>LUCH01000424.1:88193-174601 GCA_013368495.1 Paragonimus heterotremus
CCAAGGATTATACAATTTAACAAGCTTCACAAAACCATGAATGTTTCACCTGACAAGAGACCATATCCGACCGAACAAATCTGAACAAGACAGTCATTGTGAACTAGTTCTGAAAAGAATCCGAATTTTCTGTTACTCTACCTTTCTTGAAAGTTACTGATGTGTAATAGGGGATTTGGTTAATTTCAAGTTGAAAATCACCCACAATTGATCTCAGCTGTCGCATTCCCATAGACTTTCCAGTAGGCCCCTTTCGAAAAGCAGAAGCACTAGATTCTAGCTTCGCTCTCATTAGAGATCGTCAGTAGTGCATATCCTTGCCACTACCGGGACTAGAAATCCGGCCACGCTGTTCATGAGGCAACCGTGTTTACGGCTGTACCATTCACCTCACATTAGGCACGACCGAATTATCATATGTGAACGGTCAACCACTTTCGCTTGTGAGTAATGATCAGGTTACCGGATCGTTTTGATAGGAGACACAGATACTATCTGTTAACTCCAACCAATGACCCCTCGAAAGTTGTTACAACGACTCCCTTCCGCAAGATAGAGATAAACTCCATGTTGTCTCTGCCTGGTATTTTGTCACACAGCCTCACGATCTTGTGACTTACTCGGAATTAACTTACTGTGCTAGAGAAGATCAAACTAGACAGTCGATAAGGTGAAACGAATTGAACGTCTTGCAGAGCCATAGCAACAGATCGGAGAAACAAGAACTTGATATGGTTGATCATTCCTGTCAGTCGATAACGGGAGTATATGGGCCTGGGTTTCAAGTCACTTTCATCTGACCAGTCTGCAGCCAGTTTTTGGACTAAACCTTCATCGTCTTGATTTATGGAAATGGTCATATCATCATCGTTTCGCTCTTGCTAATTATTTGTTGATGTCTTCTGTGAGTTCAACTTGGAAAGAAGTCGTGGGGTCATCGGTTGGGATTAACAGGACAGTTACTGTATCTCCTCTTGTTACCATCGGGCAATCAGAGAATTACTCACAAGTGAATGTGGCTGAGCGTTCACATGTGATTCTTCAGTCGTACCTAATTTGAGGTCAATGACGTGGTGGTCAACGCAGTTGCCTCCTGAAGCGAGATTGGATTTCTAATCCCGTCCGTGGCATGCATTACCGAGGAGCTCTAACAAGAGCGAAACTCGAGTCGAGTGCTTCTGCTTTTCAAAATGGGCCGACTGGAAAGTCTATGGGAGTGTGACAACTGTCATCAATTTTGGGTGATGTTCAACTTGAAGTTAACCAAATTCTCGACTACTCATCAGTCATTATTGTTTCTTCCACTTTAGAACCTCCATAAGCCTACTCCTCCATTCAAATTCTTTATGTAAAATTGTGAGTAACCAGTGCACCTTCTACGTCACAAATGATGATCATACTTGTGGTTATTTTAAGTCAGTACTTCTACTGAACAATCGAAACTCACGCGTAGGTTTGAGTGAAAAATGCTGGCTGTTCGAATGGCAGACACTCATTAAGGATCACACAATTGGTTGGATGGGTAAATAGGTCCAAATGTGAAATTTCTCAGCTCCCGGTGTGTCTTCGTAGCTCAGCTGGTAGAGCGTTTGTTGCGCTTGGGCATGTTATTTCTGTCGCTGTTTCGAATCCAGCAGAAGTTCGGATTTTTTGCAACTGGGTCTCTTTCAAATTATCAAATCTGCCAAACTACTTATCAATAACTTAACAGGATTGTTCGTTGGACAAGTGAACCAATTCATATCATGATAATCTTACTGTCTTCATGGGAGCAGCACAATAATCAGGTTTAGTTTGGAGTGAATTTTAAGTAATACCACAAACATCTGCATACCACCTTGGTCTCCACAAGTCATGAAGGTTGCTAACCAGTTTGTATACCAGGGAAGCTTCATCAGCGACGGCGGCGGAGGTGTAGGGAATGAAATAGAGGTGCGTATTTCCAAGGCTAGGGCGGTGTTTGTCAATCTGAGGCACCTATGGCGACAGAGAGTTATCTCTCTGAAGAGTAAGGGTCGCTTATATCAGATAACAGTGAGGGCTGTATTACTTCACGGCAGCGAAACCTTGCCGCTCAAGGTAAAAGACGTGAACCGTCTTCAAGTATTTGACCACCGATGTCTGCGTTCAATCGCTCGTATCGGGTGGCAACAGCAAGTAAGCAACGAGGAGGTTAGGAAGCGGATGTTTAGCACTGATTGTCAAACGAATTCCTTTATTTACTCACTACATTTTTACAGACTTAGATGTTTAGGTCATGTACTAAGGATGCCAGTTAGTCGTTTGTCACACCGAGCACTGTTTGCCGACGCTGCGACCGACCGGCGTGAGGTGCGAGTTGGACAAATGATGACCTGGTGTAGTCAAATAAAATAGTTCACGAAGGGGTTGGGCATTGTAGATCGGATTCGTCCTCCGGGCTGGGACCCTCGCGACTCACAGAGTCGATGGCTTGAGATGCTAGGTGAGATGAGGGCTAACCGAGCTCAGTGGCGTGAATGTTGTCGTTGTTTGGCCGAGTTGTCTGTGAAGTGAGTATAGTTAATGACGCGGGGCAGTGAAAGTCGTAAGGAAGCTGTCTTGCTGATGATGCCTTACTTTCACCTACAGCTTGGTTGTTTGTTTGCAAGGTGTACGCGCCTTGATGTTTTATGTTTGAATATAGACGTAGTTATTTTTAATAGTTAGGTCCATTGCTCTCCCCTTCTTTTTTTACTCCCTTCTCATATAGGTTTTCTTTCTTTCTATATTTCCCTCGTGGTTGTGTGGCAGTCAAGCATAAGTGTGAACCACTGGTGTACTGCTGTCTATGATGATGATGATGTTGTTGATTGGTCTCCACATGTGAGCGAAGTCTACCGACTGTTTCGATGGGAAGCCGTAAAGCAAATCAGAGTAAGACTAAACCGTCTTTTACCAATCCCAAAACAATGCTTGCCAGATGATTCGTGTAAAAGATTATCCTGTGATACTCCAACCTCTACTGATCATTTTTCACTCCGTAGTTTGCAGCTCTTTCTTGTCAATCTAACTAACACTAGCTATCAAGCAGATCAAAATGGAGTAAGAATTTTCACTCATTGCATTTGTTTCATCACATTAAGTGCGCTGAACAAAACTTACAGGGGGTGATACGGTTTAACTCGGTAGCTTCTGGTTGAAATTGGTCAACAGGAGTCAGATTACCAAGAAAACTGTTTCATGGGCACATTATCTGTGACCTTGACATAGAAGAAACTCTACTCACACAAACATTATTATGGAAATTTTGAACCTTTGCGCTAAGCAGAAACTTGTCGCGGAAGCCCAACATTTGTAACAATCTGTTTACAGTTAGTCGAATGTTGCAGCGTAATTGTATCATATTATGTACTGGTAATGTTTACCATTCAAGCTAATCAAGTAATGAAAACATTACAATGAGTACATGGCCATTTTTAACCACTTTGTTGGGCGACTGGTTACGGCTGATCCACTGCGAAGCTGGTACATATTGAACCGGAATCTGAAAGAGGAACCAATTATTCACCATCGGTCAATCCCTATGAACTCACTTTCCTAATGTTACTCATTGAAACAGGTGGATCGTTCGACAAGTTGTTTATGTTAACGGATCCACAAACGTCATCGAGTTTGGCTTGATAGTCGAATCACCAGGACGGTCACTAGGTGGATAGTTGCTTGGACAGTTGCACGAGTCCTGGTTACATTCGGATACTGAAGAGGATAGTGTTCAGGCTGAGTATTTCTCGTCTCATAATACACATCGCCAACTGTGTTATTGAATTCGCAGAGGAATTATAGTCGCCTACATAAAATAATCCTGATGTCGGTCAATAGATGCTTTCTTTAAACATACCACAGTTCATATATATTATCATACTATAGAATGCAAACCCAAGTGTCTGAGAGGATATTACATCAATTTATTGTCCAATATTTTACTATCCCTCAATTCTGTGACGTCAGAGATCATGATATTCACTACAACTATTTTTGGACATACAGATTTTGTGTGTATATTTTTTCAAAGAAATTTAATCGATTTGATGTCAGCTCCCTCACCCTCCTCGACGTGTGAAACATTTTTATTCGTCTTGCCAGAATGAAGTCTCGCCTTAAACTGAATTTTGCAAACATTCTTTCTTTCTGTTACATCAGATTGCCGTCACCGGGTAACTCATACCATGTAGTTGCTGAGATTTATTCAAATGTTTATAGTACAATTTGCCATCGATAGTTAACTCATTGCGTGGACCGTAAACTAGGGCAACCACAGTGTCATCCTGATAACTGTGAAAGATTAAGGGAAATGCTTCACACAATAGTCTTTGGGTTATTCGTCTATCCTCATCTTTCTGTCCACTGTAACCAACTGACTACTTGGGTTAACTTTCATTTTGTCGTCTATTGTCCATAGAAGACAATTTTCGTACATCCTGATGCACTCCAAACTCTTCATCTCATTAAACTCTGTCAGCTGTATGAATGGGCACGCCAGACAAATAGCTACACACTAATGAAGTTACTTTCACCAATAGTCAATAATGGGTTGCGCCGCCGTACTGTTGCATACATTCAAACATTGCTCGTCAACAAAACTATTGCAAAATCTGGAAGATAATGAAGTCGATAAATGTTGTCAGCGGCCCCCTACGAAAATCGTCTAGAAATGTTAAGAAGAAACTATCGCTGTGGCAGTTCACTAAACGTTCTGTGAGTAAATCTCTTCCCTCAAGTGACAACTTCTTCCCTACTGAAGGCACAGCTGTATGTAATGAAATGGTGCAACCTACAGGGGGAAACAGGACGGTTAAGTTCACTGTCTCTGGTTATGCTCAGTGGGTGTGATAGAGTTTTAGCCAAGCATTTCACAAATCTAGTCACACGGTTCATCATACAGATATTGAACCTTTGGAGAAGTGGTGCTCTAATGAGGCACAACCAAATTTTGACCGATTGCATGCACACTGGTTGAGTTAAAACTTAAAAAAACCTCTTCTTGAACGTCTGACTTTGTAGAATAACAACACTGATACACATCAGTTTGTGTGTTGTCGGCGTCGATCCGCCGTTAACGCACCCGTTCTGTCCTGTTCACTCATTGTTGTCATCCTTGGATTAAAAACGCAAGGCATCCACTTCTTTGGTCACAACAATCATTTCCACTGTTTCGACAGGGAGCTTCTGTTCTGTTATTTCAAACAGTACGACATTCAATTATCACTCACGGTGTTATCAAGTGATCAATTTTTGAATCACTCCCAATTTATTCGCTTAAATGGTCAACAATCTTTATCACTAATGACGAATTCAGGACTTTCCCAAGACGCAATTCTCCCCCCGTTATTAGGTTCCCCCCACATGGGTCCCTTGTCCATCCTCAGGTTGCATTTTTGCTCTGTTATGCACAAGGTGTCATCCTTGGCCTCAACGCTCAGAAATATCTTCATCCCTCTCCCAGTAGAACGACCAAACCAAACTGACCCGTTGATATGACCTACACTCTCTATAGCTAACTACGCCCAAATATATGGATGCTATATTCTTGTGTCGTGAAGCATCAGCCTGCCAGTAATTTTTTGATACTTTTCTCCAAATACAAATTGAAAATAAGTTCCTCACTGATCCTGTTCGATATTTAATTGTCACATTGAGTCACAACTTAATGTGGTCTCTTTGTATTAACAACGTTTTTGTTAATGTGAGAAAACTCACTTTCTACGTCTTACGTCTAAAGTCATGTTCAGACGAGTACGATCTTGTCCTCTTTTTATAGATTCATGCATACTTCACACCTAAAAATATTGCTGTTCGGTCATCTTCTGTGGACCCCTAATCAAAGATTTTCGATTTCTTTCTTAATCCGTGAGGAAATAGTGTGATTGTAGAAATATTTCTTGATACATTCTTATTGAATTTATCACGTTCCAGCAAACAACTGACCTACGTCGCTTGCCTATAATCCGCCACAGTTCTTCTGATTGACTGATAGCTATAATAAATATCGCAACAAGAATACAAACGAAAGTTGGGGGTATGTAAAACTATTGATTGTATCCTCGAAAATGTATAAGTCTAAGAGTGTAGTGTAGTTGACAATCTTTGCTCAAACAATAATACACTAATCTGTCCTCTTTACTTTGTACATCCTAATGGCCTGGGACCTGTTTACTCAAATTCATCCCTTTGTCTTTGGTGAATTACATTCAAAAAAGAGTTATTGCAGTCCCAGATATGTCGTTCGAATAACCCATTTCCGCATGTCTGCCTGGTAATGTTTCAGTTGCACCATCATCAGGTTTAATGGGACAAAAATTCGTTTCATCCAGAAAAAACGTTCGTCGAAAACTCAAAATTTAAATATTCGAGAGCAAACTGTTGCGTTTCCTCAAACGATTGTCTGTTCGACTGTTTCAATATTGTGTACAGATTAACACGAAGTCTTACTTTCTACGTTATTCGTTTTATATCTCTTCGGAGTGTACTGAGTACTGCCTGGGCATTCTCAAAAACAGTCAGATCAGCGGCTGACTTACCCATTCCGCCAATGTCACACACGATTCCAGTTTCCCAAAACCTCGAAACCAAACCGTACGTGTTCGAAAGAGAGTCAAGAGCATTACGTGTGGAGTTAGTCAGCTTGCTCGGTTTCTCTGCTTTTTGATCTTTCCTGAAGGCAGAACTAAATTTTAATCGCCAATTCGTCATCAAATCAGGGGTTAACTTGTCTTCAGCTGTCCTAGTCTCTAGTTACGAAAATCTTTATTGTCTCCACCCATCACACAGCTGGATCTGAATCTCAATGTGACGTTTTCTTGCAGTGTTGACTACTCAAATATCGATCCCACCGCACACACACAATGTTCTCTTGCCAACGACATGCACTTCACAATCACTCTCCGATTAACCAACACTAAAACTGCAGTAATGCAGATGGTTGACAGGGCAAGCAATTATCCAATAAAACGAGCAGTGAGACCCACTAACACAACTACGGTACAATTATTAGCCCTTTCTTACATGCCCAGAAAAACGGTGTGCATTTATGTGTACACCCTGTCCTTTCGGGACAACACCAGATACGGAGTGTGCGAGTGCAGGGCAAAACAGATGGTTGCGGCTACGCGCAGGCGTTTCTTGGGTTCTGTCATTGTGGCAAATCAATCCAGAAATGGATGTCACCAGCCGTAAGTATGCGCATTCGCCCAGCGGGGGAAAGAAAGCAAAACGAAGTACTCTTTCTTGTGCGTTAAATTGGTGAGGTGGTTGTTATGTGAACGGTCTGATGTGTATTTCTAATGCGTACCAGCTAAGCGCTGCAAGTCAATCTGCTTATCCACTTGTCAAACAGCGTTGGATCAAACTACTTCCCACAACATTAAAAATGTTTGAAAGAAAAGAGCGATATATACTAGATGATGGAACATTTGGTGGAGAAATTTAGCTTGGTTTGTTCTGTTTTAAAATCTGATTAACGTGATGACTACAGTATGGACTAATTAAGTTATTCCTTGCATGCATTCTAAGGGTTTTGTTACGTTATGGATTTACTAGGTCGTACACATATTCCACACCTCTTAATCGGCCGTATTTCAGTCACTCATGTATATGACTAGGTTTTCAGCCTCGGTGGTTTGAAATCAGATAACTGGATATACTCACGCTGAAGCTGGGAAGCTATTAGGCTGTGTACACTAAGATGACCAGGACGTAAAATTTCAGCGTTGTTGTGGATGAACAGAAAAGTTGTACAAACATGTCTTAAACTATTTGAAAAGCAATTGGTGCTAAGTGATACTGACTGCTCCTTTTCACTACGTCAGTTTCCGGCCTCTGTGTGGTCACCGCAACAGCTTTTGGACTACAAAGACATGAAACGTAAGAGTCCAAGAAACATCCCAGTTTTAGCCCTGACCTATAAGAATTAGTGACGAATCAGACCGTGAAGCACTGTGTGTTATCGCATCGTATGTAGGATGAAACTGTATACACTGCAACATCGGGATAGAAAATTCAAAACCTGGATAGTACGAAACCAGTCATCAAATGGGAACTTCACATATCCCGTTGTTTGAGGCGTCTTGCTGGCCCTTATATATAAACCCCAATAACTTCCTAGAATAAGGTCGGCTTCTTCATAATCTACGGCCAATCGTTTGAGCACTCACCGACAATCGAGTCACATAGTTGTATGACTTACCTCCGAATACTTGGGCTGTGCAGAATGTGGTTACTGTTTAGTCCAAAGTAGAAGTCAGGGTAGTGCGTTCCATTTGTGGTCATGAGACATTTTTGTATTCCTATAACATTTTTTACAACTTCTAAGGGGGATCACACCCAGGTTTCTAACACAGTGCTCCTGTTCAAGTATTGTTTAAACCAATTCTGTCTGGTAAGTTTAAACAAGCATGAAACAACTATCATTATAAGAGTGGCGGTAGGGGGAGTATCGGTTATCCAGTTTTACAAAGTTCGGGCTATAACGAAATTTTTAAAGCATTCTCACGCTAAGACAGATTGAGTGACTTGGGCCTAACACTGAAACAACACGGCCCGGTTGTCTTTTTAAACGTGTGCCTGTTCACTGCCTTCAAACTCAAAGTAACTGTAACAATCTTTTGTTGGTAATGTTGTCCACCTCTCGGTCATTTGACCTCTATCAAATATCGTTCAATCAACCAGTCAACATTACACTGAACTCCGCATAAGTCCATAGAACTGAGCGAGCCAACAGCCAGAAAAACATTTGAAGAACACTTGAAATAGGGATGGCACATTGAAGAACTGCGAGTCTACCACTGGGAGGTACACAGAAAGTTTGTGAATAATCTTAATGGCCCGGCGATGGAATAGATAATCCCCATTGAAAGGAGATGACGATTCTATCACTACCGGAACTGCTGTTTTTTCCACCGGATGAAGTGTGCTCATCTTCCCGGTTACATCGTCAGCAGCTTGGTTCAGAAAAACTTACCCTAAGAACGTTCATTATTAACAAGTTTCGCCTAGAATGATCGCATGCTTGAAGAAAATAACGTTCTGACAGTTTCACTGAATTCTGTAAAGCAGCCTAGGTCGTTTTAAGACGGAAACAGGCCCCTTTTTAGGGCAGATTCATTCTAACTGCGTTGTTCTTTATTCGCCCGATTTTGTGGGATGTTAGTGACACGGTGTGCAGACATCCGAATGGGTGAAAGGTACGATGATCCCGTGGAAAACTCGGTTAACCACCCCCCCTTGCTCATATACTGAAATTGATTAGCCATTTTGTGGTTGGCTTGCAAACCAGCAAGCATCTATGAGGGTACCTGAAAATATTTGGCTCATTAAACGCCAACGAAGTGACAGCCAGCTGGGTTGACCTTACGGGGTCTCATCAGCGCCATACATGACGAAGACTCGAACCAACGATCTGTGAATAAGCTTCAAATCGTAATCCAGACACTTATCCACTAGACAACAGGGTTGTGGCCACCAGGGATGCTTAGGTGTTTCACTTCCTTTTCTCGCCAGTTGGAGTCGGTCGACTGTTTGTAGTTCGCCTGCAAATGAGCAAGCATTAACCAAGATCTAAGAGTGCGTTGGGAGAGGGTGGTTACAAACACTTGGTCCCAATGATAACCAGAGGTTTCGTAATTCCGGGTGACGGACGAATTTGCAAACTTGACTGTTACTGCTTACTGAGTTTTCCATGCCACGTACTCCGTAATTTTCCGAAGTCAAAATGACGAGTTAGTCCGAACACTTTTTTACACAGTCCTATATATTGGCTTCAGAAAGTCAAAAAGGTATAAACCACAGCTGCGGACAACGAATTGTTTGCTATGCGATGAAGACATACCGCAAAAGGCTTTTGGTTTAGTCGAATGGGGACATTCTCATAAAAATTGACCACTAAATTTGGGATTGTAGGAAAAAGTCTTCTAAATAGGCTCACGATGAAACACACAGAGGTCTGATCGACAGTATATTCTGACAGAAGCAGACAAAAGACCTCTATGGGCATCTGGTTACCACATCAGAATGGGGTTCTCATCTGACGGAGCAGCACTCCTTAAGGAATGACTTGGTAAACAAGGTAGAATCGTTGATATTTTCGAAGACTGCGTACCAGCCTATGTCTGCTTGGGTCAATTTCTACAAAGATATACTACAGGGCATTGTTGGCGATCGTGCCTAAACGTAAATCAAAAGAAACCCGATGTACAGTGAAAAGCCGTCAATGATTATTTTGAAAATCGAAAATCTAATCTTCGAGACCGTTAAAAACATTTCATCATCTATTATATAACAAACCTGTCGCTGAGTCCACCATTCAAGAAAGTGTATATGACAACAAGAGTCAAATATATGGGATGATAGTGAGCTGATCTACATCTTTCAATGGCATGACATTTTCTGGGTCAATTACAAAGCAACTGCTGTCTTCCTGTGTTGTATACAAAACAGAAAAACCGTGAATATATGAATCAAAAATAGATCGAACTGAGTTCAACAAGAGCGTTATTGATCAAGACAGTTTGACAGTCGCTATCCCTATAGCTCGTTCATGCTGAGTTCTCATTCATCCACTGATATATTTGTGATGTGTGACAATAACAATGTGGATTTCTGTTACTTCCCATTGGAATATCATTATTATGGTCGATCTCTTAATGTGGCGCGTCAACTCTGATGATAATGTTGAGACATTTTTAACGAGGATGTAGGTGTGAAGTAGAAATGTGGAACACAGACAGTGGTTGTGAGGTTACAGTTACGGATTTCAACAATACCTGACTTTCGGAAACACACACTACTTGCACATCTAGCATATTTATCAGTTTCTCTAAAGGCAAGTTTATTTTTTTACTTCTCAAAACTTACTGTTTCTCAAATCTGTTTAGCACCTGGTTAGGTTTCTTTTGCCACCTCTCAATGTTTCCCCATGTCGAGGTGGATTTGACATTGAGGCGAATTTATGAAAATGAAAACTGATTGAATGTGACAATCTTGTTTGAAATGTACATATTCTACCTTGGTATACCGCATGAACATCAGCCTATATAAAATAAGCGTACGATTTTGTAGACAGAGTGGCTGCGGTTGATTTTCATATTGATAGCTAACCAGTAGTTTCAATTAGCTGAGGACTGGTTAGCACGATTCTGGGCCATCGGTTTAACGGTTTATGTATGCAGTGTTTGACTGCTCTGGTGCACGTAGTACGATTACCGGTAGCATTGGCGATAGAATATTATCTGAAAGATGACCTCCGTAGATTGCATATAGTTTGTGTTGGGATGTGCCTTCCCGCTGTTTACAACGGTTCCATTTCACAGGTGTCCATTAATGCTTTAGTCTCCCATCTGAAGTTACTGAAGCAATCGTTATCGATACTGTCATCTAGGCAATCGGTTATCCGTCCATTAATCATTTCTCACGCAGTACCGAATATGTGGTTTATTTGTCCAACCGATTGTACTCATTTCACACACTATCTTTATAATGTCTGACAACGACCAAAAATTCCCGAATGCACAGTTGGTGAGTTACATTGTTCGGCTAGCTAAAGCAAGATAAATAGAATTTGTTCAATTTTCCTCAGCGGCTTGAAACGTTAAATACAGGTTGACAGAGGGCGAACGAAGTCATTGAATATTTGAACTGTCTTTATTTCACAGGTTGGGTTTTGGTCCGTATCGGATCGTTCATTGCAAGCCTGTAGGGTTATAGCATCGCTAAGTGAGGAAAACTCATTTTGCACAATCGTCTGATCTACTTGGATTGAGCGGTACAACGACGACGATGGTGTGGCGACGAAGTAGCATCTGGCTGATATGATTAATTCTAAAGAGACAGCTAACACCAGTAGCATGGTGGTGGTTTATTGGCTGCGTTCTTCACAAATGGCACCTGAGACTGACGCACTTGACAAATATTATACTGTTTTTTTCGAAACTAGAACCTCGTTAGATCAAATTTGACACATACGAATCTGGTGAATTCTACCTCACAAAAACGGTGATAGTACATGGAATGACAAAGATGATAAATTCAGCATAGTTCGTCTTCCCATCGAAATTAAAAGTCTTACGATGATAGAGTGTGCATTGATGGTGTTTTTCGTGTTTCCAGTCGGATGGCGGGACGTATTTGCAGTACCAGTTAATGTAGGTTCGGATCTAATTTTTAGTCATACACCCCGCTCTCCGAACCGCTGCAGTCGCCACCGTTCTCCGAACTCCTGCTCTAGCACTGGACTACAACACAAATACCTGCCACACACCAATATCATTCATCTCTTTTGAGATGGTTATTCTTTTACATTTCTTGTTCTCTTAGTTGAAAGATAACAGATGTTCATCGTCATACCCTGATTCGAGGAGTCTGCAAAGTGTTGGAAACCGGGTGTTTTGAATTTGATCACCTGGATTATGCGAAAGCTCATCAGTTTCTTTTACCATCTGATGAGTGCTCCCAGTGAAGGTATGACCTTCTGCTCAGCTTACCCGATCGATCACAAAAGTAAACGTATGATACAGTACCATTTTACGGAGGCCAGCAAGCCAATGCCATGAGATCAGGTTCACAAAAAGCACATGCATGGACACTGAGTTGTGATCTATGTTAGAAGTAAACTGAATGACACACATATGCACGCCTCGTGTTGCAGTGTGGTGAAATGCAGCAACAGCAAGCTGTGTTTTAGAGGATGATCATATAAGCCAACTATAATAATGACTATATTTTGTTGGACAGTGTAAGTTCACTTTCCTACCCCCACAAATGAGAACTACATACGCTTCAACCGAGTACTGCGTAGTAGATATGCTAGCCTATTTATTTTAAAAAAAAACACGATTTAATTAGGGGCACATGTGCTAGTTAGTATTGAACACTATTCACAATTGAGAGCAGCTATCGTATTTCCAAAGGTTTTCGGCCAGTCTCCTTCAAAAAGAAGTACTAGATTCTAGTTTCATTCTTGCTGGAGCTCGTCAGAAGTGTATACCCTTGCCATGACCGGGACTAAATCTCCGACCACTCTTTCATGGAGCAATCATGTTGGCCACTACGCCACTGACGACACGTTAGACCTGACCAGACCACCACCTGTTATCGCTCAACCACCTTAGATCATGAACAATAGTCGGGTTGCTCGATTGTCCTAGGAGGAAGCTCACGAACCGCCCAGTTAACTTCCGTCAATGACCAGATGCTCAGAACTTCTGCCCAAGTTTAAATCAAAAGCTGGCAACTTGTCGTGCGATACTGCCGATGAGTACTGAAGGATGTTGGTTAGCACCTAATGTAAATCACTGGCAAATGACCGCGGCATTTGCATTCAGATAGACTTTTCAGTTCACCATTTGATAACAGAGGCAACATATTCGAGTTGTGCTTTTGTTCGAGCTTGTCGGTAGTGCGTATCCGGCCATGGCTCGGACATGCCTAACAGACGATTTCTAGCAAGAGCGGAACTCGAGTATGGCGCTTCTTTTTGAAAGAGATAAATGAAAAGCCAATGGAGCTGCGACATTTGCGTTTAATTGTGAGTGATATACAGTTTATATTGACTCGACCAACATATCGATCTGATGATGTGCTGACTAGTCGGTCATGAGAGTAAGTTCTCAATCTGGACGCACCGACTTCCAAAGTTGGAAGACTACGAAACGCGTGATGTAAGATAAGGGCACATCAACTAGGGTCTCAGGAATTGGGGCTGCGTGACTTAGTAGACAGCTGTGGCTTGAATTACTCGATTGGAATATGGTCACCTCTGACTGTTTATCTGAAATGTAATTCGGTATTTTAACATTTACCAAGGCTGTAGGATCATTGTGGTGAATATTCCCATGACACTGATTTACTTGGGCCTCTTTGGTATATCATATAGATCACATAGACAATGTAGATCTCACACGTCACTTATAAAGTCGTTAAGAGAAATAACTCAGGTTGTCTCAAATGTGATTACTCTAAACCTATCAGATAGACACCACTGAAATCCATATGAGCTTACTATTCTACTGAGTAATCTGACGGATTTATTGATTTAGAACAGACGTAGTTTTGAGTAATCTAGGTTCCGGCTGGATTCGAACGTGTGACAGTGAGAGTGAGTACTGTTCAAGTAATAGTCGTCGGAATTTCTCAGTACTCATCCGATTTGCTAGCCAAAATGATCGGGTGATAATAAGCTTAGAAAGAATCAAACTCGGAAAAACCGGAACCGGTGGCAGAAGCAGCACTTCCAAGTGTGGTGGACTGTCAGGAAGAAAGTGCGAGGATTCCAACTCTCGGTGGAATACCTCAACACAAGGGGAGGTGCGTTCAAAAACCCACCGCGAGCAGATGGAGGACGGCGGGGGCGACCGAATGAGTCATCGTTCGACCGGATCGGACCAACGGGTGAGACATGGCAGCCGAAATAGGATGGATGACCAAATTTAAGGCGTGATTATTCCAACACTCAGAGAAATATCTCGGCACGGTCGTAGAATACTGTCGAAGGCCACAGTGGATAGGTGGCGGATAAAATGAGTGACCGGACGAGCCATCGCCCAACGAGATCTGATCAACGGGCGAAGAATGGCAAGCGGAAAACCTCCGGATAGAAGGCGTAAATCACACACCTAAACCGGATAGAAGTGCACACGACGTGTGAGCGGAAACCCGGGGGTGTTGTGGGCTGGAATTGTGATTCAAAATCGCAAGCGAACGTGTGGCATAGTAACTAGCGTGTTGGACATTGAATATTGTGCTTTATTGGACGCCTTTTCGCTACAAAAGCGTAGCAGGCGTTCTACCAGCTGAGGAGCTCGGAAATTTCCTACTTGGATTTAACGTCCCACCGGTCACACTGTTTCAGACGGAATCTACTACATGACAATTCATTTTCAATGTTCAGCAGTGACGTCAGCGAATTACAAAGCCAACTGTTGGAGAAATCCTGTTCGGAAAGTCCATCTCCTAGATCATTCGGTGGGTTTCATATGAGACAACGGTTCGGCTGAGAGGGAAGTTATGGGGTCTGGACATGCCTCTCATGTCGCTGGTTCGGATGCAGCCGAATTTTTACAACCAAACTTATCCATTGCTCAGTTTGACTTACACATGTGATGAGCAGTGGGGAATTCTGACAGTCATTACCTGATCATCATTCACACTTACCTGCAACTCTCCCATCTGGTTAACAATTACCGGAAATTCACTTGCAACAAAAGCAATTAAATCCAAGCCCCTTTCCGTGAGTGTAGCACAAGTGGTGCAATCCACGTCCCAGGTGGAAGCTGACGTCATCCTCCTGTGCCAGATTTGCCTATCTGAATTTACATCCTAGAACTAAAATGGAGATAAATTTTCAAATTGTAATAACAGAACTCCTGCCTCATTCATGAATGAGTTTGGAACGTGTTTCACGAATTCTGTCCTCGTCCACGTCTAAGGTTAAAAACATTTCATAAAGCCGTCAAAATTACGATTTATCTGACCCAGCTTGGTGGGGATGTGGATTCAACTAAACCTCAAAAATCAGTTAGTGTTATTCTACTTTTAGAAGCATTTTCTTTTTCTGCTGCTGAACAGAATACCCGAAAAAATCGACTAAGGATGCAAACACCCCGAATCGTTCGAATAACTTCGTATGAAGGGGTCATGCCTAAAGAAAGCAGCACTGTCTACCGCTGTCAATTTTACGATCACGTGACGGAATGGAACATGTGAACACTACTTAGATTAGCTGAACTTGCTTAAATGTACTATGGAAAATGTGCTACAAATGGTACTTTTACACTAGTTGAAAATGGATCAATAATAGTCTGATAAAGAATGTCATAAGTTATGTACGCTTAACTAACCGTGTTATTTTCTAAGGAATGCTTATAATTGTGTTACCCGAATGAGAATATGAATTCATTGGACAATCAAGTGTAAAAAGTGAACTGGTTTGCATGAGAATAGAATGCAGTGCCGACAGACATGTATATATTCCGTATATCGTCGAAATTGTGATGAATTCCAAACAAGAAGGATTACTAAGGAGGGAAGTGAAACACATGCTTATTCACAAAGCAGTAACGAAACATTGCGGAAAAATAGACTATTCAGTCAAGCTGACTGTATAAAGGTTAAATATATCACACCAAATACATACGTGAGTATTCAAATAGGTGATATTGTTAGATAATTTCACCAACTCCTTCTATACTGTCATACCAGTGAACTGAAACAAAGGTCCTAATTTCATGAAGTGGCTTTCATAAATATGAAGCAATATGTTTAGCTAATTACGACTTGAACACCATATTGAGTAGACAGAGTATGTGAAGTACTAGAAGAAAACCAGTGCAACATTTTGATTTAGTACGCATAGCTTTTCAGAGTTGACATGAGATTCTCCTGTACTCCAAGTGCTGTTCCTCTTGACTACTGTTTCAACAGGTTGATTTGATCACTGTGGACCGAAGGGAAACAGTAGGATAAAGATTGGAGGTGGACACCCCACGGTGGAGTCTCAACACCCTGCAAAGATTTGAGTTGGTAAGCCTCACAAATTAGGCGGGTCAGCGAACAATGACAATACACCGCTGTATCACGTCTCTCATGCTCATTACCCCAGTGTGAGTCGGCTACCAGTGTGTGTCGAGACGACCTACTAGCGTTATGGGTCAGCTGACAAGCGTATGTGAATCGGTCAGTTCTAGCTTAGTTATTCATCTAAACTGGAGCATCTTTTGAAGCAGTCTGTCGGTTAACAACAGCAAGTGTGTATCTGTCAACCATGAACAAAGTGGTATAAATTATAATTCACGTTGTTCCATGCTTAGTATAAATCCAAAAGATTACAACCTGAGAGAAGTACACTGATATACACAGTGTCAAAAAATGAAACCAATGAATCAGCGAAGCATTTTTCAGCGGATGGTAACACTGAAGTTAAAAACACACCCCTCTTCATTATGGAGCATCCCGCTGTAGTGTTCAGAACTCAGTTTTTAGGTGCTTTGGTAAAACAACCGAAGTTTATTGTGAGCGCCCACATTAAAAACATCTGTATACAAAAATAAAGATGATGTGTATACTTCTTCTATCAGAGAACAACTTGCCTACTAAAAAACGAAACCAATTTTCTTCGCCGGTAATTTCTTTTCCATTGTAACTCTTTTTATTTGTTTTACTGCCCATTAAGTTGCAGACAACTTATTTTTTATTTATGCAGTAGGACATCATCCGTATGGCCTAAATTAGCTGTCGGCTGTGTGAGTAGTCCTTATCCGTATCGAGTGGTTGATTGGAACACCGCCAAGGACAAAGTTATTAATTATAACGTGGTTTTGCAAAAAAGTTGCTGATGGTAATCAACTTTCATGAAGTTTTTCTGATAGACGACAGATGACTGGGTAGGTATGTGGATTGATGACTTTAATAACTCCGTACTTCACCTGATTGTCTGTTGCCTAATTATGGCGAAAACATTCAAGTAGCATGGCTTAAAACATCTGAAGATTGACTGAGAGATACAAAATCTTGGGAAGAAAATTTTTGGGCGAAAATTCTGAACTTTTTGAGTGTGTTGACTTTGGGTTCCAATCAAAACACATACGCACACATTAGTCGCTTCATCCTAAGCGAGGCTGATACATCACGTAGATGACAGCTCTAAATGTTAAGTTGGATGTTGGATCTCTTGATCTGTTTTACACGGTTATTGCCCACTTCATCTGCTATGGTTCATTGAGGAACAGTCCATACTGGTCTTGGTCAACCTGAAATAATTTATTAAAGTTCTGATTTACTCTGAGAGCCCTAATAAATAGGAAATCAGTTCATGCCAGTACTGAAATGTAGATATCCAAACTCTGATACTATTACCATGTGGTAGCTCTCTTCTGTGTAGCTTTGCGTGTTACCTTCAACATAACGAGGAGGTGTACACTTTCCGCTAAGTGAGATTCCACAGAATAGGATGTGTGCATGGTATGCGCATCTGAGTACATTTGCAAAGTTGTTCAGTCTCTGAGGTACCTTTGGACAATTAGTCATATGACCGTGAAGCTGGCTAACCGAACAGTTAGCGCACGAGATGTCAAATTTTGATGTCCTGTGTCAGGTGCTCAACAACTCAGGTAATTGTTTGTGTGGGAGATTTAAAGCATTTTCACTAGATCCCGTATTTTTCCACCGTCATGTACGAAACTTTATGTTGATTGTTTTTCCCTTCAACAGTCCATTTCATCCTACTAAGTGTCCAACGTTCGTGTTGACTGGCAATAAAAAACGACGACTTCGTAAAAATACCGCATTCACCAGAATCAAGAAGCCATATTTTTGTATTCTACGGTCAAAGTATCCTTATAATTCATATCGTTTGATCGAATGATATGTGAATGCATGTGTTGCCCAAAGATGTACTATTGGTCGCTTGTTTCTTTTTTGAGTTATTGTCGAATAAATTTGTTTGTTACATTGTTATGAAACCCGCGATGAGCAGTTTGTTGACTTGATTGCTTTTCTCCTATTTCTACTGTGTGAAAGTTGTGTATCTCTAAGTCTATCCAACAATACTCAACCGTTTGGTTAAATTCCTCCTGAAAATGGTTCAACAGCTTCAACTAGATCCAGACATTTATTTGAGCGCATCCAGACTCACCATTATCCGGCTGTTCCCTATTCATCCCGAATTATTCACAATTAATCATGAACAGTGATCAGTGGTTTTGTAAACTGCAAATGATCACGGCTATCCATTAACTTGTTCATTCACCTTGTCATACTTTGTAGTAGGGCATGATCGATGCTTACTGGGTTACGTGTTCTTCATTTGCTGAGGATGCTAGTAGGTAAAAAGCCTAAAATTCGCCTTTTGAGTTAACTATTATGGATTAATGTCCTGATCTGACAGACGTGAATTTCTCGAGTTGAATGACGCAGGGGTTAATTAACATGGTATAAATCGGTAGGGCCGAATTTTCACGGATTCTTTTATAAGATGTTTTGAATTTCGACCGATTCTAATACTCTTCACACTAGCATTGATCGTTCAGTTTCATTCATTTTTCTCTTTAGATTGGGCTAGGCAGTGATGTACTCAACGCTCGTCAGATGTACGTTTTAACCTTGTGTTGTACGTCTGTATGTCTCCTGTCTGGAATGTTGGGTAAAATCCACGAATTTAACTTCCGATGGCATCTGGACTTCAGTAGACATTTCCGTTACCTTGCGAAACAAACAAACGAATTTTCTAATTGTGGAAACGCTAATAGCATATTGATTAGGGAGAGGTAGAATATTGGAATCCGGTCGAACGAAAAGGGAGTAAACGGTATTCTGATCAACATAAGTACTGAGGGATTTTACACTCACCTACTGATGTGTGAGTTTTAAATACCAGCGATTTTGCTTGGGATACGCTGAAGGTATTTTACTAAGCTCGCCAGTATCAGCCCAGATTGTTCTTCCCGTAGAAACACAAAGTACACGACAAACCAAACGTATTCTGTGGAACTTCCCGTGTACTCACGTTTTAAATTACATACCCTTCAGGCAGAAGAGGGTTTTGTTCACAGTTTAACAAACAGAGTTATAAAGATATGCATTGATGACTCGATTAAAACAGAACTGGTTCTTTTACGACGGATATTGGCAGACAACGCCCATCCTGTAAACTTCGTGGATAGACATATGGAACTGACAGAACTGAAAGTTAAGCTCCAATTTGCAGAAAAGAATTCGGTTTACATGACGCTATACTAAAAAAACGGAGCGTTGACTGAAGTGGTGACCCGTAGACTAAGTAACGCAATTGAAAAGACCAACAATTGGGCACAATTGCGAATCTCGTTCAGATTCAACCCTGTACTCTACGTACAACTCAAATGTATGTTGTCTAAATGTGTGACCCCATTTTGCGTCTATTCTTTCCCATGCCCCTTTTGACCAATTTACGTCAGCCAAACAACCAGGCACCTTTCTCCGAGGGTACGTGAGCACCACCCCACATAGTTTACTAAAGGCGAGACGAAGTCCATTTCGAGTGCAATTCTAGCACACCTTGTAGATTCAGGTCACCAAGTCTCACCGGAAGTGGCTTCCCATTCCATTTAACGTTTGTCCAATAGTCAGTCCAGTGCAGTCAAGTTTCGTATTCTGGCAATCAGAATTCGGTAGAGCAGTCCACAGCTGTACGCCCAGAGGAAATTTGCTCAGGTCCCACACTTACCATGAGCCCTAATTACTAACTTAGCGCTTCCGGAGGTCGACTTGGTCACCTAATTCTCCTCAACTTCATAACCGTGTGACGTACTTACTTGACTAACTGCTCTTGATTTTGCTCGCTTGACAACCGTGATGATATATGATGTTACCTAATCGGCCCAATGATGAATAACCGAAAACAGACCGTTCGCCAAATCACCTTTTACTTCCAGAGGCTCGATGACATCCTGACCCCAATTTTCCTGGATCGTTCAACAGTATGCTCGTCAAACCAACGGGTTACAGGGCTACACAGGCGTGTTAATCTAAAACGCTGCATGAGACGCTGGAAATCTTGGAAACTGCACTATTGGGAGGTGCACATTTTTTAATTTAGTACGGTAAAACGGAAAAATCTGTTCCTCGCCTTGGTTTTTTATGTGTTTTGAAAATACTTGCATGTCTTTTGGGCTGTCATAATTCTCAGACTGATCCGCTGGTAGACAAACTCAATACATACAAACCCAATACATATATGGCTCCATCCGTTGTAGCGTTGCTGGTTGCATTCTTGTCCCGTGTTTCACAAATGGAGTTATTCCTTCATTTCGTTTCAGTAATATCGTGCACTTGTTAAGTTATCCGCACCATTTTGAATGATTTCCGATAACCGAATGTTTTAAAGCGTATCACCACAAACAAAGTTAATCGTGCAACAGGTTTGATTTACCGTCAGGGGTATCATCTTTGAGAGTGTGCAGATCTGCAGGTAGAACTGAATGCATTCAGTGTCGGGCGAATGGTTCTGTATTATTTCAATTAGCTAATCAAATTACAACCGTCCAACCGAACACCTACGCTACTCAAAACTATCCGAACTAATAAGTAATCTGGCAAATTTATGATTTTAGATGAGACCCAGTTGTGAAAAGTCAGGGCCTCGGATGGATTCGAACCAGCGAGAGAAACACCATACCTCAACGCGACAAACGCTCTACCAGCCGAGCTACGAAGCCGTTCCAGGAGCTCGGAAATTCTGCACTATGTGAACTGTTTGTATGTTGACGCCTCATAACCCGACTCGCCTTAACGGCGTGACCATCATATATGATCATCGCGTCTGCTTCCTTCTATCATGAGTGACTTTCCTGGTACCTGCCAGCCATATATATTAAGAACATTTATGGTCTAGTTTTTGACGTATTCCCAATAAAATTTGACGCTCATCTCTTCTGCTTTTCGAGTTTTGGGATCAAGCCTTGCAATCAAGTGAATATCCATAGTATGGACGACCACGTGGGTGGCATCTCAGCACTTCTGTTTCTGATTATAAGTCTCAAAAATATTCATAGGTTTCCAGCGTGCGCAAGCAGCAAAAGTTGAATAAGGCCTCCACTTTTTTCGACCACATAACCGGGGGGACAAATACAGGTAACATCTAAAAACAATAAGCAATTACTAAACGAGACCCATCTAAGTTTTACGAAGATGTACTGGCATTTTTACTAACCAATGCTTCTACAGAAAGGTGTGTACAATACAGAAGTGTGAAATCTCCCTGCTGAAAATCATACGATTCTCCAACCAACGTGTGTATGCGTACAACTTATTTTCTTTCAGAATGTGCTCTGACGAATTATTGGGTAAGTTCTAGTAGTTTTATCTGAAAACTAGACAAGCCAAATGTATAAACAAATTGTAAAACAACTGTCATCTGGACCGAACGCCACAACAAAAAATCAATAACCAGCATGACTACACAGGATGCATAGTTATATCGGCCAGTCTGGCTGCATTATACAAGGCCGTTTACAAACATTCAGTCAGTCATCCAAGAAAAGTTCAATAAGGTTGTCTTGAAACTATTAAAAGGATTACGATTCTCCCATGCAAGCCGTAGCAATGAGCGCAGAAGAACATCGTTAATACTGTTTTTCTCTTATGGCTGGTGGCAACTGTAAATTGCCCAAAAGTGGTCATTCAAAGTTGAAGTAAGACTTACAGCTTACTTTCACCTATTGTCAGGAACTTGTGACCGAGTTATAATATGTTCACTTTATTAAACTAACCGGAGGAACAAGCGTGAATGGCAAAAGAGCTGTCGCAGATTTAGTTTGATTGCACTCATTGTGTCGTGAGAAGAAAAGACCAGCGGACAGGTCAAGCCAAGTATAGACGGCAAATGAAGCTAAATTAGAGTCAAACAATAATTATGTATTTATACCAACCTAACTTAAAAAGTCTGTCAGCGCTACAGGAGTGCATGTTCAAAAAGCGGAATTTGACTATACTCCATTGTTATTGGCCGAGCAACAACAGTTTTTTAACATCTAGCGATTGTGATTTATGCAGTACACTGCTAATATAAAGTCTGTGGTAAAATTGTATGATCATTAAACTATTTTCACAGCAACTGAACAAACGTTGTAAAAAAAAAAGGGGAGCTGAGTTCAGTTTGAATAACTCTGTAGAAAAGTAGTCTTATCCATACATGAGAGAAATTGCAGTGAAAAACGTACGACCATAGCAGGTGTTTCCGAGCTACCAGAGAATACCGTATGCTCTTCAACGTTCAGCAACACTGTCTGGTGACATTTACTGGGCAAAAACACAACGTATTGTTTAATGTAGCTTTGTAGCTTAGCAAAAAATATGCTCCTGTGAGGCATGTGTTTCAAGTCAACGGTTTGACTCCAGCCTAAGCTCCGAAATTTCGCTGATGGATCGAGTCCTAATTAGTAATTTTGCGACACGCGTTAGTGACCAGTTAGTTCTCAAAAACAAATAGGTAGGAACACACGAGCCAAATGTTTAATTTGAACACCGCTGAAATATCAGTCTAACAACATCAAAATTCACGGTAATCCTCACTCCCTACAAAATCAGAAATTGTGAAGCACCCCACTGTAGTTACCCTCCAATGAAATGTCATATTATCACGTCTCCTTTTTTTAAATAGTTTTCCAAGGCCGATACGGTCTGCTATAACTTGCATATTCTTTACAAGTTCCTCTGTTTGTCGGTGAAACAGTTTGGAACAATTTGCACGCACATGTGTGCGTGCCAGTGCAATGGAGCGAAACCAGTGAAATCAGACACTGACAAAACCATCCGACTGCATTAACAGTTAGAGGGTTTTTCATTACCGAAAACCTGCTGTGACCTGTCATAGTGATTTCCCGTTCCTACCACTTCGCGCCCCGAGTGTACAGAAGGCTGAACGTAAACTAATGAGCTACGGGGATGAACGTGGAGAGAATGCACTGGTGTATAAGTGAGGATAGATTTTTTAAGGAAAACCAACGGGTTGCTTTTCTTCCACTGCCCATCTGAAGGAATATCGACGGAAATTCTTTTTCAAAATACCGCCAAATTATCAGGTCGATAACGACAGTGTTAACATCTGGTGAATAGATCACGCTGAAAATCAGTGAGTTAATTTTTGTTCGACAACCCTTACGGAAAATGAAGTACACACAAATCAGCGAACTAGCCACGACGAAAGAACAACAGGTGATTCTGTTATTTTGTTTTGGACGAATTGTTTGCCTATAATTTCGAACGAACAGTACAATAATTTAGACATCAGACTACGCCATACGTTCTCCAGACTAATTGTCAACTTGGTCGTCAAATTGTACACAACTTAGTATCTTTGTTTTTTCGGTCAATCAACGATACCAACTGATTTTCTACGAGGCTACTCTCAAGAATACAGTTTGAGCTGTTCAAGACCATAAGTCATCGGAGTAAACAATGCCTTGTGATATACAACGTATTAAATGAGCCGTTTCTTTTCGGAAAATAGTAGTCACTTGTTAGTTTGAGTAAATGGGAAACGCGAAAGTGTTCTACCGTCTTGACATCAACAAGCTTGTTTCGTTAGTGCATGAGCCAAAACACTTTTCTGTTGTCTGAAGGCCATTCCAATGGCACCTCGATATCTCGGGGGCAATTCGGAGTATGGTGCTTCACGGGAGTGAATAAAATAACACTGGCTAGCTTAAAAACCGTGTTTGTGAGCTCACAACGAGGGATATTGTTTTAACGGAATAATCACATTTTTTGGTGTATACTTCAGCCATGGACATTTGTTTAGCGAACATTAGGCGAATATTCAGCCTGAGTGTCAATTTGAGCTCTGAAGCCCAATTTACATCAAAAGCTAATTGTAGCGCTCCTCGGTTTTCTATCTTTCGGAACACAACGCCTAATCCAATTAGCCTCTGTTAAACTGTGGTCGTTGGTCGTTGGGTTACTTGGCCATCCATTACTAAGTCTAACTGCATCTGTTAGAAAGCTAATTTCTTTTTTTCCAAGCTGATCAGTTCATCTGCCTTTGACACGACAGTGATGCACTAAATGTGAAGTAAACTGCTAGTCACGTCGGGAGTTTGTCACATGATAGCGACTTCTCATCAAAACGATTTTGATGCTGATAGAATGATAACAGCTATCTGATTCTCAAGACATCCCTCATCGATCTGACTGGTTAACGCTGAACAGTGTTTGGAACGAACGGCGTCATGACAACCTCGTGAGATATTAATGTTCTTGTTCTTACCCATAATTACTGTTCATTGAAAGCTGCTCAAACAAAATTCAGCAAAATTCTTCTGCTAAGGTTTGTTCGTCTGATGTAATGAGTAATTAATTTCGATTTGAATAACTGAATGATGCTGCGAAAAGGACAGACAACTTCATTGTTCTGTCGCCGGGTATTGATTAGCTAGTGGTCAGACCGTACTTTACTCCAGTTACTAAGCCATCTCATTTGTTTTGAACGGAATCAGTCATTCATACACAACTACACAGAGGGGGAGAGAATTTCTATTGGGTTAGGTCGGTGCAACTCAACCTTGGTGAATTTACCAACAGACTATCGGTAAACTGGTCATATGACAAGAAAATGTGGGTTTGATATATATCGGTAACAGTAAAGAAGTGAAATTACTCATTGTATACATTTCTTTAGTCCGTCAATCAAAAGCAATTGATCCTGACTTGATCTTTCACTGATAATACAGCTGAGTAATCACAACAGGTTGAATGCTCAAGAACGACAATTAGTAAACATTTGAAACCATAAATTTCACCGATCATTCGAAGACAACTTTTGCCCAGTTCAACAAATAATACTAATTGGGTGAACAAAAATAAATCATCAATGGTACATGAACATCTCTAAGTGTAGTGAAAATACAAAAGTAGACAATTGATTATGTATTATTTTGCACGGTAGGGCTGAATTGGGCTGGCGGATCATACTACCTTTTTAACTCTGTGTGGACACAAATATTTTAAGCAATGAACTGTCCAGTGAGGCTTATTCTAAACACACGTGTTTAATCGTCATTGCTATGATGATTATCATAATCATCGTCGCCATCATCATCATCATCATTATCATCATCATCATCAGCATCATCATCAACAACAACATCGACAACAACACCATCAACAAAATCGGCAGTAATACATCAGTTTTTGAAACTGAGGCTTAGCTTCCAAAAAACCATGGACATCAAAAGTCAATTAGCATTGGAAAATATGGGAATGCTATGTTCTGAAAAGCATGCCTAGTTCCGTAAGGACAAGGTGGTGTAACGCGGGGATTTAGTGTTATAACGTTCCAGGGTTCAGAGGTGTAATGTAAACATCGTGTAGAAGAGGTTGGACGTAAGGAGTAGTAGGTGAACAAACACCATGGTTGCGATAGAAATTGTCCGGAAAAGCCTGTCATCGGAAGTTTGGCTAAGCCTACACTATTAGATGAAGCACAAAATCCGGAGGTCGAAAGAGGAAATCTTTCATGGTGACGAGAAATTACATCGTTTGTTCAACCGGGGTCAGACCGAAAGTTTTATTCTGCAGTAAACGATTCTATCAAGTGCGGATGAACAGCAAGTAACAGATAGTCAACTAACAACCATTATGGACAGAATGTTGGGTGTTGGATTAAATCGACGTGAATATTCTATTAGAAGCCATTTTTTTCATGTAACTACCACCTATTTTTAAAAAGACCACAACAATTGCACTAATAATATTATTGAGAGCGAACAGTAACATTATTAACGGCCGCCATCTTCCTTTCCTGTCCTTCTCTCGCTCTTTTTTTCCTATTCTTCTTCGCACATAACCTCTGTAGTAGCGGCAGCAGCAAACAACAAAATGAGTATCCATATAGATTGAACATCACCCTCTACTCATCTGTAACCAAATACCGCTCAACAAGTCAATGAGTTCTGTGATTTCAACTTGGAGAGAAGTCCTAGTCGAGGGGTCATCGACTGGAGTTAAGAGACAATAACTGTGTTTCCTCTCGAGGCGATCCTTATCACCTTATCATTACTCACAAGCGAAAGTGGTTGAGTGTTCACATATCATAATTAAGTCGTGCCCATTGTGAGGTCAATGGCGCAGTGGTAAACACGGTTGCCTCATGAACTGAATGTCCGTGGTTCAAGTCCCGGCGGTGGCGATGATATGCACCACTGACGAGCTCTAATGAGAGCGAAACTCGAGTCTAGTGCTTCTGTTCGAAATGGGCCGACTGGAAAGTCTGTGGGAATGCGATAGCTGCGATCAATTGTAGGTAATGTTCAATCTATATGAAAATCAAAAATCCCCTACTACTCATCTGTAAGGAAAATGAGTGTCATTATCATAATACTTTTCGGCATTATTGTCAACATGGTCAGCACAAACTGATTGGATCACATCCAACCGAAAGTAGTTGAGTTAGTAATCTACTCAAATGAGTGACATTCGCATGGACAAAAGTTCAGCCTCTGATTTAGGTGAGCATGTGTACAACGGACGAGCACTGGTGAGATCAAAATTGGAATCTGGTGATATCTGTTAAACAGGTTAGACTAACAATTTTACGAAAATATGAATGTCATCGTCAAGTTCGAGGTGTTTCTAAGTGTAAGCTACAGAGTAAGCACTTTTGATACGTAAATCAACCTGTAGTACATGGACTCATTGGGTTAACACCAAACAATGACCCAGCAGTGAATAAAGGCATATTTCGACGCAGTAAATCCAAAAGCCAGAATATTAACTCAGTTTACTACTGACTAAAACACATTTACCCAGTGATAATACGCGTGATGACTGGTTTTAGAATATGTTCAAAGTACTGTCTCAATCACGTTGCGTTTTGCAATGACGTTAATCTCAGAGGATTTCAGTGGTTGACAGTTACGTAACTAGTGGTCTGAGAGTAGTCAGGAAGAGCTTGACTGGCTGTACAGTTCCACTTAACAAGCTTAAAACTGCAGCGGGGTGTGACCCATGAACAGCTGCTTCGGAAGCTATGATTACCATAGAAGCTCGAAAAGGGCGCTTATTTGCAGGAGATACTATAACATGCAGTCAAAACCAGCAAGCGCACACAGGTTGAATTTGAGTTGTGTAATGGAGTGTGCTGCTGTGTTGTTGGCGCCGTTTTAGTCTTCGTTCGCGTAAGTCGTCTGGATGGCTTACTGGGCCTTTGGCTCATGCTTGTTCGTGTTGTTTTCTTTTACAGGATTGTTGCTGGAACCCCCTAATTCGGAAAAGCTCTCTTCCCCGGTTTCTCCACATCGCTCTAAAGTCGGTCTGTAAGTGTAACGGACAACCAGAATAGAAACAACCGGCTTGTATGTCACAGTACTCATGGATATTTTTTACGTAAAAGTGAAAGCTGCAATAAACTGCAAACAGTACCTCATTATTAGCCCCATTACAGCTATCTTTGGTGCGTCAAAGAGCTACTTGCAAAAACCCAATGCAAAAGTGAAAGAAAAATTTGTTTTTTCCTAAAAAATAACCATTTGCAGTCATGAGCAAGTATTTACATGACTGGGATCAACTTTGGTACAAAACATTAGAAGATAAAAACCCTACTGGATCTACTTCATCTAATACAACATAACTGAACAAATGATAATTGGATTGAGAATAACACAACATTATGAGCAAGTTGTAATACTCTACGTTTCAACTACCTCGGGTGGCCATCCACTAGAATGTTGCAATCGATTACAACAGTTCACTGAAGTTACCACCAATAGCAACCATTGCAGTATAATGCATCCTATTAACAATGGTTATTCAGGCAATCAACAAAGCAAACAAATACCACGAGTGTGGTAACAAAACAAACATGAAGACGTCATGAATAAATGTGACAATCTTTGTAACATTATACGTGAAAAAACACCACAATTTTATCACGCCTACACACAAACGTTTTCACAATTGTTTTGGGCTCTACCACCTGCGGTTTCAGTCACACACACAGTATCTAATGTAAACCCGAAGAAATAGTACCATTAGGTGTACCTGTACGAGGGGTCTTTGTGTACCGACTGGCCAATGCTGGGTAGTCAGATGGTAGGCTAGTATAGAAAAGGAACCCTTATCTTTCTGAAACAAAATGGAAGGAGAAATATGGAGAAATCTAGGCTGCAAGGAAAGATATTAAAAATATAAGACGGGAAGAATTTCAGTGTAGAAATATGTATTACTTTGCTCCGAATAAGAATAAGTGGACAAAGAAATAGTTAAACTGAGACTGAGAACCCGTCTAACATCTTCAGCACACAGTACATCAGAAAAGGTAGATGCGTACTACGGTCCAGCGGTCGGGCGATTCACCAAACTATGAGGGTAGATTGATCTGATCAAAAAATATGTACATATATATAAAACGTACATGCAATATATGTGACAGGTTTGACTCACTTGAGCCTAACGCACTCACCGTCTCTCCGTCAACGGTGTATGTTGTGTACGTTGATGACCTAGAAACTTAAGAGCACATGCGCATTCCCGGTCGTATTAATCGCAACGCCATACAGTCATATTACCATGATCTGTGGCACCCACGGTTCCTTTGCGTACTGCACGCCTCAGTTCACAGCCATGTAAAGGTTGCTGGTTGAACTCTCAAACGCCCACCCACCTCGTATTCCCCCAGACTATTCGGTTCAAGGTTAATTCCTCCCAGTATCCGAAATCAACATTGCAAGATGGAAGGCTTACACAAATAACATGGCTTTAAACTCTTACGTATCTGCTCGCCGAAGCATCTCAGTGTTCAGAAATATACCAGACCACCAAATACCTTTGATGTGCCTCAGGCATTTTATATGTAAGCGGCTCAGATAACGCACATTTCGTGGAACATTGTCCATGTTTCACAATCATCCAAGAAGATAGACAGCACTGCTGAGTGGTAGACAAGCAGCCTGGCTTTCATTTTCAAGGTGTGTTTCTTAAAGACAGGTGATTCGAAGCATCCGAGAGCAGCAGCAACTTTCGCCACACGAGCTGGCAACTAGCTATCCACAGACAAATCTGTCAACAGGTTGGTACCCAAATAGCAGAAATCTTTGCAGCTATTAGCAGTGTCTCCAATGAGACAGATTCCAGGTGTAGGCATATCACCTTTACTTGAAGAATGCCGAAAGAAAAAATATGTCTTACATGTGTTGATATTCAAACCCGAATTGAATGCTGCGATCGTGAAGACCTTCACCAGTCATTGCAGTTTCGTCTTCCCTTATGCAAATAACACATTGGCATTAGTTAAACAACAGCATGTGTGTTGTCGAATTACGTGACACATTTGGGTTTCAGAAACGTTGGTTATCCAACAAGTGGTCATCCCTGGTGCATCCAACTTCTACGTCACCCTTAGAGTTGATAGTGCAGTCATATACAAGTTGAGTAAGTCCGGGGCCTAGTCCTAACTTTGCTTCCAACCACCAACAGTTTCCGAATTTAGGTGTCCGGTAGTTCATCGAACTTGGTATGTAGACTGCGAAAGTTTCATTTTTTCCACCCTAAACTCTATTGGCCCAAGCAGCTACACAATGGTGATGTCACTTCATCTGGTGATGAAACGTCTCTAGCCTAAGTGCAACTTTCGACATATAAATGCGTACCTAAACCGTCAATCCACGCTACCAATAACACCACTACCTCCAAAAGTCAATCTTGGAATCATCAGGGACCGATCCACACGACTTCATCTTCGCCTATGTTCCTACGCTTAACGTTTTGACTAAGTTGACGAGTTTAATCGGATATCCACATTTACCTAGCACCATTCACAATGCCTCTTGACTTACGATATCGAACGCCTTGGCGAAATCCACGAAGAGGTTATACGGCGGCTAACTGTGTTCATAGCACTTTTCCTGGGGTTGTAAAGGTGAAGAATCCTTGCTACAACCTTTCCAACACAATTCAACAGACTGATGCCCCCAAAACTGTAGGGGCATCGCTTGTTATTGTGACCTTTAAACAAAGGTACGATTAAGGTGGCTTTGCTCTCTTGAGGGATTACTTCCTGCTCTCAGGTTGCGTAAACCAGCTGCAGCAAGGCACGTTTCAAAGTTAGATCACCATTCTTCAAAATCTGCCCATGGAAAACCATCTTAACCAATAGCCTTTTTGTTTCGCAGTTGTAGGGTAGCTCTGGGTATCTCTGTCAAACCTGGAACGAGAGCAAGTGAAACTTTGATATCTCGCTGTGATAGGCCATTCACAGTCTCCCAATCAATGGTACATAGATGATTTGGTAAGCTTGAGCCAGACTTTTATGTTGTCTTCTGACTGAGAGCACGAAAAGCCAGAATCCACGTCAATCACTGGCTTTGCAGACTGAATGGATGGGCAAAAATTATATTTAAGTATGTCATATAACTCGAAGTCGATCGTATCCTGATTCGGCCGGACTCTACACTGTTCCTCAGAATCTTTCTTCTCCAAGGGCTCCGCAATAAACCAGTTAGGCGGGTTGCTCTCAAAGACATTTCCGGCACGGCACAGCTGAATAATTCCCCGATAACTGACCGTCTTTCGCTTCTTCCCTTATGTTTAAATAATGATAAAATAAGGACATCTTTAGGCTCATGCGCAGCTTTTTCCTGTCCCCAAACGAAGTGGACCTCCTGGGACAGAAGAACCCCGCCTGAGACTTTTCAGAGGCAACTTACCTTCACCGGCAGCCCGTTTATTTTGCCATCTTCTGAAGGCTTGCTGAACATCTTCCTGACCCACCGCGACAGTAACTGTCTTCCTGGTGGCTTGTGATGGCCACAGATTCATTGTCAACCATTCAGTGATAGCAGACCAATTCCGTAGACTGTCATAATATGCGTACTGGATACTCAAGGTATCCTCCAGTCATGCATCCGAAGGGTCATAGGTCCCTTCAATTAGCGACTTAATGGACTAAACAGAGGGACTACATTCGCTCTAAGCGAACACTAAGGCTGCCAGTGTTACCGAGAAACCGTTCAGCGAGTTGACGGCAAATGCTCCGGAATGTCGTTTTTGTGTCTTTAGTGCTTGGGTCTATTGATGAAATAACAAAAGCCTCTCTCATGTCAGGTTGAACATAACTGCACTGTCTTTGTTGACCCAGTCCGGGCGTTTCTGGCGGTAGATAAAGGTCGTCTTTATGGCTACTGCCGTGATCTGCTCCCTGAGGTGGTGCCACGTACCGTTCGGGATAGTGGATACGGAAGTGTCTTTGAGACAAATAGCAACTACACGGTGAAATACCATCATCGCCTTTGAGTCCTCCAATCGTATAACATCCAGTTTCTGTCATCGTCCGGACGATGTACTACAAACAGACTTGCAGACATGAATAACTAGCCTCGTCCTGACGAGCTTATGATGCACGCTACTTTGGGCTTTGGACATTAGGCGAATGTCGCGCTGTTGTAAGATCACATAGTCAAGCAAATAAAGTTGACCGGTTTATGGATGGATTCACGTGAGATAGCTAGAATTCTGACATGGCTTTCTGGCTCAGCTGATAGAACACTTGCGGCATCTAGGTAAACATGGTTCGAACCCAGCAGAAGCCTAGATTGTTCAGGCTTGGATCATTTCTAAATTATCTAATCTGCTGAACCACTTATCAGTAATCAGCAAAAATCGTCAATTTTGCATGTTGGTGTGCTTTGTAAAGACTAGACTGTTTGAGACACCGAAAAACAAATGATGTTTCTACGTCAGTTTATTATTCGGTCACAGTGACCACAGACGCTTTTAGCTGTGTTTGACAAACTGACTAATTGGAAACCTGTGTACTAATGGCCATACTTCCCCGATGTGTTCAGTGTTACAGTAGTTTGGAAACAAAATATTGCATTTCCGAAATGTAAAACAGTTTCCCAATAAAAGTCGAACAGGTTCAGGTATTTGATTACGTGTTGAGTAGTTACCGATTAGATCAGGTTTGTTTTGAAATTCAACGTACTACCAAGTAAACTTCCGTATACACTAGTTTTACAAGGTATTGATATTCTTAATCATCGGAGTAATCGACAGTGTGTGTTTTAACCGAGGTAGAATTCCTAGTATTGACATACCAGTCAATGATGATAGAGCTTAGTGTATCAATTACATGTAAACGGCATGTGCCGGTCACTGTTTAGGATAAGGACATTTCAGCAATGACCGGGAAAGCTACTCCTATCACTCTTGTTATCGTGTTTACGTTACCCCTTACAGTTTGGGGTGAGCATTTATTCCAAACATATTAATGCACATCTTTCGACTAGAACAGACAGACCGGTCGTCTTTGACCGTGCTAGTCAGTCTATCCCCGGTAAACTGATTCATGTCAACAGAAAACAATAGCAATAATTGGGTGGCACGGTTATTCGAATTTAATAGCGAATCTTTCATTTTCTGTTCATTCGTGATGCTGTGCCGCAAACTGGTCACAAGGAGCCAACCAAATAAAATCTGCTACATAAAAACCGCTCATTTTAACTTACCTCCCCCCTTACTGACTGTGATTTTAAATACCACCAAGTCAGTTCTTCCGATCATCAAAATGAAACCTGAAAGGCTTTTGACAAAATAACGAACAGCGTGGTTGTGAACGTCCAACTCTCACGAATCAGATAAAATGTCCGTGCTCCCCAACTTTAACTCGCTTACGGGACCTTTATTAACCACTGAGGATCTTACAGCCAATCGATGGTCATACTAGCCCACACGTTCCACATCAACATACCTATTTGAGCAAAGTCACCTGTACGCTGTGTAAAACCGTACAATCAAAAACGACTAATCTATTATGGATTCCACTCAGAGAGATTAGTGTTTTTCCTTTCGGACATGTTACATTCTGTTGGTTCAGTTTGTTGGAGATTGCCCTATCGACGCTTGACTGCACGCCGTTAAAAAGCTCAGTGATGGGTTCCTGACTGATCTATTGTCAAGCCTTTAATAACGTCAACCTCAGTTAGGACGTTGTTTGCAAGTATATAGTCCTGAAAACCTCCCTGTAAATAGGATTTCAAGGTCGTTTTACAGAAGCGAGATAACATACTGGAACATGCTAGGGATGAATTCATCATCGTGAGATGACTTGAAAGTCGGTCTAAGGCTACTCAAATGGGTCAGTGTGTTATCACTTTGGGCCATTCACTATTTTTGGTCCGGCAAAATTCTGCGTGAATGTTCTTGCTGCGAGTTATTCTAACTTAAACTGTTGATGGATTAATCAGTAAATCTCAACACCTTCCTGTCATATCTTCTTCATCATCATCATCACAACAGCCCTTAGCCCGACCAAAAGGTACTGTGGCCATCGTTCGCCTCAAAAGTGGCGTGGAATATCCTAGAAAAAAACGTTACTAAGAAGTTTGAAAATTAATAAAAGAAGACTGAGCGGAAGAACTAGTGTTGTGATCCAAGAACACAGATGACACGAGGGTTGTTTATTCGATAAAGCAACACATGGGCTAAGCATTTAAACAAAACCAGACACAAAACCACTCATTTGCACGCTGTATTCGGCATCAGACCGTCTCGGCTGCCACAGACGTCAATGCTCAGTTCCATTAAATAACAGGGAGCATTATGGGTGATACTGCACTCTGATGCTTCTTCCTGCATTTTCCTTGTGGCTTGTACGATTTCAAAATATATGCTCTGGTCCTACTACCGAATAGCAGCGGGATGAGTAGTATAATACGATCGCTCATCCTCGCTGCACTAGAAGTGGTATGGTTACAGGTACGCCACTGACTGCGACACATGGCCATCCCGGATAGCCTCTCTAACCAGTGATTTGAGTGATCACGATGACCTCATCTAGGCAGGCGTCACCCACCCACTTTGCTCAATGGAGCAGTCGAGGTCTTCCTGTCATACAGCAAGCAGTCAACTCTATCTCGAGACGTTAGATGGCTCGTGCCACTGTTTACTTGATCATCCTGGAGTTTCCACAAGCATGGTTTTTCGTTAACCACCACGAATCAAACTCACTAGTTCCATTTTTATAATACACCGGATCACCGAACTCCTTCAGTTTTAGTGATGAGTAATAGGGGATTTTGGTTTTCATATAAATTGATCATCACCCTCAACTGATCGCACCTATAGCATTCACATAGACATCCAAGTTATATGAAGAGCAAAACGCCTTACTAATAATCATTATTCAAAATATCGTTCAACAAGTTAATGATATCTGTGATTTCAAATTGGAGAGAAGTCCTAGTCGAGGGGGTCATCGATTGAAGTTAAAAGGACAGTTAATGTATCTCCTGTTGAGACGGTCGAGCAATCACAGCATTAGTTACGAGCTAGTGTGACTGAGCGTTCACATATGATAATTCGGTTGTGCCTAATGTGAGGTCAGTGGCGCAGTAGTCAACAGGGTTGCTTCAATAAAGCATGGTTGGAGTTCTATTCCCGGCCGTGACAAGAACATGCGCTACAGACGAGCTCTAACGAGAGCGAAACTTAAGTCTAATGATTCTTTCACCCTTGTCATTCGACGTGCCAAGCTCGATGGAACTGTGCTAAGTCAGGCCAAGTAATGTAAGCCATCTCTTGGACCTAGTGTGAAATGGTGACTAGTGGAGTGACTTCTGTTATTGGTGCGACCAGTAATAAACCGAAGTAATGAAATTGTTTATTCAGCTTGGATATTCGATCCGCACATGTGTTTAAAAGTTCAGCAGGACTTTGTTTACACAGATCACTAGCCCCATGCAGTTTGAGCGCTACGAGCCACGTCGGCAATGCTTGTTACTCAGTGTGTGTGCGTGCGTGGGTACACTCGCCATTAACTTGAGCATGAACTAATGTCAGATGTGCTTAAAGCCTGTTACTCTCAGTTTGGTTTCATCATTTCAAATATGTACGTCAACTCTGGACACATCGGACCATACATATCCTGGTTTCCTGTGTAGTTAAGGAATATGCTACTCAAAGCCTGTACCACTTGAAAGAAATTTCAATTTAGTTTGAGGGGGAATAAGCACCATTTCGAGCACTTGCGTCTGTGGTCACTACAAACTGGCAGTCCGAGGTGGACTGCGTCCATCCGCAATACCAGCGTGTAAAAACAAGTGATAACTCGAATGCCTATAAATTCTTTCGTCGCAAACGATAGTCATAGAACTAACGGTCAAAAGGATAATAACTTCAGCTCGTAACGCGAAAGGTTGTCAGTTGGATCCCCCATTCAAACTATCCTTAACTGAGGGGAGTAAATAAGAACGAAACCGGTCATACAGTGTCGGTTCAGAGTAAACGTCAAGAAGCAATAGAGACGCTCAGTTTACCTCTTTAGTTGTTCCTGTATCTAGTTTGTGGGATGTATATGAAACCGACTGGAAGTTCGTAATTTGCGATCAATTTGTGAGCAGCCAGTAGTACTGTTTATTGGTGACGCTTCATCTCCGAAACTACAGATTGGTTAAAATTTGAGTGTATTTAAAGCAAGCAAGGCAGGCAAGTCAAAAACCAATCTACTATTCAAATACCAGAGTTAACAAAATTACTCAAAAGTACTGACACTATTCCAAACAAAGAGGGGAGATCGAAAGCCGGCTGTAGAGCTTTGAGTAAAAAAAGACGTGTTTTAAAAAAATAGGTATGAGTGCGTTCACTCCTGGCATACCTGAAAGCCGTAGTGTCTGTTGCGTGAGCTCATCATTATAGGTGCAACACCAGATGTAAGAACCACTCTCCGAGTTGAAAGGGGTAGACAACTACAGAAATATAATATGGAGTAAATGAAGTTCGAAGGTCGCTTTTGAAACCATTCGAAATAAATCTGTATGTCAGGTCACGAGCTCCCCAGTTATCGACCATGTGGATGAAACAACTCATGAAGTTGACTTGGGAATCTTGGCTTTATAATATTAAATACTAGGGACTATTTAATTTACGAAGGTCAAAGATGCAGCGAACAGAAAGGATGGTGATGACCTCTCTAGTAGATGACGAATGATCTTGAATTGATCTTCTTGCTTATTGGTGAGGGCTGAGTAGGTCAGACGGTCTAATGGACAAACAAAGAAGAGCGTATACAAGTGCTCCGTTTATCACGCTTTCTTGAGAACAATGTTGTCAAGACCCAATCTCCTGTTGGCTTTATCGATTCTGTCTGTCTTTGTCCCCCTGCACGTTCATTTTACTGCGATCATAATCTAAAACGTAGTCCTGATCCATGCTCCCCTTCTTTCTGACCAGTAGATCAGCTCAAGAATTACTTGCTTTGTTCACCCTCAGTTCTCCCGATTTTGCATTCGGTCCAATTGGCCTGGAGAGGCAGTGGAATCAGAAATAAAAGTCACAGACGTGATATTATAATTCGTCTACAAGTCAGTTTACACTTATCTTCCATCCTATCAAACTGTCCAAAAGAACTTAATCCTGGCAACAACACCGGATGGTTCAAAAGTAGAACCTAATCAAAAATCTACGCCCCGACTCTCCAGCCGAGTTTAAACGGAAGTTACTGGAGTTTTTCAGGCCACTGAGACTCCACTGCAAGTTGAAAATAACTTCGGTCGTAACGAGTAAGTAGTTTGAAAGCTGTAACACGATGAACTACTGCATATATATATATATATATATATATATATATATATGTATTACGGGAATTATTTAATCAACCCGGTCAAACAACAGTGATACACTATCTGAAGGTCGTTACAAACGACCTAGTAGACAGATCAGAAATAAAATCTAATCGGGAATACAAGTGAATAGGTAACAGGAACGCGTTGGTTATTGTGCAAGCTCTAAGTAGATAGTGCACATCCATCAGAAGAGCATCTAGTTTTGGTAAGGTCAAGGTTTGATCGGATCGACAGCGTGTTTCTCTGTGGGCACAATGTCTTCACTGCACACAGACAAGCAGGAGCAAACGTAACAACCACTAACGGCAATACGAACGCATACGTGTGGCGTAGACACCTGACCAGCCACTACACAATTCGGTGAACAGGCAACCGACTGTCGGTGAAATATCGATCGGGTTGCGCATACGCCACATGTGCATAGCGTTTGCCCGACAGAGTGCGTGCACGCGTACGCGCTGATGTACGAGGATAACGGGACAGGCAGTAGGCAATCAACATATGTTTATAATCACTCCCTGGATGAATCACTTATGTTTTAACTCCACGTCAAGGTGAAGGCAATCTAATTGTATACGAAACGCTGCTATTCTTACCATGCACGAACGACTTGAATAAAAAAATCCGCGTGATCGACTGCACCAAACCCAAGCCCTTAATTTCCATTAAGATAGTCGGAAGATGACAATCCCGACATGATTTCGGTTGGCATACGCTCAAAAAAATTGTAACCGTCTGCACAACTTCGAAAAAGTGTAGTGTATACGTGAAAGTGCATATCAATTCGGATTGTAAGTTTTTGAGACCATATACCCAACTGCTAGCGGTTAATTGATAATGCTCCACACTGTTTAAGATTTCTACCTACACACTATACAACCGACTTCAGCAGTTCACTTGTTTCCATCAGCCATATATCAAGAACCGGCCCTTTAAAGACAGTGACGAATAACATGCGAACGCGTCAGTGTATCACAACCAATTTGGCAATTCAGATGAAGACAGAGTCAACCAACACAGTGGTTGGTATTGACATCAGTGAATCCTACGGAACTCTGGTTAGAAACACGCAGCAACACATGAAACGAACTTGCCAAGGCAAGATGGCGACCTCTTGTCTGAATCAGTAAAGTCGATCTGTTCACCGGCTGCTGCGTGTGTCCACTGGACTGTCTCAATGAGCTAAACAGCCACATTACCAGATGTTCGACCATGAGTTAACGTAAGATTCTGCACTTGTGAACACCGATAAGATGTGCCATGTTATCGGAGCCAGTCTGGCGTGTGAGCGAGTGGAGAAACTTAGGCTTCTGATCTGCAGGTTACGGGTGCTGCGCAGACTTTTTGCTTTTTGTGTTCGGATTGGTGTGCGGTGTTGCAAAGGCACGTCGAGGTACAGCACATTTGTGTGCATACGGTGATGGTGATAAATGGGTTAACTTGTTGAGCTCAAGTCTGGGAATGCAGTAAAACCACAACACAGCTCACTTTACCAAACATGGCTTAGGACTGTTCAGCAAACGACTGTTCTATACGGTGACCACTGATAACACCAAACTACTGCTACCAAATTCAACTATCAGAAACTCTCCGGAAACCCCGTTTATTCTCACTTGGTCAAATTTAGCCGAACAGAATTGACACACAGCTTTTTCCTGACTGTCCTGCAGAACAGCTGCTCAAAGTTTTACTGATCAGCTTGGACAACGCGACGCAGATGACTCAACAAATGACCGTCACAAATTAATAAGCCAATGTATCAGCCCCACAATATGCGTACAGTTAAGTTTAGTCTCGATGACAATTTGTTGCTCAGACCATCGGTCAGATGAGCAAATTACACATACAATTGTCCGTGCATCCTTAACGTTCAAATCGCAAGATATTCACCTTCAACTGCCGCAAAACCTGATGCGACCAAATGGTGCATCTGGTATTTTTAGGCCAATTTCCTTAAAACAAGATCCACTGAGAACCCCAATATTTAAAGTCAGAATATCTGCAGATCATAGGTTAGACAAAATGGTTTCATCACGTGCGCACCAAAAGTGGACGAAAGAGATTATGGAAAGACTCGCGACTCACAGAACCAGTGGCTGGAGACGTTGGGTAAAACGGCATCTAACCGAGTTCAGTAGCGTGAATGTTTTCATTGTTTGGCAGAGTTGTCCGTAGAGTAAGTGAACTTAATGTTATGAGGCAGTGAAAATCGTGAGGAGGCCTACTTGCTGACGACGTCTCACTTTCACTTACAGCTAGGATGTTTGTTTACAAGATGTAGGCAACTTGATGGTGAATGTTTAATTATAAGCTTAGTCGTCTTTAGTAGTTAGGTCCCATCCACGTTGTCTTCTATACCTGATCAGGGCTTACATTTTTTTCGTAGCAGTTAAGCATCAGCACGGACCACAAGTGTGTTGGTCTCTTAGATCTTGGTGATAGTGGTGCTTACAGTTAACTGCCAGTTCGCTAGACGCTGTCGGACTTGTTGCGTAAAAGTTCACTCAGATCAACAAACGCATTTGAGCATAAGAAGTGTCTTTTACTGTACAGCAAGTCAGACACTTTCCCTCGTCAATAAAACCAACTGGAAATGGTTTTCAGCTACTATCCAACAAAAGCCAACAATAACAAGCAACAAGTTCACGGGCAAAATTAATCGTACCTCGAAATCTGCCCTGTCTACCCAATAAGTTATATATACTAGCTGCTCCAAAATCTAAAAGAAACACTGAAATTCAGTTTCACGTTTGTAAGGTATTAACAATGCAAAATAATTTCACCGGATGCAAAATACGAACTCTGCTTCAAACCGTTGTAAGACCCGTCTATTTGTCTGTAGTCTACGGACCCCACTTCACTACAGAATCAGCTAAACAGTAAAACACAGTCACAAATGAACAGTGTTCAGAGTGCTCGTTAACCAAAAAAGGTGTAGAATGGAGCAGTTATGCCTTGGAAACCAGTTAAAATTCTTCTTTTTCTTGAGCCTAATTTCAAGCAGATCGAAGTAGTATCTTGCGGTTTCCAGTTTCTATGGCTCCTCCCCCCAAGATGACGATTTATTCCATTAGCCTACTTATAAGAATCACTGGAACGTTGAACTAGGGTCACCCGGTCGTCTTAAGGCCGCCGCTCCAGATTTCTGAGAGGGAAATACTCAGTGTTTTGTCTCCCAGTGGTATCCTTGGGACAGTAGAATCACCCATTCATGTCTGCGACAGTTTTGGCTCGTGCAACAGTGTTCTTAGTTGCAGTATAACTAGCACATGATATTGGTTGACGATCAAGACAGTCGTGTCAACTCTACACATGTAAGTATGCCGGCTGAAGGTTAGTAGTGTAAATTCATAACCGCTTTGCAATCACTTCAGACTTAGACTTGGGTTCAAAGGCACAAAATGTGTAGAAATGATGATTTGCTAACTTGTTTAATGAATCAGTTCACTTATGCCTTACTAAAAATATAGACATTATGGATGACAATCTTATTAGTTAGTTTGGCTTACGTGGATGATTGTTATTATAAGGCACCATCAAACTAGAAAGGCGAAGATGAAAAATTACAGAGCGAGATAGATGTTTGGGTGTGCAGTAGCTGAAGGTATCACTATCGAGACAAGGCTTTCATCTAATTCCTTCAGGAAGTACATTGCCTGGGGAGACCTTGTTTAAAATCCCTTACATAATCGTTAGTCCAGTGAGACAATATGTTATGTTGCCTTTTTAAGGAATTTATTCCCAGCCCAGTGGCAAGAAAATCTGGCCGAAATGCTACTGACAGACTAAGGTAATCCGAGATGGAGAAATCAAAATCCCTTGGTGATTTACCTTCACTAAATTGTGAAGCAAGTACAGTTGATCGCTGGTGAAGTTGAACGACCAATGACTGAATACCAACCTCACCTTTCAGATATCGTCGATTGGATCAAACTGTACCAACTCAATAAATTGTTGTGTCCACCTCAAGAGATGAAGTGTCCACCGTATTACCTCTACACCTCCAGCACACATAGCATAATCTATAGGTATTGTTCCACATTTAGCTGACGCGGAATGTGAACGTGATTCATCAGGGGAAGTTTCGAGGAAAAACGAACTAACAGTCAATTTGGGTGGTTTGAATTAATGGATTGTAACTGGACCTAGCAGAAATCATGGTTTACAAAAATCCGGATATAGAAGAGCTTGAAACCAGAGAAAGTTCAGAGACAAAATAACTTACGAACTTTACATTTCTAGAACAAATAAGAATTTAAATCGGCGGTGTAATTATAGCACGTTAAATGTTGCATGATTCCAGGTGAACATCAAAAGAACGAAGGAAGTTGCAGAAGAACCACACAGCTAGATTTCAAATATATCTGAGGAGCAACAGTAAATAGTTCAATTTTTAACTTTGGTACGAGTATGGGGTAGTCGCCAAACTGTCTGCTCCAATTTTAAGTCGGTTCACTGGACCACAACAATGACGCTGAAGAGTCGGCCGGACTTTCGAGTCCATCCATCAAAACGTTCTTTACTGTAATCCACTCCAACTTATCGTAACGTCTTTGTGCGGAATCCAGCACTATCCTCGCCTTCACAGACGACTGTAAGGCAATCAACTTCCCACTGTCAGTCTTGACGTCATCCACTTCAACGACGTCCTCAGAATTTTTAGAAAGATCTGAATGTCTTTGTCTTCAAACGGCTGCGCAGACACCTTCATTTTTGGACTGGTCACGACGCCCTGTGTTGTGTCTGGAAGCCTGTTATCATCAGGAAAAGTTTATTACGGAAACTTACACATATAATGTACAACTTTACCAACGTCTGATCGTAGTGGGTATCTTGGCTCTTCAACTGGGAATTTATTCCGCTTTCAAGCACCAGTTCATTGTTTTCGATGCGCAGAACAGGTGGCGATTTCCCTCTATCCAGTGAAACGTAGAGGATTAGTCCTTAGTGTGTACATTCAGATAACTTTTCACTCACCAATGACATGAGTAGCCCGTTATAGGCCGACGGTTTGAGGTATTCAGAAAGATGTTAATGTTAGACTGATCAGTGACAGAGAAACTAAGTCACACGTCTACTAGTTGGCATCGGCTAGAGTGGTCAGTCTCATTACGCTGGTTATTTTTGAGAAAAGGTTTAACGTCCACAAAAAGAGCATACTTCCATAGAAACAGACGTAAACGAACTTTCTGTATGACAGCTATCTACTCCGCTGACTGCGATAGGGGGAGTAACTTGAATTAGGAAGAGGTCATTAAATCTGTTTGTGATGAGCGTTTTGAAAAAAAGATTAAGGCACTTGTATGTCTGTCTATAGTTAACACCTTCGACCTCAAACGGAATGTTTTTTGTTCAAGCAAAAATGAGATCCTTAAGAAGATCTAATGGAATACCTACTTTTACATTTTGACTGAAAATAAAATCACACAAAAATTCGACACTTCCACGCAGCGGTACATTAATGAATAAAGAGCCTACGTCGACCGAGTACATCATCTATGGACTTACTGAATTGTTCTCCAAAATTTCTGCCAGCTCAAAGGAATTCCGAACACAGTTAGGGGATAACAATTCGCGAACTGGTTTAAGAATGTCCACTAACCAGCTTATGGTATGCCGAGTTGTTCACAGGCAATATCGTTCGTAGTGGTTTTTGTTTATAGTCAAAATGCAAATGTAGGTATTCCATTAGATCCTCTTAAAGATCTCACTTTTGTTTGAACAGAAAACATTCCGTTTGAGTTCGAAGGTGTTAACTATAGGCAGATTGATGGTGTAGCCATGGGTAGCCCATTGGGTCCCATATTGGTGGATGTATTTTTGGGAATGTTTGGAAGGCGATTTCAAGAAAGAATTTCGGGGGTCCTGCTTTACAAACTTTACGTGGATGACATTTTAGTTTTTACTGATGAACGTGCTTTTACTTCACTTTATAACAATTTGAACTCCGTCTACCCATACCTATCCGTATCTTATGAGGTGGAATTTAATAATTGCCTGCCGTTCTTACAACCAGACGTAAAGACGGTACATTGCAACGGTCCGTTTATCGTAAGTCAACATGGAGTGAACAAAATTTACAGTTCTCCAGCTTCGCACCTATTGCTTATAAACGAGGGCTAGTTAAAACGTTATTCTACAGAGCCAGAATGATTTGCACAGCAGATCGATTGGAGAAAGAAGAAGAGTTTATTAGGGAAACGATGGTGGATAATGGCTTTCCTGAAAAGTTTGTGGATATCCACAGTAAGATGAAAGAACCAAAAGTGATAAACTGCAGTGCGCAGAAAAAGAATATATTTCTGCAAAGTCAATTCCACCTGACTAAGAACATTAGTCACAAATTGATGTCGGTGTTGCAACGCACCTACCCAGCGGCCCAACTACGTATCCTGCTAAGCACTAGGGGCTTGGCTTTTCATAGCGGTGATACTCAACTGGTCAGTCTGTCTCCCACACAATACACCAGTTCAATTGCAGTTGCAGTGACGTCCACATAGGCAGGACAGATTGGCGTTTGCATCAGCGTATGACGGAGCACATTCCTACGGGGTTATCAACTGCAATAACAAAAAATGACCTGCTGACTGTAACAAGCTCGAAGACCCCGGTTTCCTCGATCGGCAAACACATCTTAACAATCGGTCACCTAGTTAACCCTGTCAAATCACTCATGATATTGTTACATATTTGCAACCCGAAACTGTTAGCGATTAGCGGGGCAATGCTTATCAGACAACACCGCCCAATTTTGTGTGCACAGAAGATGCTGACGCAATCAATATCCTTGCCTGGAATTGATTGAACTATTAGCACGTGAAAGGTCAGAACTATGTGGTTGGTTCGTTCAGTCCTTGTTGCTATATGCAGTTTGTATAAAAATCAGCTGATATTACGCTGGCGACTGAAGGGTTGCAATCCGAAATGTTAACATCTCGCGATACGTCTTTTCACTGTTTTGACCAAATTCTCTTAGTTTTGTGCAAGTAACGTTAATTAGTCTGTTTATCACTTGTATCCAGCTTTTCTGTTGGTTAACTCATGAGTTACAAAATTCCACTCACTGTTTATTTCACGTCAGTGATGTTTACTGGTTGCTAAACGTATCGCTTTGGGAGAGTTCAATAGTATCCGTACCAGCTTACAGAACCATCTTCCGTTTCCCATTGACCCACTGAACCGTCCGCAGATATCACAACCGGGTTATGAGCACACAAAAAGTGTCGACTGGAACGTTTACGCTATTTTTGTAGCAAACGAACTATGAATTTAGTGTTGTGGCCTGGAAGTTTGTATACATACGGTGTTTGCAGTAAGAACACGTAGGAGTGTAACCAAATATACTTGGTTATAAATCGTGTAAGGTCCGAGCATAAAAGTCTTGAATCACAGATGTGCATTCTTCTGACTAGTAGTAAAACCAAATACTATTTTTATCATCTTTTCTCCCAGTTAAGAAGATGGCAAGTTGCTTTTGTTAATACAGGTGAATTTGCTGGTACTGGATCCTAATGACTGCCACCAAATAGATGGATAGCTGGTTCAACTTAGTTGGGTCTCGCCAACATCAAGCATTCTATGGAATGGAACCCACATCTATGGATAACTGTATGAATAACAGTTAATAAGTTCATTTACTAGACTACGGAATTTGGACCGTTGAGGGTATCAAAATAGGGGTGGGTCACTTACCTTAGCCGTTACCGCTCGCTTATTTGTATACAAACCACTGGTTGTTGATCAATTTCAATCTACGGGCAATGGAAGTACAGCGTTTACTGATGATTCGATACGTTATGAATCTTACTTAGTCGGAAGTCAGAGTCTTTCCAATGAAAGGCATTAAAATCGTGTAAGAATAGTCCTGCCAAACGACCAGAGTGTGGAGTCTAACTACTAACACGTACAACCCAATGATTCGTCGGACTGGCAATTAAAAATACTCGCTTCGAAACCACGCTAAGTTGAGTTCAACTCTTGAATTGGGGCTTTCATCAGTATTTCAATCTTGAGTCATGGAATCCTTCTCAAAGCAGACTTCATCAACTTCATATATAGATAATCATCCCATCAGATTTAAAAATACTACTTTCGATCAACCAGGAAAATACACCAAACGCAAGTACGTCTGCACCAAGACTTACCGGTGCATATGAGAGGAAGGCGTAGCACATTTGTACAAGACGCGATCAGATGTATAAACCAACGATGGTTATTTGTATGCATTGAAACAAGGACAGGGTAGATCGAGATAAGGACGCTCAGACGCGGTATCTGACTGCTCTGGTTGATAATACAAATTTCCGACCAAGAGAGGTTTCGGCTATGACATATGAATGCCGTTCAACTCAACCAGTAAAAAAGCAGTCACCTGAGAATAGGAGAGACAGACAAACCTAACGGAAATCGGCGTCTCTTTTGAAACTCGTCATAAATTAGCATTGTAATGTTCTATTTGAAGTCAAATCTATCACCGCCCTCAGTCTCACTTCCCAGGTCACTGAAGCGTTACATATCTACGAGGACTTTGCTCTCGATAACCCCGAAATAATGAAGTAACAAACAGTCACGACAAGCAAAGTGAAGTCGCGTGTATTAGAACGGTTTGAATGGTCTGCTCATTTTGTCCAAACTGATGTGACCCATATCGAACAGTAAGATTTCAGTACACAGCGATAAGCTTCCGGAAGTTTCCATGGTCTCCATGAATGCATATTAACCATGGCAAGAGCAAAGTCACTACTGAACTTTGTTCTATCCCAATTTTTTCAGTATACTGGACGAATGAACAATCAGTGGCGTGTTTTTGCGTTAACAAAAACTAGCATGACGAAAAATCAAATCCGAACAACCAGTCACGCAGCTATTCAATCATAGTATTCTCAGAGGAAGAAGCATGTTGTAGTATAATCCGAAAAATCGATTAAGACTCACAAAAATGCTGTCACTATCCGAGGTACTATCCACAAGGGTGATCGTCTCGTACGATTTTGCCTTCGGGCCTTCCCTTGGTCATTGATATTGCTGGGCAAGAAATACAACACACACTTAAATAAACATAAACCTCCCATCTAGGTTCAGATAAAGTACTGCCAAAACGTTCGTAGTGCATGAATGCAGAATCCTTCAGTAGATATTTTAACTTCTTTCTGACGACGGAAGATTATTCAGTCCGCCCACGCGGTCCATGCCTTACGTCTTGTCCCAAAGTGAATAGCTACCTTTCTGCCAGCTTAAAATCATATTTTCAACGTTTGCAACTTGCTGCTGCAAGCTGCAGAATGATCGTAAGAATGTGTGACTGCGGTTAACTGTCAATCACTTCGTTTTTCAACGCATTGATGGCTGCTTTGAGCTGGCCAAATACTCTCACACACTGCTCCGGTTTTCTTAATCAAAAATCATTCTGAATTTTCTCAGCTTTTATGGACCTGTCTAAATTGTGCGACTGGATCTCATAGGACTCTATCACCAGTTTTGCTCAGGTCTTTTGTAGTCCTTTTTCTCCACCGTACTACGCTGTTCAGTCTTGAAGAAGTAAATCGGTGTTTATTCGTCATGACCACGGATGAAGTATCAACCTTATCCAGACCTCAGCTAGGCTACAGTTTCTCGACCAGTGTTTTCGTCTGTTTGGATGGTCTCAACCTTCTAACGGAGAATCTGACGCGTATTTATGAAAAGAATGCAGTCGCGTTATGTGATCTGAAGCAAACCAGATTGAAAAGCAATTCGGTGCAGGGGGATCTCAATCGATCACGTCGATCATGAATGTAGCACGGCAACACTTGCTGAAGAAACCATCCTCACTGGTGGATATTTTCAAATTGAACTACTTAACGGGTTTTGTCACGTTATGCAAAAGATTGTTCTCACTACACTCCTAGCCTAAACAGCTGACTACTCCAGGCGTCTTACTCATCAGTCACTTTGGAAGAGTAGATCAAAAGGAGCATTCGGGCTTCGGTTGCTCCACTTGATGGTAAGTCGCACTCCATGACACTCTAGAATGAAGTCAGCACTAGATAGGTTGGTGTTAGTCGTGTGAACTTTCCACTCGTGTATTCTGTATTTTCGGGCAAACTTTCGAGATACGTGTGACACAGCCCATTTTTATAGACTTTCACCTCAGTTGCTCCTTCTATTATACTTCACGGATTAAGGGCTCTGGCACCTACTGTGGACGTAATTCCCCGTCCACTTGAAGTCTAGATTTTACGCAAAATGCGGCTCCTCTACGTTCTTCAACTCTTTTATCACTGTGTTGGGAGACTAATCACCTAAGCTATGAACCAGTTATGATTTTCGTGAAACTATGCAGATCCCGTTGTCTCACTGATTCTATTGTGTGTCTTTAGCTTACACAGAAATACAGTTTGGTTGCAAACCTAAAAAGTGCATAGGTATTCCAGTTCCTTTCAGCTTAAACTGGTCTAACTGTGTGTTCTATAATAATCGGAGGCAGATGTCCAATGTTTCCGTGAAACGTCTGAACTTGCAGCTACCTAATGAAAGGTTAGCTCTAACTTTGAGAAAACGTACGATATTCTTTACCGATTTAATTTTCCATGTGTTATAAAATTTGGAGACGTTCGTCAAGGTCCATCTGTTTTCTCTTTAAATTGAACGATAGTCCATGTTCACTCCCGTGTGATAATCTATTGTCAAAACACCCATACACTGGTGTGAGGCATGCAAACATCGTTTGTTTCTCCATACCGAAACATAATTTCTCAAAATTCCACTAGTTCGCTCAATTTTAGCGTGAAAGCGTCAACCTTTTTCTCCGATATTTCTACTCATTTTAGTAACAAATTTCGTGTTGCAAGTCTGGATAATAGAAACTAAGTTATAGGTTCACTGCATATCCCCACATAATCCAGCTTTACCACGATGAATTGAACAGAAGGACCATTGTGTCTACTATCGAGGCGATTAAGTAAACTGAGCGGCACTTATAGATGAATTTGGATTGGCATTTGCGTACGATTATTTTGTAGCACCAGATATGGGGTCGAAGACACAACTGAGGGAGACGTTCAATCCATCACAATCCATACGGCTGTTTCAGTAATTTCGGCCAAGTTTTCACAACTACACAAGGCATTTCATGGAAATCAAACACAAAACAGAAGAATTTTCATAAGACCAACTAACACAGACATGAGGAAGATCACAATTATTTTGGCAGAGGGTGGGTTGTTAGTGAAAGCATTAAAGTGGTACACTCGCTGCTGAGAGTTGCGAGTTCGTCGATATCAAGTGGCTGACAATATCTGGAGTAACGAGTGGTTTGCGAAAAAGTCAAACAGTTAAATGAACTGTTTTTCCCATCGCACACACACACAGACACTTTTACAGATAACAGTTCCATTCTGACAGTTCTGCAGTGAGTTTAGCGAACCCTGCAGACGGTCTAAAGTGCTTCTCCCTCATTTTAAGACCACTGTAAATCAAATGAAGGCCAGATAATTTAGAGAGAGATTTTGAACCTGATTTGCTGCTTAAAAAGCACAGCAACAAAGATTTACTGGCCGAACTTTAGCATGTCCAAAAGACTCAGTCAAAACGGATTACAGGACAGAATGAGGTTTGATAGTGTCCAGACAACAGAGAAAAGGTCGATTTTGTTTCTGTCTATAATACTAGGGTATAGTTACGAACGAGACTAACAGCTGCCAACTTTGAGAGGCGCCCCATACTGTGTAAGTTCGCTATCTGTCCGGTATTGGTGACATGCAACAGGGATACACTGTCTGGGTTTTCTTCGTCTTTTTGCGCAGTTTAAGTTTAATGTGACGAAATTAATCTGAGAAGCATAAAAACTTACAAAACAAGTGGCACCAATTTTTTGCCGTCGCGTGACAGATCTTGTCATAGGTGCCGATAAAGCCCTACTGAAACAAGCATCAGGTTTAAAGTATTTACACTTCGACTCGTGATAATAAAATGCGATCATCAGACTGTTGCTTTTAACCCCAGTAAACGTACACGAACAGGATACATTACCAAGGGGGGCAGGTTGATACACGTAAAACATGACCATGCGAATAGGGCTTGTGAAACGCAGCTGTTTTGCTCAGTGTATGACAGAATCAGTATATCACACATTCTGTTTTCCCTGCTAACCCAAATTAATAAACTTCCTTTCCTACTGGCTAAAGATGATCAGCTACTTGTGGTCAACCAACCAGCTAGGGAATGTCCACCACGGCTTGGGAAGGTGGCTGAGGAATGGTTTCTTAAACAGGTGACCTCTGTGACCATTAACCAAGGGACCTGTAAACTGGCAATCACCCATGGCTAACTGAGTTCGGACTGGAAGTACTGGAATTACATCGGCTCAGATGTGTTCCCGTAACCTCGGTAACCTTGCAATCTAATGAACAGATGTCCGAATTATCAATCTGATACTTGCTTACTAGTTACAAGGTCGAGCAGCTGGCGTTTGTAGGCTACTGCTGTGACCCAGAAAAGGCGAAACAACTGTCTACCACTTCAGCGATGGCTACTGAGAAGAACTGCTTGTGGTGTTTTCGCCATCATTCATTAATCGTCCCGCGCAACTGAAGAGAACTCCAGTTACACGCAAGTGAATAATGTAATAGATGTACAATCTTCTAAGGTGCTACGAGAATGTAAAAATAACAGATGAATAACATACTATTAACTGAAATCCTCACGGAAATTGTAAAATTGCAGCTTAAGTTGAAGCGTGTCTGCGTACTGATGGTGAAAGTTCTAAAAAGCTTAATATCACCCATATACTAACGAATATACGATGGTTCGAATAAGTCTTTCGAACTGTCCACCTCGAATGCAGGTATTGTGTTTCTTTCGCTATTTCGTGCTTTCCGATAGATTTTTTTCTAGAATTTTCTCAACCATTTTCACGAGCAATGGGTATCCAGTAGGTTCACGTGCAACAACCCCGCACACGCATTTTGTTTGCTTTGGTTTATGAGGACAAGTGACTGAAGTGCACACTCTAAGCACAGCACGTTGGGCTCTCAGACATGAACACACAGATAGGCCAATATAGTTCCACTACCGACCAACCTGCTCATTCTCTCTAACCTTAGATGTTGGTAGCAAAAGTTTGTTCAAGGTTAGCACAACTCAGCTGGTCAACCTGCGTGCATCAGGGTGGAGGCTTGGCTTCAAATCGGCCGCAGATCTTCATCTATGTCAGGGGTCGACAACCTTGAACTGCGGCTAATATGTGAAATACAACATAATGTAGTATTCCTATGTAGTTTATTTTATTGAAATAACATTCAAATCGTGAGATCATACTTGAGAAGAATTACTGTGTTGTTTAACGATGTTTGCTAAACGGAGTTTTCAGACTACTGGTCGGTAAACTGGATGAGACCAGATGTAGTAAGTCATCTGACTGGGCACTGCTTAGCTGGATTCGTAACTGGCCCTTTATGTAGTTCAATTTTGAGAACGTTTGGTCACGTGCTTTGGTGCTATGAACATTGATACCATTTCTGTTGGGACTGTAGGACGTAGTATTGTGAGCCAGGAACGCGGATGGCGCGAGGTTTGTTTATTCACAAAACTAGCACATGGTTATGTATACAAACAGTGATTTGCATACAACATAAATCCCAAAACGTCACGGTTGCAATGGTCGCCACTGCCTAGTTCTTTTATTTACTGAGAACCATTTCACGACAAGTTGAACTCCAACGCCCCTTCTGGTATTTTTCCCGCGGTTACTTCAATTTTCAAATCCATGTTTCTGCCTCACTATTGAATAGTAGATCGGTTAGTGGTATAATGCGATGGCTCATACTCACTGCGGTAGTTTGATGGCTCCTGTTCCATAGTGTTCATTAGTTCACAGCGTTGTGAATCAAGATACAAGGAGCAGAGGTGGTACTGTAACGTGCGGTCGAAACCAGCAAGCGCGCACAGGTTGAATTTGAATCGGGTAACGGAGCGTGCTGCTGTGTTGTCGGCGCCGTTCTAGTTATCGTCTGTGTAAGTCGTGTGCATGGCTTACTGGGCCTTTGGCTCATGCTTGTTTCCTTGTTGTTTCCTTTCACAGGACTTGTTGGAACCCCTACTTCGGAAGAACGCTGTCCCCTGGTGTCTCCACGTTGCCCCACATCGGTCCGCAGGTGTGCCGGACAGTCGACGTGTAAACAGCCGGCTTGCATGTTACAGTACCACTTCGGGAACCACGGTTGTGTTGCCTGACCTGGAAGTAACTATCGCTACAGAAGAGTCCGTAATGTGTGTACAAGCGTTGAAAATTGACCATCCTTCATGTATGTTAGAAAAACTAAAGGCTGATGGGTTAGCTGGTGTTTGAGAGGCAATTAGTGACTCGCACCGCTCCTACAGTAACAACACGGGTGTCTGGTTAACACTCGTGATGTCTACCGGTTTCGACGCTAACGAGATGATTGTCTGCTGTGTGCTGACAGACATAAATGGAAAAGGTGCACGAAGTGAAGAAAAAACAAGCAATCAGAAAATAACGTGAGAGTTTGTGGCATTTCAGTCGCCGTGTATGAGAACATTTTTGGTAAAATGTGTGGTTCGTTTTTGTTGTGTGGAATATTTTCCAGTTTCTCACTCCAAGGGTGAAAATTACTTAGGAATCTCAACTGAAGCGTTCCATCGAGTGTCCTGATCATAAAACGGTGGAACAAAGTGTGGAGTTCGCTATCCTCCGTGAACCGATGACAAGTGTATCGATTCATGGGCCTGTAAACTGACAGCTATCGTGGATGTCCAGTGAATTCTGCGTGTGATTGCCACGAGTTCAACACAGTGGACTGAGGGTTCGCCAGTGTAGATCTGAAACTGTCTAAGTGCAAGGTCTTTAATAAAATTCGGTATTACTAACTTTAAGCATGCAACTCATAAGTGTCTGCAAACGACCGTAATTTTGTAAAGATCGTTATTTGCCTGCCTTTTCCGTGGTGGTGGTTAAACTTTTAATTTAATGAAAACTCCCCCATTGGTAGAGTTGAGTAACAATTACTGAGTGGCGTGCCTTTTCTCAAACAGTCTACCGGTCAGAATGAGCTAACTCAAATCAAAGGCGCTCATGCACGTGCGAAAAAGAACCACATTTAGGCGTCTGATAGACCGTTACGAAATGAAGCGGCCAGATACACTGTTTATCTCTGGTTTAACCAGTTGAGATGCAACGCACGAATGGCAATGGATTATGATTATACACGGTCCACTGGAGAGCTTTGTGGATGAATTAAGTATGTTCCACTGTTCATTTCGGACATAAACAGATACCTAATTTAATCGTGCTAATGAATACTATACATTGGAACATTTTCTGAACAGGTCGTTTCGGTTTGACTTATGTGTTTACATTTTCTGCTCCATATCAACTTTATTGGAATAAAACACATGATCTATAATCCAAATGAGGAGACTGAAACCTATACCCCTCAAAAAAGCTTCAGAATAATATTAACGAACTGCTGCTCAGCACACCTTGTTGTCATGATATATCAGCTTCACTGAGGAAACAGCTACTTATCGTTATTGCAGGATAAAAAAATGTAAACAAAGCTAGCAGAACATATGTGTAAGTATGTAATCCCACCTTAGGCTGTAAACCAACATTGGCCGGAACTGCTCGGCAGGCAGAATAGGCTTCAACCGGTCAATGTATTACACAGTTGCAGTTCACTTAGAGGTCTCGTCAGAACCGATGAGCTTATCCCAGAATTTGCCTGAATTCTAAGAAACGATAATCCTCATTACTTAGATAAGTGAGGTGAAATAGTTTTATGATCGTATTCGGAAAGATTAAGAACCGATGAGGAATCTCCGTCTCAGCTCATATCGCGTAAAAGTATACTGCTCTAACTGGGTGACGATTACAATGGTGAGGAGAGATACATAAAAAGTAAACAGGATCCTACTCCGTCTATACAATAGCCGTCTTAATTTAACTTAAGCACTATTCACAAACGAAGGCGATTCAGCGCTTAAGTGCAATAAGTTGGCCATGTCTTCGTGGGGTTAACAAGGTACCGGTTAATACTCCTGTCTAACAAGATTGTTGACCGGATTACCAATCTCAATGATGACAAGGATAAACGCTACCAGTAGGTTCCAACAGGAATGAAATACGCGTTAACATTTTTTACGCTTCATTTGCGGTTCTTGGTTAAAGTTTCGAATTGTTTGTTTGTTGTCTCGGAATTTAATAGTGAATACACATTGGTGAACAGCATCCACGACATTCGCCGAACAACATACCATGATTTTTTTTCACCTACGCAATATGCAGTAGTACGGGCGACTCTCCGTTAATCTGTTTTGAATGAAAAACACGGGAGAAATGTGAAACGGGGAGAGTGGTCGCAAGACAAGACCAATTGCAAGGCAAGCCGATGAAGGATTGTTGATTTAGGCCACTGGGGGTGATCATAAGTATACTCCGACTGACACAAGGAATAGTCTCGGTAGTGGCAAGGATATGTACTACTGACATGCTCTAATGAGAGCGAAATTCCAGTCTAGTGCTTCTTTTCGAAAGAAGCTTATCAGAAAGTCTATGGTAATGCGACAACTGCGATCAATTGTGGGTGCTGTTTAGCCTGAATATAACCAAATCCGCGACCACTCATCGAAAAGAATAGATCCATAAGTACAAAAAGAAAACATGTTGTGATATGTCAGCAGTCCGTTTGATCTCATCAGTTGCAAGCGTAAAACACGCAGATTATATGCGACAAACAAACAGAATCTGACGGGATATAGCTGCACATAAATTGACATTAAGTATTATGTCACTAACACCGCGGCAACCCGATGGGTTGCTCCAACAACTTACGCGGACGTAGCGCCGGCTGTCAAGCCCTGTTCAATATAGCTGCGATAGAGACCAATAGCTTCGAATTCCGATTGCGTAACACTATTTCGAATAGGCTAAGTGAGTCAACTCAGTGACCTGTTATCATAAGGTGTCTAGCAATCGCTGATGAAGGATTTCAAGCAACAGATTCGCTGAGATGAGATTGTTGTGCCGTCTGTTGTTTTACGCAGTTCGGCACGTGGTGAGATAGTTACCGATCTATTCTGCCTAGGTAAACGACACTGCAACTGCATTTATGTAGAACTACTCGTTTGGTGGTCTGAACCGCGCGTACTTGGACAGTCGCATACTTACGGGGTAGGGCAAACATCAATCGGTTCGCGATGTCGTTTGCCAGATGATCTCCTCTGAATTACAGAAATGGAAATATATTCTTCTTTTGAACTGCTCCAACTTGTTTATTGCACTTTTTTGACATCGTGTGAGATTCTATGAATTTTTCAAGGTGTCCATTTGGCAACAAGGTTTTTCTTGGCATACTTTGTTCCGTCTGCAATTTATTAGTAGTGCACCTACGTCCGAGTCAATAAAATAAGGCTTTGACTAAACCAAGCTTGTTTGTTATAGGGGGAGAGCTGAATGTATTGTCAGCCCCATGTTGCTTTGTGATATGCCGATTGCCGTAATTTCTCATTTTTAAACCTAGTGATGAGTACACTTAAGAAAGCCACTCTACCATTTGATTAAGTTTCGTGAGAAAACAATAGGTTTGAGTGAACGGAGTTTAAGAAAAAGATCACTATCCGTAGAGATCAGAATATCATTGACGTACCGTTCGTACAAGACGGTTTTGATAGTAGTATCTAGGACTTATAGCTTTATCATTTCTAATGCTGAGTTTAATGGACCATCCACAGACACTCCATCTGTTTACTTACAGGAAAGTCCTTCAAAACCGAACCTAATGTTCACTGTACACAGTAAATCAAGATACTTAATATATTTAAGTAGGGTATCTATATCGCAGTCTTGGCTTTCTAGCCACATAAAAAATCAAATATTCCACGCAGATAAACATTTATAAAAAAGGAATCCTCGTCAATCGAATACATAGTTTGACAACTTATGGACACGCGTTCCAATCTCTCTGCTACGTCAAAGGAATCCATGAGGCAATGCAGAGATAACACTTCACAAGTGGGGTCCAGAATGTTAACCAACCATCGAGCAACATTATTATAAGCTATAAGGTTGTACACAAAACTGGTCGCGGAGGTATTCTATCTTTGTGAATCTTTCGCGAGGTTTTCTTGTCTTCGTGCTTCTATACTGATTTCCAGCGATAGAATCGTGGAACAACGATATCTGGGTTTGCTCCGCTATTTGATTTCCCAGGGGTATATTATTTTTGGTGGTTTTGTCCTTCCTAAACTTTTATGGGTCTTCGAAGTGGTGTTCATTTTTGTCACATAACCGCCTTTCTTCATATTAACAAAACCAAAAAAATTTATCCGGTCTTAGAAACCCCAATGCCACACTCCCACCAACTGTTTCATGGTTGGATGATATTCTTGTCTAAAACAACATTGTTGACGAACGGGTGCTGATAAGAATTGGTTAGAAATACCCACCAATTTTGCATGCAGCCATCTCGTTTCCTGAGAAAACGTGAAGGAATACTGATTATTTCGAATGTTTGTTTAATCTTCTAAACTCTATTCACTCGAACCTACCCTTGCCTCATAAAAATGAATCAAACGGCAGCTTAGTAACATGTCTTCTTGCTGCTTCTTTGAAACTGGTGAAAGGGGGACTCGGTGTTTCAAGAGTGGCTCCAGATGACACTGGTCAATTTAGGCTAGTGTTGATCACAGTCAGTGAACAGACGGTTTAGATATGTTTCCATTTTGGCCGGTTAAATCACAGGAACGCATACAGAGCGTGTAAGTTCAATTAGGGTTACACAACCAATTGAGATGGCGATGTTTCTCAGGTCAACAGGGTGAGATGGCTGGCATAGCGATTGTCAAAACATGATCACACATTGAAGTGCTGTTGAGTTCATAGACTGTGTCTGTTTCAGTGCTAAACTAAAATCTGATGATTCAGATTTAACAACGTTCACTTTAAATTAACGTGTTCAGTTAGGAAGCCTGTTTTTGGGAAAACACTTTCTATAAGCCGTTCAACTAGAATTACAGTGAAATGGTTTGCACTCCGAGTTTTCTTTTCTCCGGGATAATATTTTGAGGCAATCGGTATTTTCTAATCTGGTCACTTCGAAGGCGGCCGAAGTTAAGTTCCGTATTCCTAACTTGTGCGCTCACAAAAAGTTTGTTTGTTTTTACGGTTAATTTGGCCATTGAATTTCCTTACCCATTCAAAGTTGGCTGCCCACTTATGCTACAGATTGCTTCTGATTTTTTCTGGTTGGTAACCATGGCTACATAGCTTGTTGTGTAATCGACCGGATAACGAATACCCGAAAACAGAATGCTCACCAGACCATCCCCCCTCTTGAGGAACGCACACAGGCCACTCGAAACATAAATGGGAAAGCCAAACAATTGGCTTCTCTAATAATCGATTTCATTATATCAGTTGTCGCAGGCGGTTTGCCAACTATTGTAATCAGTGGCGGTAACGTGGTAGGCTAGTCATCCGACCAGACTAATGAGGCTGACTGATAAGTCTATCTGGCTGCGAAATTTATGATCAAATGTGTGTAATCTTTGACCTAGTTCACCCACACCCCCGGCTACTTATCAGCAATACAGTTACTTCAATGTGATCATGTTTGGGTCATTGTCCTATTATTCATCTCATCATATTGACCCGAGAAAGACTACTATCTCAACTGGTGATGCAACATCCATTCAGCGTTTGCGAGTTTATGGCCAGTTTTAATGTGAAATCCTACCCTTTGTCTACAAGATGGAGTAGAGAAGAATACACCAATTAGTATACACGACGGTGACATTTTGATATAGTGAAGATTAACATTCACGTCCGTGTTGACGGAAGCATCAGTTAAACAGTAGCTGATAAGATTCATTAATTTGAAGAGCCAGCAGGTTGAACGCTGTTCAAATTTGCTCGTAGACTTCGCATTCGGAGAAGTCTGTTGACTGGCTCATTGTAAAATCGAGGAACTATTAATGTTTCAAACCACGCCCATTTTGTTCGATAAAATCGATAGTTTCAAACTAACCGAGAATCCCAGATCACGAAGTTGTCGGTTGAAATGAACCGAACACCTCCGCTTTTTATCTTCTTAAAATGTTCGAATAGGCTGAGCACTACTCAAATAAGGTTGTGGTTGAGCGTTTGGGTTTGGACCTTTGATGTCACTTATTACGAGTCTGCTGGTGTTGTGGTTAACACACTGGTCTCAAAAGCATGAGGGTCGGAGTGTCAGTTCTGGTCTGGAAGGGAATATGCATTGCTGGTGAGATCTAGTAGGAGTAATTCAAGTCTAGTGCTTCCTTTCAAAGTAAGCCAACCGAAAGACCCACCTGAATGCGACGGTTGCAATCGAATGTGGGTGCAATTCACCTTGAAACAACCTAAATCCGTGAACTTTTATCAATAAACATCGATAGGAATTCGCCACTCAGCTGCATTGGAAACCGATCAAACCGTTGTTGACAATAGCATAAAAGCAGCTGGTATCCGGGTGTGTACGGACCGTAGAATGTTGGAGAGTTGAACAATTGTGCTTCATTGGTCAATGTACTGCTGATTGCTTCGAGTGGATCACAGGGAGATTAAACAGTTGTGGTTATGATTGGTGCAAGAGCTGGTGGAAATTCAAACATCAGGGTTTCTCACATAAGTAACATTAGTTTGATTAATTTGTTTACGGTATTTAGAAAACGAAACTTGTTATGTGAATTTGTCTCACACACAAACGACAATTGCGAAAATGTGCTAACACAAAAACAAAAACTTAAAACGAAACGGTAGTTCTCAGAGTAAATGTAAGTGAGGAAGGTCGTTTGTGACCGTAAATGAAACAAATGAACCAACTTACAGCATACAAAGTATGGCATTCGGTTTTGTTTTTCACTACAATGAACCGGTTATCGGCATTTTTCGTAATGCTGGGTGAAAGTAGTCATTAAATTAGGGCCACGGTGTAACCATCCACGTCTGATCGGTGAGTTATGCGTAGCCCAAAAATGGATCCCCAAATTGAAAATAAGATTGGATCCAACAATTTCTGCGGTACTATTAGAGAAATTCATCAATAACTAGAAAAAAGCAAGCCTCAATGGTTTGCGATGATAGTCTTGTCCAGCAAAATCAATAGTTTCCCAACAGGATCAGCAAGGTCAAAGGTGAGCAGTCACGCTAGTAGGCCAAGACAAGAATCGCTACTCGGGTCGCGGATAGTTAATGACACATTAGTTCAATATAATAAAACGGGGTTGGTGACGTACTGGGAACAAGTGTCAGGTTAGTGGAGGAAATAGGGAATGCAAATGATAGGGACAAATTTTCTCAGTTCGTGGACCAACAAATTTACACGCAGTTTTATCATTACATTCACACTTATTGCAACATTGTATGCACATAATTCACACGCTTCATTTAATTTGTGGTTCAGATTAGCTGTAACCATATGTGAAATTTTAAGTTTATGCGATTTAATTTTTAGCACAAAACCGGAAATAAATGATGGAGTTATAGATTGTTTTTTCCGAAGTGATAGTGAGGTGACCTGATTCGGTGATCGTCCGGGTGTTCGTGGTCAACATCTGTGTGAAATCACTTCCTCTGATACGAAGACGGATTAAGGGGAAAAAACCTCTCAGTGTGCAAGACTAGGACTTTATGCCTTAGTGAATACGGTTGGCGGCATCCGAAACGGATTAGCCTTTCACAGTGACCGAAGCTAAAGGACACCTGCGCTTCAAATCATTACCCCAAGTGGCTTGCGCTGCACCGATTACGGTTCCACTCACACACCACGGGAATACTGACATACACGCACACAGTCGTCTACGAATACACTGCTTTGGTAAATTACATCGAATTATCCGGACGAGCAGCTGCTCCAGTAGGATTACCCAAGCACTTTACGCCTTCAGGACATTTGCCGTGTCTGAATATCTTACTTCTTTCACAGGTTCAAGTCTAACACAAGTCCATCACTTTCACAAATTTGTTAAACTACCCATCTGTAGTTTGAGATCGTATTGATCAGTAGTCGGCAGTAAAATGTGACAATCACGTGTTTATGTTTTTCAGTTCTCTTTCCCAAAATTTTGCTTTTGTTTCCACGGCTGGAAAAAGTGTGTGTATTGAATTTATACCAATCAAAATAGTTTAAGTGGACTTAGTGTTTTTTTTATCTCGAGGGCGGCCGAATCGAATATATAAGATTCATCCGATAACAGTACTTCTAGGTGCTGTTATCTAAAATAATTCCAAATGGCTGTTGGGTCACATGTTTGCACATACAACAAATATGTTTCTATTCTTCTATACAGAACAAGATGTGGAAAGTAATCACATGCAATTCAGATCGCACAAGAATACTCTTGAATATCAACAACTTCGTCTTTATAGAACTGAATACTGTACCAGACAAAGAACGGAAAATCTGACCCTGACATTTTAGACTAGACAGACGGCAGTTTGGATGCCCACAAGAGAGTTGGTTACCGAGGCAGCAGATTCATGGTGAAATAATTAACAGACTAATTATGGTACAGCTGAATGCACAAACGGAGCGAACAGAAAACACCGCTCGAATTTGACTAGTTATCCGGGAAAACACTTTTTTTCCTGGCGGAAACAGATGTTAAGGTCATGTCATACAAATGTATGCTTTGCACATGGTCTACCATTTTCAGGATGCATATTGCTCTTTTTATCTACATGGAAATTTATTGTTTTGTTCCGGATCCCACAACACCAATGAAAATTAATCATGTCGGCACTAGGACTGAAAGCACTGATGAATCCAGCGTATGGCTCACAGTTTTGAACTTGACAAAATAACGATGTCTTTTTCAAGAGTGTTACTCCCTAATCAAATCGTATATTTTCACCTTAGTTGGAAAAGAAGAGACCGATTGATTCTAGATCACTCTGAAACCAACGGTGGTAATCCAAACAAAACGGACACGTAAACTTATACAGAACCCATCCGAGTGTAAATCTCGTGAAGACCGAATTGCCTTCCAGAATGGCACTCACTCTTTTCAGTTAAACAATACATATAACACCACAACAAACAGTGATCAGTCAGATGATCCAAGAATATGTTACTTATGAAAGCACACAAACCGCACTATTGTACTACTGTATGTGGCGGCGTGGAGTTTGGATCGATATCAGTCGTAACAAGTCTACTGATAAACGTGTGCCTGTGGAGTACACATACGGGAAAAATCGATTATCGCTGGGATCGTTAGAAAAGTTACACTTATTGGATTGTTGCAATGAGGCTAGTAAGGGAGAATGAAGTATACACATTGTAGTTGGTAATCGTCTCATAAGTGACTTATACCAGTTATCAACTCTACAACAGAAGTGAGCAATGATCTCACCACATACATCCTGAACTGCACCCCGCATGGATTGGCCCACACATACTGTAGCAATTGTGAACCAGAAGTCCTAAGCCCAGGGAAAAAATGAATGGAAGTCTGTATCATAACCGGCTCAAACCAAAGTAAAATCTACATCTCTCGGATATGAGTGCGGCGTAATTTTCCATGGTAAAATCTGTGCTAGAAATGCAAAACGGCTCAGACCATTTGCAATCAGATACCATAGCGTTAGCTTCCAAAAAATTCTAATGTTGTGAACGGGAGCTAGCGCACCTTATATAAGTTTATTCAAACAGATGAATGGAAATTTTGACGAAGAAATTGAAAATGCTGCCATGGTGATCGATCAATCAAAGAGGCACCTTATAGAGGGAACGGAAGACAACAGACCGTCAAATCCCTGGAAGAAGTGGAAATGACTCACTGAGACCGTCGATATGCGCAGCAAATATAGATACATCGATTAACCTATCCACCCATCTGTCACCTATTCAGTGATGGTTCACTGTGGGTGTGGTGAGTTAACCAGTTTGAAACTGCCGATATATTGGCAGCTGAATTCAGCACAACTCTCAACTAACCACGTCATTTCAACAAGCGGCGCCGGTACTCACTACTTAGGACAAGCAATTGAGTACACTGCCACAAAGTAGTCACTAATGTACTAACCAAACCCCTGTTTAGGTGGTCCTCTGTACGGTCGCATCCATTCGTGATATGTTACCTCTGTTACAACGTGAATAACTTGGCAGAATAAGGTTTCAATAAAACAACTTGTGGTAACCACAATTTTACCCATTTACTTTCATTTGTCCTTGCAACAACTGCTTCATGCATCTCCTGACCATCGAACCTGAATGACACTTAATTATGCTTACAGTCTTTCAGATGTTGTTTGACGAAATGGTCTGGAGTTTACAAAAATATTCTTCTACAGGATTTTCACGACACACCACACACAGTGTTGACAGAAGCATTTCAGATAGTACACACCCCCTTGATAAAGGGTCCATGTTTTGTTACTAGGTCTAGTTGTCCTCGTTTAGGCTACCTCGCAACTCGTGGCCAAATGTCAGTGCTCTCCAATTATTGGAAGCCATGGCAACAATAAACAGTCCCTTTTATGTGGATGGATTACGCTGACGTGGTGCCAACACCAAAGCCCTGCATTCCTACAATTGTCTTTTATGTACGTTATCAGGTATACCAAACGGACTGTAATTGCTCACTCGTTGTGTTGGTGGGTTCTAATGCGGATGTCTCTGAGAAATCCTGCCGAGATGGTCGAACCTCTAGACAGTTAGATGGTTCCTTGAAGAAGAAGAAGCAGAAGAAGAAGAACTGGAACGATTGGGTGACTCTATCAAAATACGAATGATTAAACTGATGAAGATACATTGAAGTCACTGCTGGACTCATTGTCACCAGATACTTGCGTGAACAAACTAGAGCATCAGCGGCTGGATCACTTACTCTGTTTGTTCCGGTTGACGTTATGTAGAGGTTATTTATGTTCTACGGTGAAATTTGAAAATGATTTATCTGCTGTTAGCCAATCATTTAATAATGCCCATTCCTTCAATATACTTACCCCCAGTAGGAATTATAAAACTCCTTTAAACCTGAAATAAAAAGGTATCTACTTCGGGAGCTATAACGCTCTACTTATCGAACAGCTTACACGTTGTTGCGGCTTCGTACTGTTCAAGCAAATAAACACTGATTCGTCGTCTTTGCTGATCCTGAACAGTAAACTCCCTGTTCTCGACTAATCCATATGTCGGTACTCATTCACTTGCTGGTGTGCAGCAGAAAATGCAAGTCGCACGGCGAGGCGTTTGTCCAAATGGAGTGAAAAACATCAACTATCGTGGGTCGGAAGTGGTTTGGCCAGATTCACTGAGAACGCAGTCGTCACACGTCGGATGAATGCCTACCATCGGATTGACACCATACTTACAAAGTTATAATTCCCCAATCCAAATTAATCAGGTAATGAATACTAACCACCGCTAGTTCGACTACAATTCCCTTACGCAATCCGATCCTTGGTTTGCACAAGAAGCTACGTAAACTCTGCAGTTGCAATAACAAAGCGTTGCATCACACACTTGTATCCTCATCCAAAATGTTAACCCTAACCTTGTGACATAATAGGGTATGGAATTTAAACCACTCAGTAGTGATTAGAAGTAGGGACTTTTAGGTTAACAGAAACTGAACCTCACTTACGACTGATCGCAACTCTGGCATCCCCACAGACTTCTGACCAAGTCATTTCACAAGGAAGTCGTAGGCTTGAGTTTCGCTATTGTTAGAGCTTATCGGTAGTGCACACCCTTGATGTGGTCGGGATTTGAACTCTGGTCAGGTTTTCGCGAGGCAACCATTGACAATATGTCAAGCAGGACCAAACTGTCAACAGCAATCGCTCAATCAGATTCGCTTGTGAATGACAATCAGTTTGTTTAATCAACCGTGGGGATGACACAGAAACTGTCCTGTTAACTCCAACAAATGACCGCACGACCGGAACTTCTGACCAAGTTAAAATCAAAGAAGAGATTAAAATTGTTGAAAGGCATTTTGCTTACTGATTAACCGTAAGGGATTTTGATTACCTTGTCCTACCTCGAGACTACCTGACAGACTGAGCATTATTCACAATTACGTGTGACTGAATGTTCATGTGTGATAATTCAGTTGTATCTCATATGAAGGCAGTGGTGCAATGACCAACGCGGTTGCTTTATGGACGCATGGCCGGAGTTCTACTGGACAACTCTAGCGAAAGTGAGACTCATGTAACTTATTTCTTTTTTGCGGAGGTTGGAATGAAAAATAAACAGTGTGAGTGGTTTATAAGTCCCGTTAACTTTATCCGGCCCATTACTGCATTGTCAATTCTCATTTCAATCTTCATGTACTGGTTTGAACTCGTTCAACCTATCTTATCCTACTGATATGATGACTCATTATAGAGAACAGCTTTTCGTCTTTGTCTGCGTCTATGATCTGATAGAAATTCATAGAGATTTCTACACTTTTCGAAATATTTCTTCGTAGGTCCATACTCTGTTAGGATGCGAATGCTATGAGAATAAAAGTAAATCAAAAGATCTAATTCCTGAAGCCGTAAATCGGAGTTAATATACTGAAGAACTTGTTGACGACCTTATATTACAGCATTAACTACTAACCTAAAATATGTGTAGTTAAATTTAAAACGTGGCAGGCTATCCAATGGGAACATGATAGATTTCATGCAAGTGAATTGATGAATTGGCTTACAAGTATATGTATGTGTGTGTGTGTGTGTGTGTGTGTGTGTGTGTGTGTGTGTAGGAAGTTATGGCGAGCGCACAAGGGTACTGAGAACATTATTTTTAACAGTTACGCTTGATCGCGTTTGAACTACCTTCATTATGCTTCACTGAACTTTACAAATAGATCACGTAGAGACTTTGCGTTCGTGCATAAGAAACACAAATTGGAACGTATACAATTAGCAGGATTTACCAAGGAATTTATATGGTAAATTACACTGTTTTCGCATTTGTTTTCATATTGAGAACTACTTCCATTGTTTTAAATAATGACTTCTGTCAATAAGCATAGAGACTTTCAAGAAACTATTGCCTGTAAGTATATCATGAGTAACCTAGGCATTTTTGCCATTTTGGCAAAAGATTGTTTTGAACGGCTTTAACGATGGGTGAGAAAAGTTTATCTCCACCACTTTCCTTCAGTCCGCAGGAGGACCTACAGTACATATGGACCGGAACTAGATAGAAACTGAAGTCAAATTCTTCTTTCCGAACTGGCGTGACCAAATTTTTCTCCACCATGAAAACCCTGAATAGACATGTGCTATTCAAATCATTAAGCTCGAAATCCCAAGACATATAATTAAACTATCTAGTTACCCCCGAGGGTTTGTCTAGTTTTGTTCAAGTTAATTCACTTTGGGTACTTTTCGTCTAATGACCTTGCATTCTCTTCCTAGCGAAATTTAAAATCAGCATTAACCTGTCACCTATCTTCCATATGCCCGGATATTTGTGGGGATTCATATCGTAATAATTAACTCTTTTTCTAACCCAATACAGGGGCCTGCCAACCGATCTCAATGTGAGCTCATATTCCTCTCCATTTAAATGAGCTTTCATTCTAACTTGAGTTGAGAACATGGCATCCGGTACATGGGGGTTTGTCCAAGAGGTCAGCCGTTTAATGAAGGTAAGACCTCGTTTATGACAAAAAGAAGAAGTTTCCTGTCTCAACCTACTATCCTAAGGCAAAAAAGCGAGACCGATTATCATTTCTTGGTTTAAGTCTGAAACTCCAAGGATAATGCAATTATACAAATCTATCGAAAACCACTTGAAACCTTACAAAGAGCTTATTGCATCCCATAAGAAAAAGTCATTCAGACCATATGATTTCCTTTCGTTTTTGAGTCATGGGCACTGAGATTTAGCTCAAGAGCAACCTGTTTTACCAGTTATTGTCATTCCTGTCCAAATTTATCCGTCCAAGTGGCTCGCGTAAAACAATGGCCATATTACACCGGCTAATGTCGTGGGCAGTTGACCAAACCGCATACGTCGAGTAAAAAGCGTTTGTGCACCCATGTGGGATTTAGACACAACACACAAATGTTTCATTATACCTGTCTGGTTATATTCGACAGCCAGCTGCTTTGGACAGTGTGTACGATCAACAAAATGCGGATTACGGGCTAAGAAATAAGGCATGTAGTTCACACCTGCTCATGCGCCTAGGTTGTTGTGTCATCAATGAAATTTGCGTAAGAAGTCGAATTGGAGTCTGGACAACCTTTACGTGCGCGAATCAGTTTTATGTGCAAAAGTGTCTCACAGTCTAAACAGTCCACCTGTTTGACTGTCAGCCGTGATCACTGAAGTTTGAGAATGTTGAACGTTTTGAGACCTACTGTTTATCAGTGTAAGTGGTTAGGTGATCCTATGTTAGCTTGATATAACGAAAGCAGAGTGACCATTAGTAAACTAGGACTTGCAGGTCGTGTTTCCCTAACTGGTTGAAAGCCTGCTAACTCATCTAACTTCTGGATGAAGGTGTTCCAGTAGATTGTGGGCGTCCAAGTTAAGTGTAGTGAAACTTCACGCCTTATTGATGAACTTGCCGTGATGTAAGAACGATTAGTGTTACCGGACCGTTCGCACGTTCTTATTTGCAAGCGGTTAACACCTTGGATTCGTTCACTTGAACAAAGATCAACACAGACTCAGCTCATCACTTTATCCAACCCATTTTTCACTAATAATAAATAATTTCTTTCTATGTATACGTTTTATATATATGCAGCCTGTTTGTCCGTAGGACAAGAAATCATTATTGCTGACTGCGGCTAAATATGACTCCAACAAGACACTTACTTTTGCTCCTTCGAATCATATGGACCATTTTAGACAGGCAAGGTGTAGACTCTTTTACACATAGATCTTAAGTCGAAATATCATAGGTCATCAATGTTAACATAAAGTAGTATGATCGAGAGCTACCTGTTAGTTTTGAGATGTGTAGTGGATCGCCGCCTTGGTTAATCATTCACTTGTCTGACTCAAAACCAAGAAAGATAAGAAACGTGGCAACATCGTCTGTTGGACGAGCGAGTCCACAAACCGTTCGGTTTAGCCATTTGATTGTAGCTGGTAAGGCAGTGACCGTATGTTCTGACTTAGGTTTTAATGAACGCGATCCAATTTCTCATCGGCTGGCGGAACCTACAGCTCCACAAGTTTTTGAACGGGATAGGCACCAAAGTCGTTATGCAAAAATGGTCGGCACTGCATTCATTTATCGGCCACTGGAAAGACCCATTAGTTAGGAGTGGACACACAACTGCATTATGTCGTGGGTTGCACGTCGGTGTGTGATGAGTGGCCAAGTCAGACATGTGATTATTCCAACACTCAGTGAAAAATATGTCAACGCTGTAGTGAAGATATAGTCAAAGCTCACACCGGACAACACGAATGATCGAACGAAGCATTAGTCAGCGAAATCGGTGAAACAGGCGAGAAGGAACAGGCGAAAATCCACGACAGATATACATATATAAATTCAAAATCATCCACAATTGATCGCAAGTGACGCATCCCCATAGACATTCCAGTCGACCCCTTTCGAACAGCAGAAGCAGTATACTCGAGTTTCGCTCTCATTAAAGGTAGCCATTAGTGGCTATAGCCTGGGCTAGAACTCCTGCCATGTTTTCATGAAGCAACCGAGTTGACAGCCGCACCGTTGGCCTCGTCAGTAATCAAAATACCATTCAACAAGTCGACGATTTCTGTGAGTTCAACCTTGACAGAATTCCTAGTCAAGAGGTTATCGATTGAATTTAACAGACAGTAACCGTATCTCCTATCGAGACGATCGGGCAACCTGATCATTACTCACAAGTGAAAGTGGTTGAGCGTTCACATACGGTAATTCAGTAGTGCTTAATGTGAGGTGAATGGCGCAGTGGTAAACACGGTTACCTTATGAACAGCGTGTCTGCGGTTGTAGTCCCGGCAGTGGCGATGATATGCACTACTGACGAGCTGCTCTAATGAGAGCGAAACTCGAGTCTAGTGCTTCCGCTGTTCGAAAGGGGCCGACTGGAATGTCTTTGGGTGATGTTCGATTTATATGAAAAACCAAAATCCCCCACTACTCATCAGTGATATATGTATAACGCCAGAAATGATCGTCACTCCTCGTTATAAAACTGGAGAACAGAGGATGTAACATGGGTCTTGTTGATCATCTGTCTGAATCCACTTACCTGTCATTCTGCCGAAAGGCACTCTGACAAACGCCGACATTTTTCTTACTCTTCCCGCTTTAGGGTTAAATTGAGTTGAGCATGTATTTTCTTAGCAATAAAGCGTTTAGGGTGTTATCTGCGATGTTGAGCCAATTTCCAAATACATGTTATCTCAGTCAAGCAAAATTTGGGATTTCTCTTCCGCTGTAAAAAGAAAAAGCTGTGAAATTTTATGTATCGACCAACCCATACAGCGTTTTAGTATATGTAACGATCTTCCACGAAGACGTTGAGCAACGCGTGGCAATAAACCAACGATCCCAAATGGTCAAAACAAGATTGGTTCACAAAGCCACGGTACTATTGAACAAATGATCAAAGTTAATAAATAGACAACCTCAACAGTTTCGATCGACGGATCGTTTCCAGGAGATAATTACAATTTGATGCCAAATAGACTAAAGATGAACTATAACCACATAATATGACATTCAAACCCAACAGAGTTCTTTCGAGCAGTCAACAGGTTCAAAAACGACAGGGACGAGCCAAGCTCCAAAATGTGATGCACGCACCACTCGAGTAAAGTACAAAAAGGCGACAAGTCCCTATTCGCACAACTGTCAATTGACGCGATAAAACAAAACATCTGGGTCAAAGCCAATTAAGGGCCAGAGACAGGGGCGGTAGAATATACAGGGATAAACGTTTTGGGGGAATTGGGTCGGGTCGGATTTTCACACGACTGTAGCCTCGAAATTCGACACAGTATACACTGCATTGGACAGCGACGCTTTTTCTAATCAGTTATTAGTTCCGAGCGTATATGCATGCAAAATATTCAAGAAAGTGGGCAGAAGATAACACCTGGTAGTGTTGGAGTAAATAGTCCTTTGCCAAAATATAGGCGTAATACGTTGAATATCGTCCTTGTGTGCGCAACGCCGCTACAAAAGATTACTGGTATTTCCCCTCAAACTCCCGGCTGTGTTGCAGTGTGCTTCAGAAATGCTATTTTTGACCGAGGAGAACAAAAGCGAGCATAAAGTCATCCGATGTGAAAATAATATGCACCTTTTGAGTATAGTTGCAATAAAGGCTCCATCGGACATTAGTCAGAACATTGCACCGAACAGAAAGCAAAGGTCTATGAGAGTAAAGTCATCATTTAACTGTGAAGTAATCGGATATGGTGGGGCAAGTTCTTTCCTGATTCAGATGTGAAGTCAATGTGTAGGCTGTAAATATAAAGAGCTCTTCAGTAATTGGGACAAAATATGTGACTGAATCAACTGCTTTGTAGTTCTAGTGCCAAAATTTAAGTTGTGTATAAACGTGGGTAGCAGATAATCCTCTGTGAGTCAAATGGCGCAGCATTTTGACCACACTTCACTCCTAAGGTAGGCCACCCGAAGTGAGTGAGTCGCTGATTATTGTAGCTCGCTGATAACGTTGTATTATTCTCAATCGGGTAACCAAAGATCTCATATTTGTTTGCAATTATAATCATTCTGGAAACAAACAAGGCCCCGGATGATGTGCAATCGTCGGTGTGTGGCTTCGCATAGCGAGATTGAAGCTAAATGGCACTCCATGACAAGGATTATTTAAGTCCATTCGGTTTACGAAGAGCTGGGGCCCCCACTATTTTTTGTGGTTCGTAGAGCCGAATAGTTATAACGTCTACAGACGGAGGTGGGAAGACCGCTGGAAATTTTACAGATCACTACGATCGTGATGTCTGTCAAGGACAACCGCTTCCAATTGTCGACTAGTTAATTTGATAGATGGAACACAACGACTGAATAAAGTATTCGTCAATTCACTACGTTTTGCTTATGGGTTGGATGGTCTTCCCATTTGTATAAGAAACTGCACATTTCGAATGGGAGGGAATATCCAACGTACTGTTTCAAAACATTAAGCTCTGATCATACTTTTGAACTGCGTTTGTGCGCATTCTATATCAGCTGTTCCGTAAGTAATCTCCGCTTCCTTAACTGAAAGAAATCGCAAAATTTATCATGATAGTTCTGCACACGTACAGTTTTGAACTACCAATAACCAGTTCACTCAGTGTCATGACACCGTACGTGGCGCCAGCAACCATTCGGGATGAATCACTTAAACCATTTCTTCAAGTGGGTGCACATGTTTCAGACGACCATATGTGCAGTGTTACACCGTTTTCATATCCAGCTGTGTGAGGAATGTCCCTGAAGTCAAAGCACCACTTGATAAGTGAACATACTGTTCAGATTTGGAATAGGCTACCCAAAAGCGATCTATAAATATGTGCATATTTCGTTGATTGAATGCCGGTTAGCAAAAGTTTTAATGCTTACAATCTATTCATTAATGTAAAGAAATAAGTGCCTACGGTATGAGGTTCTGTTGAGAAATAGGGTCTGATTTCAAACTAGAGAGATGCATTGACAATGGGAAGTTAAAATGAGTTGTAGTTATTATCAGATTCAGACGAGGAAACAAGAGTAATCCGCGAGATATCAAAGAGGAGGGAATGAGAATAGTTCGATGGGCAAGATCGTGTACGGATGGCGGGTTGACGTGTGTTCAGTTGTTGTCACTGTCGCTTGACTAGCCACGTTGTGTCGCACGAGGTGTGCGTGAGTAGAGCTGCGAGCCTGTCAACATGAGTTCAAGTGACAGTCAGTAGACACGCGGTGATCACGTTACCTGAGTATGAGTGGGTGCGACCTCGGGCTCTGGTCCAACACAGGTGGCCTTGATCAAAAGTAACTGTGGCCTGAGATGCATTTGATTAGCCAGATGATATACTTCGGTTAACGCCGTTTGGCAGATATTACACACACAGAGGCGACAAAGCACACCACCTCTTGGAACTATGGTGAGTTCTCCTGAAATCTTTACGTCGTATAATCGCAGGTAGATTACTGAGACGATGTACCTAACTTGGATAAACCTATTACACAGTCCTACTGCCGCAGTGACGTCATGGTGTGCCACATTTGTTGTTAAACTTACGCTGAGTCGTGATGTCACCCGATTAATCACCATATTTTGAACCGTTCACGCAAACAGGGAACTCAGTTTCAGTATCTATACCTCGATCATAGCTCATCTGTCCTGTGTAAGTTGAAAGTGATCTTTAAATTTATATGGTTTGAGGAGCTGGATGATTCGAACGATACGTATAAAAAATGATGACAAACAGAAAAGCTGTGCAAGCGTACACGAAACGGACAAACAATACTCACAGAGTCTAACAACAAACTCTTGGAAATGGGTGTCCTAAAATGTAGCTACCGGAAACGATGGAATTCCTCTAAAAGCCGTAATAACAGATCCATCCTCATCCGGATGAGCAGTTTTCGATCTCAGCACATTGTAAGTCTTTGGTTAATGTGTCTCTGAAATCGATTGTCTGGACCTTTCAGACCTTCACATCTGTTTGACTTCACAAAACACATTCAGACTAACCATGACTGATGGTCACTGATTGAGGCATTCAGTATGTTCCGCCCAAATTAAATCTAGCACACTACTATTTAAAATTTGCGCCTGCCACCATAGTGCTCTGTGCCCCAAATTCGATCACTTTCTCCACTGTATTCTACGCGTATTTTAAGTCACGCTTTGTCTGATTTATAAAATACGGATCATCCCAATGTCACACTAAAACAAAGTATACAATATCTGTGGAATCTGTCAGGATTCACGACCATGCGCGGTCTATCGGAGTAGCTGTAAACCTCTTGATTCGGGGCAGGACAATACAGAATGTTGAAGGTTTACTCGGGTAAAACTGGTTAGTCAAGTGAACACTGAGCACGAAATTTAACTATCAACGGGTACCACTCAATAACGCGGTGGTGTAGGTATTTCAGTGAGGTGGTACAAATTAAACAAAAGAGAAGAGCTCAAACGAGAGTTCGTAGTACTGATCCAGATTATGTTATTTGTAACAATTTGATGAATGTCCGGTCAGTATTTAATGTAACAAATACATGTAGATATATATAAAGTACCTACAGTACGATAGTTTGACCAATGTAGTGTAGGTATCAGAGCAGCTGAGAATGATGTTATGCAAGCCACTGGTTGTGGATGGGTAGACGTGTGGTAGAGTCACCGGACTTGGTATGGAGGTTCCGGCGGTTCGAGCTTTCTGAAGGGCTCTATAACCATCGTACGCTCACTTACACTTGTAGTGATCAGAAAGTAATTTTCGTTGGTTCTGGCTGGAAGCTACAATATAAAGAAACATTTTACAGAAAAATAAAATCCATGGATCACCGACAGATAATGAAACTCATGAAGAGTGACTTTAATAGATTACAACAGTGTTGACTGAGGTTAAGATCAGCATTTGCTTGATGCGAGGCTTGGGATAATGAGCTCTTCAAGGAAAAAGGAACGAGAAGTTTTAGGTTCTATTAGCACCACTATGCATTTTTAAATAGTATGGAGGCAATGTTTTGAACTATCTGTCCGCTCTGTCTTTTAGACTGTAAGGAGTGGTATGTCAGCTGTTTTTCGGAAAACAAGCAGTATGTAACAGGTTTGACGTGTTCAGGCTAACTGATCATGGACGACATGATGCCTGTACGAGAAATCTATGTCCAACCAGACAGAAAACATTATAAACGTGGCTGTTAAAGATGTTTATAACTCTGAGACTGAAAACAAGAACTTAATAACTGGTCTCTTAGTGAATGGTCTATCAGGGTTATGTTCGGTAAAGGACAACAAACATGAGGTGCTTGGACCGTGTAGGTGATCGATGGTGTCTGAGGTTAACAAGATGTAATACGGTGTCGATCAGCTTTACTTTCGGTAGGCGATTACTCTGTTCGGACATATATATACATAGGTGTGTACACGGGGATATATATATATATTATATAATCAGGTATGGGATATCCACAACTCGTTTGCATTGGATTCTGGGGATTTTGATCATCCCAGATTCAACACACACTCGATCACAGACTTCGCTTTTAGTTTAGTCTTTCGGCGGCCCACTTCGTAAGAATGCACTAGACTCGGGTTTCGCTCTTATTAGAGCTCACCAGTAGTGTATATCCTTGTCCGAGCTTGAATTTGCATACCATCCCTCGTGTTTGTGAGACCAGTGTGTCAACCACCGTTTTGTCTGGATAGTTCAGTGGATCTGGATAGGCAGGGAAAAAGCATGGTCTTAGACAAGCGACGAGGACATTACACTGCAAGGATGAAACAACGTAAATTGCTCAACGTGTTCCTAACGCAAATGAGGTGTATTCACTAGCCAAACATCGGAATACGATTGTAAAACGCGTCAGTTCATCGTGTATTTTAACTGAGAAACCTCGCTGAAGAGGAAATTTACAGATCAGCAGATGAAGAAACTGTGTCAGACCATGGGTTAGTAAATCCAGTAGTTCATCAAGTAACTTAAAGAAAGTGTTTCTAGAACGTACAAACATGGTTGCCTACGTGACATCAACAAACTGTCCGCCTTACAGACATGGTCGTTCGGTGACTAAAATGACAATCTATTCCTCAAAGTGGAAATGGACAGATTTCAAAATAGAAGTTGAGTGTGTTGACTGTTTACTCCGGAGCGGGTCTGACTTACCTTGTTCAAAGAAATACGAGAGAAATTAAAGTATAGAGTGCTCCCGTTTGAAATTTGCACCAAGAGTTTCTGAAACTTGTACGCTAATCCTACTAGCAAACAAATGAGAGGCTCTGTTAAGGAATAGATTTTTTCTGTACAAAATCGCCTCTTCTCTCCAGAAGGCTATTTTACCTAATCAGAGTAAGCAGAAATATCTTGAACCGTCGAGAGGTAACCTTCGCCACTTTTTTTACCTGTTTGAAGTTTATTCCGCTATGCTCACTGGTGACTAAGTGAGTTTAGCTGCTATTTTTGGTAACTGTCCTTCGATCATCTGATCTGAGAATGTTTGTAGGTCATTAAGGACCATTTAAATACCCCGGTATTTTCTCCCTGAATCACATGTTCTTTGGAGCAATGTAAAGTTGTTTTTTTTGCACTCAATTTTTAGTTGGTCTTAAGAGCAACTAACGGGGACAATCGCGTTGTTCTTGGAGCCAAGATTGTCCATGTTAACCATCGCGGAGAAAAGAATTTGATTTCTGTCAAGCGCATTACCATTCCGTGCACGGACCAGCATATTGTTTCGGGGGTTTCAAACAGGACCTTGAGGTTTCGACTTCCATTTCAGTCACAGTTCCTCAAAAGTGCCCCGGAAAACTTTCAGCAGTTTTTGATCAACTGTTAGATGAATGCTTGTAGAGAACAATTCCGAGTGGGAGTGCGATTCACAAAAGACGCGGGAAAACAGTGTGTGGCAATCCCACTGTACTGGCTATCGTCTCCCCTTTTCAATCCAGGCCAAATAAGTATCCGAGCAAATAAATTATTAATGATTATTTTGGTACCTACCCATACACTAAAACATTGTCATGGTAAAAGTGGAAGCATTCCGCCCTGGTTGTTAGCTTTCCTACCGGCTTTATGCTTTACTTCATTCGAACTTGAAATCCCACAGTTTACCAATTCTGAGTCGCTAATTTGTGTTGATACCACCGACATTTGAGGTATAAAAAATAGTGCAACTGAAAATGAGAAGCTACAGAGTTATTTAAAAATGCGATACCACTGATTTGCAGACAACAGTCTTCCACTTGGTACGGTTAATGTAAAGTGATGTTCTTCCGTCGTTCTGGTTTCACAGATTACTTCGTGACAGAGAATAAACTGAGTACCAACATATGCGAGCGTAACTTGGGCACGATCGTCTCAAATGATCTCAGTCTGTCGCCTAGCAATGTGTCAGTAGTCAAGAAAGCCATCTCGGTACTTTATTCATTCACCAGCCTGTGTGAGCAGTTTCACAGAGACTGTTTCATCATTATGTTCAATTTGCTGATGCGCCCCCATCTTAGGCTAAATACCGAGGTTAGCTGCCATATTTTTGGAGGGTATCACAACATAGTACATCAATATTGTACAACATAGAGCTATAAAACAGGTTGTGACATTATGTTCTCTGCCGTACTCAGACAGGTTGCGCAAACTGGGACAGTTCTCAGTGAGCTGTCGCCAAATCAAAGAGGCTGGATTTTAGTGTATAGGATTCCCCGCTGAAACCCATCATTTCCTTTAAACAGTACTAGTGAGTGACAAAAATAACGATATCGGAGGTAAGTGGCTATTAATACAACATAAACAGAACCGTCTGATCTGTAGAGAACACCCTTCCGGTATCCGGGTATGCTCAGTCTGTAACAGCCTATCAGAATATGATGTAACCGTGTTTTCGGTGCAGACATGGCGCACCTATTCGGGACACCAAACCGAGTATTCAGACATTTTTTCATCAGAACCATTGAGATAGGAAGAAGATTCTGTCAATCGCTTATTAGTGATGTCAACCAATTGTTGTTTGCTGTGTACTGTGGCATAACTGTTGTATGACTGACGTAGTGATTGACTTTTTAGCCCGATTATTAACAGCAGACATTCTATTTCGCAATCCTTCTACTGCTGACCCACTGTAAGTGAAATAATTTTTCTACTTGTTTTGTTACCCTAAACCGGGAAACACGGATACCGTAGTACACAAACCTTTTCAGCTCTCACTGATCTGTATGTGTCCTATAAATTCTGTGGATTTTATCATTGTACTCATCAGATAGAATTGCATCTCAATGAATCACAACTTCCAAGTATGACGTTTATAACCAATATCGTATCCAATATATTTGATGAGGTTATACAACATATCAATGAGTAAACATGCTGAGACTGCAATAAAATTGTCATGAATATGTCAGTTTCACGTTGCAATTTAGTCTCTTAATTGGAAAACGATGGAATCGATATTGCCCGGCTCAAATTTTGAGCCGAAGTCCTAAAAGCAAAAGTGCAGGAATTAAAATTTGAGGGCATGGCAGGAATTTATGAAGCCACGGTCGAAAGGGAGGTGAATCGCTGGAAATAGTGGTGCAAGACTTAATCTGAGAGAACAGCGCTGTTGATACTGATAACTGACTTGCCCGATCAATTATCGCAACTCCGATCATCTGTACGATTTATAGGATAGTGACTACCCAGTGTATCATCTCCGGCGAAGACGTTGAACAACAGGTAGCGATAAACCAACGATCCCAAATAATCAAAACAAGATCGGGTCACAATGCCACGATACTACATAACAAATCGTCAGGGTGGATAAGTAGACAACCTGAACAATTTCAATCGACAGATGGTTTCCGGGAAATGCGTTACAATTTTCCGCCAGACAAGCTAAAGATGAAGAGTACTTACACCACACGACATTCACACTCAACAAAACGTTCTTCCGAACAGTCAAAAGGTTCGAAAACAACGGAAACCAGCCCAGCTGCAAAAGGTGATGCGCGCATCACTGAAGCAAGGTAAAATAATAAGCAATTGGCTATTCGTACAACTACAGAATTGATGCGGTAAAACAAAAACATCTAGGTCAAGACCTAATTAATGGTCAGTAATGGGAAAGGTAATACATACACGGGATATAGTTGAGTCTGGTTTTCATATGACTGAATTCCAGTGGTCTTGCTTGCTGTTGTAGAATGGGAGAAGGGAGAAGTGAGCTAGCTGTTCAGGGTACACTGAAGTCCTACTGCGACGGAGGTGAAAGAATGGCCTACTCAAATCGAAATTCTTGCTCCAGTCTTCGATCTGTGATTATGTCCTTCATTTGCCTGTCCAGAATTATAACGCACATTTTGAAAGGGAAACCGTTTCGGGCTCTGTAAATGTACAGATAAACCACTCGCAGATAGTGTTTATTCAAATAAATATACCAATCACTCGGTAGATCTGTGAGCAACTCCAACTCGTGCTGTGATGTTGACGCTCAAATAGATTCAACATTTAACCTACATCGAACCATACATACTCAGGACAGAAAGCTGTAATCGACAAACTGCACTCAAAGACCAGGAGTCGCGACTTAATTGTTTCATGATGGCACTTATTCTAACAGTTTGTATATATGCCGATGTCGTTCTTGGCGGGAGATTCGGAGTTCCATGCATGTAGCTGAAGTCTTCGTGTTGTACAGGACCGTCACAGCCAGTCAAGTTCGAATGTAAGGCAGGTTCGTTCGTTATCTATGGAAATGTATACAATAGAACACTTAATCAGTTCACTGTGACCAGTTTGGTAGCCTTTTGCTCACTTATTACAAAAGCATAGCTGAACTCCTATTAGTAAGTTGAATGCATTCATCCATTGCAAATAGTAGGACAGAAGACGAACAGAAAACTGAAGAACGTGAGGTTGTTGAACACCAGCTATACATCGCAGGTCTAGGGCTCAGTAAAATCCACATACCAATTTGTTTAAAAAAAAATCAATTTCCTCATCGCGAAGGAATCTGGCAGAAAACTGTTGTCTTGATGCGGTGTCTGAGGACGCGTCGAAATAATCAATAAGGGCGAGGTGGGGAATGAGAATTTCGTGGTACAGCTATCTTCCAATTCAAGTTTAAAGAGTATGCCCGCCAGAACGGTTTACTGATTACATTTACCTGAGAATATTGACACTCGAAGTAGCTTTGATTTTTAACCTAAAGTCTGTCGGTTAGCATCTTTGTCCTGTTGTGGTCAAACCAGGATGAAATTAGTTATGAAGTGTTCACTCTGTTCACCTTGCTTTGCTACATCTAAACACTTTTGTGTGAAGTTCTCTCCCATGGTTTAAACCACAAACACTTTGCCCATTGTGGAGGTGGCAAAATCAGACGTCATCAATCTCTTGCTGACAATTATAATAGGTTGAAGGAAATTGTATATTCACCCGACTTCAGTTTGTTGGTTCATAACGACACGTCTCTTTACTGTGAGTAGTTGACGAGCTACCTAAATTTCCGCTTCGATATTTACTGCCTTTGGGAAACAATTCTGATCCGCGCAGGCAGATTCTCAGAAGACTCCGAAAGAAGACAGAAAAGGCTTATAAATCAAAAGATCATTCTTCCGTCATAAAATGTTCAAAATCTGTCAGATATGAACTGAATCGTTTGAAGTGTGTACATACTAACAAAACATTGGGTAACAAAACTATCAGGAGGTCTGGCAAATCATGAAAAGGCTGAGTGTATTGAACATTGCATCCAACAAACCTGTTATTGACATCGAGTTGCCCAACCGTAATAACAAATAACTCATACATAGCTTCAACAGAAATTCTGCTCTCTGATGATTCTTCAGCAATAAGCGGGAGCCCAGCTGTTTTCAAAGAACTTGTCCGATCAAAACCAAGTATAGCAAGTGAACCTGAAGGCTTATCAACGATTGCTTTCAAGGAGTGTGTGCAATTTTTATGCCACTCAATAAATGAGTTCACCACTTAGTGTTTCAAACAGTGCAAGAACGCTGACAGTTGAGGGATTGTGAGCATGACGTCTATTCTTAAAAAGGAGACAGTTAACCATTTCAGGACCTCCTGTACATCCGCAACACCGGAAGCTTTTGAAAAACTCATTTTTGCTCGAAAGGAGGATCAAGTGAACAACTGAATTCCAGTCACTTTGCCTGACGTCGTTCACTTCCAACCTTGAAAGCGATCGCCTACCTAGTTCATTCCATTCTGTCATCGCCTGGGAGGTTGAGGATCTGACCGCCGAGCTCGCGGTCAAACCATTGGCGCGCATAGCTGGACAAACAGGAAAACAAACAAACGTGATCGAATGCAGCAGGTTGACGGCAGACAAAACCCCCAATATTCTATGTAGAATGTGAACTAAGATTCTGGGAAGGATTTTACACATCCTACAACAGACAGACCGGGGTTATCCTCAAGTCACTACGATTCCGTTCAAACATTTAAATGTGTTGGCATTCTGTTTTCGTCCACGGGGAGGAACCAATATAAAAAATCTGTTATTGCTTGCTCCACACTTTACAGAATTAATTCACCTTTACCTCAGTTGTCTTCTATTAAATACCTGGGGATTACTTTAAGCAACAATATGACATGGTCACTTCATGTTATTGATTTTTTTCACCGAAGTTCAGAGACTTTCCTGCTAGGTCCTCCGCTGGACTTCTGTCTCTAACCTGTACCACCTGGTCAGTCGTTTTATTAAAGCTTGTGTTGTCTCCTCCCTTACTGCATATATTGCTCATCTGTTGTTTACCGTGGTTTCTTGTCACCGGACCTTTCACCATTAGCCAGATTCCTAAAGTTTCTTCCCTGGTGCAATGGCATTCTGCGCAAACAGCTCATCGGATTTGTCGTTTCTCATCATTTCAAAATGTACAGACAATTTTCGACAAAAATCCTATCCTGCCCTTGTAGTCGGATTTCTTCTAATGTAGCTCTAAATCTTCTTCCCTGTAGACATATTTATTCGCACTTACCCAGTCATCCGTTATCCCTTATTTAGCCCGTTTTCTACCCAAAACCAATCTTTTCATTCTTCAATTAAACATGAAACTGAATCAATAGACATTTTTCTCAGTTGATCCTGGCTACGACTGCTTTCGTTAACCTGTTGTTGAGCTCCACAGTTATACTATACTTTTTGTGATTAAGGCATACTTATTTGAATGTGAGTATGTAAAAAAGATGAAGACTCACCACTCGGGATGCACAAAACATTTTATTCGCCTCACTTGACCTGTACACACTTTCGTTTGTTAATAGCTGAAAGCAAAATAAAAACGGTAAATTAATTTTTTCAACGATTGATATATTCCTGTTTCTTTAGTCTAGCATCACTTGGTAGGTCTGAGAGTGGGTGTTCGAATCCTGTCCGTGTAACAAACTACATATGTAACTTAATTGAAAAGTATACAACAAATATCGTTCACTACTTTTATAGACATAATTCCGGAGTGTGTATGTGCAGCTGAAATTGACATTCGAACATATATTGCTCAAACAAGAAGGCAGTCAACATGGAAGCAATGTTCACACATACAATGTCTCGCTTTTTGATCACAGTATCTAAACTGTCCAGAAACTCCGGTCTAGACAAAGAAACACCGGAGTCATGCATTGCAGATGTGATCTAATGGAAATACAGTCAAATAGAGCGTTTCGTGTTACAGGGGGTTGGCTAAAGTTTATAAATAACAAATTCTGAGTCGCATACGAAAACAGTTGTTAGTCCTTTTTCAATACCTTGGCGGTGGAATTAGGTTTACAAGCCTGCAGGCCGAATCAAACACACATACACCCACGTGTTCTCTGGAATAGTCATGGTGGGCAGTTTATGTCTTTGTTCTGTTCCGGTTCAACAAACAGAACCACGGGAGACATAAATCGTACGGTGATAGCGGGTTTAATTTATTATAATGCCCGCTTCACAAAGAACCCATAGGCGGATAAAAAAGTATCAGCGGTTCTTTTCTATACAGTACACCTGTTTATCTTCTTGACTATTGCCAGACAATAGTCAATGTTTCAAAAAGCACAGATTCTGCCTCGTGAGGAAGTATTGCTCGTGTCCAGAGAGTTTAAACTTGCGTTTGAAAATTAACTTAGTGCTATAACAGACAACAATTCTTACTAGTCAGTTCTTATTGCTTGACTTGCTTATCAACAATTCATTTGAAGTGTCACAGCGTTACGATTGAGGAACAAAATGACTCAACTTATATTCGTGTACACTTCGAATCAGAATTGTTGTTCGTCCCCTGTTATCCACTCATTCGTTTAATGACTTCATTTACCTATCTAGGGATACGAACTCGAGCTTAGGATACCTCGTATGCAACTGTACAGAAAAAATTAAAATAAGTCAAGAAACTAGATAACTTTAACCAATTTGGCATTATTCAACTCACGCATGACCCAATATGATAACTAATGTCTTGTGGTACAGTATAATTAATTTTCTTTTACTGTTCTACTGCTGTATAACAGGCAGCCTCGTTCGTGAGTAGTATACTACTCACAAGCGACATTCAGAAACTAAAGAGCAAGTCTCAACTCCAGGTAGATGATAGACGAGAAGCGACTATCAGGATAGTGTGTACGCACTATGGTGAAAGTGTCACCAGGAAGGATGACAGCGTATTTCTACCCAACGCGTGTGAATGCATGTCAGCCGTGCAAATGAGTGTACTTGTTCGTAGTCCCATGTTTTAACAACTTGTACAGAAGTCCGCGTAATAAACAACTTTGTAGACCATCACTACCTCGTCATTTTTTATACGTTTCTTTTCTCGTCGAAGCGTGTACTTCAAACCACAAAATGACTGACCAATATCAACTTCGGTTTTTATGAATGTATTGATAGTTTTGGTTAATCCGAAGATCGGGATAAGTATTAACAAGCACAAATAGAATTACTATGATGAATTCTTCGAAATTTATAAATTATCACAGACGCCATTGATGTGTTTTTGACTGAACTAATCAGTGTTTGTAATTTAAAATTTCCAGCATATAAAAACGAAAGCCCTGTATGGTGTGAACAATTTTGTTATCGCCTGGATTCATCATATAGAAGAATAGTCTACATAAGAATTGAACATTCTTACCACTTCGCATGTGATACTGATACAACTGTTAGTACAGTATGTACAAACAACGGTCACAACAATTTAATTGTAGTTTACTCTAGTTAATTTCAGTTATCTGCAATTACTGTCGATTCATTCATTAACGACCAATTCATCCGGGCTACCTCAACGTACGATCAATTTACCCATGGAAGAATTCATCCTGAGGTAATTTGGCTTGACCTAAGTCATTTTAAGACAAGTAGGTCCCGCGGCACTAAAGAACGTGAAGTTTTGCAATAGTATTTACGAAATCAATACCAGTATCAGTTTTCGTATGTCTTTTCCTCCAGGTGAACTGTCACCCAGTGAATCGGATAAGACGACTTATTCGAGAACCGTTTGAACATCACAGACCATTTCATCTTCGGCATTCAAAGCTCTGATTTTCCCGCACACCATTACAAACATGCAAACGGAACTGGGTTATGTTTATTTGAACCAGTGTTGCTAGGAATTTGTTGACTAGATGTTATCTGCATTTGTCTTAACGACAGCTAATATCAACAGAAAACATTTTGGGACTGACCTACATTAGAAACATGTTTCAGAAGCAGTGAATGGAAGTCAGCCCCTGTGACGTGTGTGGCACTCATAAGTTATAGCTTGGCTAATTGTATGGTGGTCTGAGGTCGTTTTAGCAAAAACCTGTTTAACATCCTCCGACTTTACTGAAGCTCAACATACCGATGAACCTCAAAAAATGGCTAATACATAGTATACAAATTGGATAGTCTTTCGCCCGGAAGCTGAAATCGATCAGTCGTTTTGTGGTTGGCCTGTAAACCAGGAATTATTCATCACATCCCCACATTGGGTTCAGGGCGGTTTTTTGCAAACAGTTGGTCCTAGTGATCATCAACAAAGTGGTGGACAGCTGTCTCGACCTAGTCGGGTCTCACCAGCACTATGCACGTCGGAGAATCGAACGCACGACCCGCGACTAAGTGGCACAGTGTAGTCCAAGCACCTAACCACTAAACCACGAAGTCACGGTTGCCGTTTGCAAAAACCTTTCCAAAACCCATTCTGGGGCTGTGATGGATATTTGCTGGTTTACAGTTCAGCCACAAAACGGCTGACAGATTTCAGCCTATGAGTGAAAGGAAGCGCACAGGCTAAGAAAACTAATTCACATACTTTTCTGTAACCACGGTGACCGTGACCCCGTAGTCAGTGCACGAGTGCTTATTCACGGGTCGTTAGTTAGTTTCTCCGGCGTGCCTAGTGCTGATAAGACCTGACTAGGTCGAAACAGCTGTCCACCACTTCGCTGAGGGTCACTGGGACCAACTGTTTGCAGCAGACGTACTGTATGTTATCAGCTTAACCATATGTCCCATCAGAACTGGAAACCATTCAAAAGTTGTCCGGTTTATTCAGTAGTATTTGATAAATCTGGGTAGTGACTGTGGATTTGGACTAGCAAATCACCCAGCTCACCTGTTCAAATTCACAATAACATCCCCACTGATTCAGAAAGTACGATCCATTTTGTGGACTCGTGGGCACATGGAGTATTCCACATTACTGTCTCCAGCACACAAGTATCATCTCTCTGAAACAAAGCGCGACGAACAGTAAACACATCTGTTATGTACTGCTTTCAAGTCAGATCGATAATATGTTCACTGTATATCGATAGATAGATTTCTAGCTTTTCATATGCATAAAACTAGAGCAAATGAAGAGTGACAAGTTTAAGTTGCTCAAATCAAACGACGAGGATAACGATCACAACAAAATTCATAAACACGTTAGTAAATGTCGCAATCACTGTTAGTTAAATTAAAAAACTGTTTCGTTTCCTAAATAATTCAAGTAGAAGGAGATTGTGTCTGCACTGAACTGAAGTTAAATGAACAATGACAGCAGATACGTGAGACAGAGTGTATGCAATGAACATTTGCGCATAGATCTGAATGAAGCTACAGTGGCACATTTTTAAAGATTCGTATAAATAGGAAGGAGATCACATCAGAGGGACTTTAGGGTGAACTTTAGAAAGTGCTGTGAAACAACAAAATTGACAAACTGATTGAGGGAAATTCCACTAAGGCTCTAGCAAAAGTATACAATCCTTCGATAACATACTAGAAAATTCGTCCCGTCAACAGTATATTCGGTGGATGGACAGGCGTGCATTGATAAATCAGTTACTTCAGTGATATGGAAGTGAAAGAGACAGTAACCGCGGGCACAAAGTTGGTATCATTCTCATTTTCATTGGAACGAAGTGATTAGACCGTACAGCCGCTGACAGCAGCCCTTAAGTGATTAGCAGGCAGCAGCTTAGATTTTATATATTATGGAACTTCTGAATTCATGTTTCCACATCCAGTGTAAGACCGTCAGACTGCGGCGCAGTTGTAGTCTACCAGACTAGTGATATGATGGCAAATCCAACATCAGCTGTGTTTGTACAAGTATGATCACCACAGTGATTAACATTTCAAATGAAGCATCAACAATTGGATCCTTATATAAGGCCTCTATGTTTAAATGTGCACATTCAGTGAACATCGCACAAAAATCCGCTAAGTTGGCAATAACATCCTTCGACCTGAAGTTACCAATAAAAGCTAATTTCATGACTGTTCAAACAGTAGTATCGACAACAATCACTTTTATCACTGGCTTAAATCGACAGAAAACAGGGAGAATGACCTCAGTAAACCAGACATGAAAGAACACTTGAATTGAGATTTTCTACATACTGATATGACTAGTAAGGATTACTAACCTCGATATCCTCTCCCACAATATGTTCGATAATATGATCTAAGAAAACGTTCAAATTCAACGCAGTATCATTATGTTTCGCCATGTACTGGTGTAAACCGTAATCAGTCAGTGATTTTACGTCCACCTCGCTAACATATTTTATAAAAGCACTCAAACTGGCAAATATAATTTCAAATAGAATCCTTTCTCGATGTCTTTCACTCTTCTGTAGTTAAACTTATTTCGTCGCATATCAACTTCTTCTGTACGGTGGTTACTTTGCCCGGTCCCTTCTTCGTGCGTCTGTCTGCGCCGTATCACAGACAAATACATCTTGCTCCATTTTTGTATGATGCCAAAGTTTCGACGACTGTCATCGGTTAAATGAGTATTAGCTCTTTTAAAGTCATTTGAAACGTCTATGTATGGATAAAGTAATTGCTTGACTTGACTGACTTGACTGTGAAGATTGATGCGGAAGTAACGACTTGACTTGTGCTAGTGATGAAAGTTGCTGACGACTCTCCACTTACATCGATGTTTATCCCGCATGATTGAGGAAATCAGAATGGCTTGCGATCGCAAATTATTACAATTGTATACTGTCAGTTCAAACTCCGATAAATTCTAATAGACTGAGTCACTGTTCTGGAAATTCTATTTGAATAGATCACAAAGAACTGCTCCATCTGAAGTATTTTAAGATTTTCCTCTACGAGCACGATCGATCAACCTTCCAAATCAGACGTAAGTCAGCTGTGTCATTTTGACGTCACGAAGCAAAATAACCTCATCTAAGAACAGCTTTATAGGGCAGCATAATTTTCACCGCAATTAGACATACATATAAGTTATACTGTCCACCCATTCTTTCTGTTCTGCTAATAAGTGGTGAAAATCAACTCGATCCACTACCTATATAAACCGCGACAATAAAAGATCTAACAGGGAGCCAATCTAAACGTCGCGTTAAAGATACTACATCAGGGTTGGACGAACGGCCTCAGCGTTGCGCCTGCTGTTAATTGCCACTATTTTTTGTGCTGTATTGCACAAATTAACTAATAGTTGATGACTTTGTAAGTGGCAGTACGGTGAGCCAATTACAGACTGTGATTTCTTTCATAGTGTTGTACATCCATAATTTTAGCTTCCTGTCTCATGAATAAGAACTGCTTACTGCAACTAATATGATGTCTTCTCCTCATAACCTACCTGGTAGGTTTCAGTCGGAGCACGATTTCTAGGTCTACTCGAAGTTCCTAATTTCGAGTATCATAGAATCTTTGACGAATTAGTCAACTAACAAAGTATGAGCGATGTTTTGTCTGCGAAAGACTATTAGCTTGGGGTGGATTTTATTCCGAGAAAAACATAGAAGGCAAGGAAGGCTCCCGCAAGTACGTACATATTTTGCTTAGTGGAAATGTACTCCACATTTTCCGTCACTAGTACAGAACTAGTTCCGTTGTTTTAACGTCCCGACGACAACGTAAGTTCACTGCCGACTGCAATCGCATGCTTTCGATTTTAACGTGGATAAATCACATGATATAATACAGTGCTGGTTTTGTGTCGAAGAAAGACGGGTTTCTAAGATTATTTGTGTTGAACAGAAAACAGGTAATATGTGGGGATCAGGACGACCCAGATGTTGAACCCCAGCCTCACCGAAGCCAAATGGACAGCAAGGGGTCATGCGAAATAAAACGAAAAACATGCAATGTGCACTCACAACTGGATACAACGTTGCGTTTTCAGTGGGTGAACATCCAGAACGCAAATAGCAGTACTGTTATCAGGTAGCTCGCTTATCGGTACTTATCGATTGAGTAAACCTTGATGAACACAGCTCATCCGTTCATTATATTACTTCACAATTGCGCTAGACACCTCAGGGAGACTGTTATAAACCGGAATCTGATGATTTATTGTGACTGATGAGTAGTGGCGGATTTTGCTTTTCATATAGATTGTACATCAATCACATTTGATCTCAGCTTTCACATACATCTAGACTTTCCACCCGGCCCCTATCGAAAACAGGCACTAGGCTCAACCATTTTGAGCGTTCACACAATCCGGTCGTGCCCAGTGTGAGGTCAACGCCAAAATGGTCAGCACGGTTGCCTCATGAAAGCGTGGCCTGAGTTCAAGTCGCGACAGTGGCAATGATATGCACTACTGACAAGCTCTGCTGAGAGCGAGACTCGAGTCTAGTGCTTCTGCTGTTCGAAAGAGGCCGAGTGGAATGTCTATGGGAATGCTACAGCTGCAATCAACTGTCTACATTATTTATCATGATATGAATGGCGCTCTTAAGAGTAACGATTTCATTACAGGAAAGCACATGGAAGAATATGTGGGTCGGATTAAGTGGCTGGATGATTTGCCGATCGTACTGGCATTCAGAAATGTGTGAGCTACTAAATGGCCAACAAAATGAGTGAGTCGGACATTCAGAAATACGGTATTACTAACTATTACCATAAGGACTTATCATGAGTACTGCCTGTATAGAATGTACCTGCTGATCGTTGAAAATAACCTCGTTCATCTTCTAAACAAAAAAATATACAAAAAATCAGTCTTTCTCAGATTCAAGTTACATCAGTCTTTTATCTGTCCAACCATGTAGGGTGCGCAGTACAGCTTATCCATCAGGTAGGAAGTTGGGGAACGATTAGGTTTGTGTGAAGAATTAGGTGTTAAAGCATCATTAGCGTGCGGCAGACATAATCGAGGCGATTAATTTTCAGAAGGTAATGGTCACAAGGGACAGTAATATACCACGATTGGGAGCCGCGTATATTGCCTACTGGACCGAGTCGGTAAAGGAGTGTTAACACATATGTGTACAG
>LUCH01000424.1:190948-203245 GCA_013368495.1 Paragonimus heterotremus
TGTGGGTGATGTTCAATTTAAAAAGACTCAAATTCGTTGGATGGTTAGGACAGGAGCAGTAAATTGAACAAATGAGCCTTGACAAATTTCGACTTGCACATTTTCCACTGTAGTTTGATAAGACTTTAATTCTGTTGCTTGACCTGGAAGGATGTGGTGGAGTGCAGCCAATCGTGTAAGCCACATCTGCACTGGCCAATCAGATCGTCCGACATTGACCTATATCTATAGTATCCATAACAGACTAGACGAGAGATTGCCTGTGGTGTAGTGAATACACATCTTGCTCTGAACATGACTTGTTCTACAGAGACAAGCATATAGCAGCTTAGAAGCTGAGCACATGTGATAAAACATTCAACTTCAGCCAGCCTCTTTGAAAGGGAGTCAGACGAAGTGATTCAAAGCTCTTCAGTTTACGTTCTCATAAGCAGCTTTGTTGATCATTGTTCCACTGACCTTATATTACGCACATCCAAAGCCTTATATGTAAACGCCCGCCCACATTTCCTCGTCAGTAGTGCTCAGATTCTTCGATCATCTTGGCGGGGGAATGGAAGGATGACTCATTGGCGACAAAAATGACCGAGAATAGATTCCCTATAATGAACTGATCGTGGTAGATAAGCCATATGAGGTGTCGGCTGGGTGTCTAAAGTACGCGTGTCGAGTCTCATTGGAATTCATGAACTAATAAAACTTGTTCCTGACTTCAACAATACGTTCCGGGTTGGCCAAACCTGAATAACGAATGAACATTGTTTTCAAGTTAACTGGATCACTCGTTGCCTTAACGGTTGGAGCTAACAAGCGTCGGACATTATATAAACATTTACATTGATAAATCCCATACTATCTTATATGGAACCCAAGTACTGATTGAGTTTTCTTGTCCATAGAAAATGAACATCACCCACAATTGATCGCAGCTTTCGCCTTCCCATAGGCATTCTAATCAGCCCTTTTTGTACAGTAGAAGCACTAGACTCGAGTGTCTCTCTCCTAAGAGCTCAACACTAATGCATATCTTTGCCACTGCCGGGACTAGAACCACGGCCACGCTGTTAATGAGCAGACAACTGTGTGTTACCACTGCGCCATTGACCTCACGTTAGACACGACCGAATTATCATATGTGAACATTCAACCACTTTCGCTTGTGAGTAATGATCAGGTTGCCCGGTCACCTCGAGAGGAGACACAGTTACTGCCTGTTAACTTCAATCGATGGCCTCTCGACTAAGATTAATTTCCAAGTTGAAATCTTGTTCAATCAATCAAATTTCAAAACCATCCCAAGTCCGTTTGAAACGGTCATTTCTAGATAGTGACATATTATTTCGTATCCGAAATATTATCTGACAAATCACGAGTGAAGATGGTGCAGTGTTCGACATTTGTTTGTGCGAAACTGCAAACTGCTGGCTACGACACATGCAACTTTCCAGGTTTTGTTATACTGTCCACTTTGTCTAATTATTGTGATATCCACATGTACTAATAAGCTATAGTTCTCAAACAAAGATAAAATCAATAACAACGGTTCTAGTGTGAATCATTTTAGCGCAATGTTGTCCACTCAATATTAACCAGAAAGCTTACTCCAGACCTTGACCTTGTAGTGGTGATCACTAAAGGTCACCAGACAGCAACAGGAGTAAGCAAATCATGTGAACCTCTCTACTCGCAAGCAAAAGCAGTTGAGCGTTCATAATAATTCGGTCGTGCCCAATGTGAGGTCAATGGCGCAATGGTAAACACGGTTGCCTCATGAACAGCGTGGTCGTGGTTCAATTCCCGACGGTGGCGATGATATGCACTACGGACGAGCTCCAATGAAAGCGAAACTTGAGTCTAACGCTCCTGCTGTTCAAAAGGGACCGACTGGAAAATCTATGGGAATGTGACAATTGCGATCAATTGTGGGTGATATTCAACTTAAAATTAACGAACCCCCAACTACTCATCAGTAAACCACATTTACACAATTTCGTACCTTAGGTTGAACAGTCTGCTTGATCAAATGTTTTTCATTAGTGTAGATTGCAGAAGTTAGGCATATAACCAACGGAAATCTTCTAAACAGCTCTTGATAATTGAGAGTTCTGAAGGTTTGAGGTTTGAATTAACAGTTTGTCTGCATCGATAAACTCATATGCTTTGTATACAATGATTAGGAATAAATCCTGATAGATGTGGGAAGATATCGGGTTCCTGAATACTAGACTATAAGCTTACGAAGCCAGTTGTAGCTAAGTTCTGGGAGCATACACAAACTGGAAATTGCTCAGAAGCCTACCTTTTGAGTAGATGCCATCAGGGAATAACTAATAGACTCTTACTTTCTGTTCTTCATCCAAAAGCTCATTATCTTCCGATGATACAGTGCCATTCTATGTTAGACCCAAGGGTGCATGAACAGGAAAAACTGCCAAAAACCGGTGATGGACAGTTAACTGAAAAGACCCAACGAATTCACTGTATTTTCTTATGCACCGTAGGTGGTCAAGGACGATGATAGTGCTTAGTCCAAGGACAACAGTGATTATTTTTTTCTTAAATGCTACTGATAATAACCTGCGTTGGAGTATGCGTATATTTGCACAGTAACGTGCACGCACACACACAGAGAATTACAAATTGTTCATATTCGGTTGTCCATTTCACTGACTACATCTTTCTTCTATTGGTAAATATGTGATGTGAATTTTAGGGAACGTGTGATGCTCATGCCTGACATATTACAAAACATGAACAGTCAGATTAAAATACCCAGTTAGCATAATTAACATGGAATTGGCTGCTACTGATTGAAAGTCGCACATAGTTTTGGATAGCAGATTTTACCGCCAAGCTGAGTTTCCAGTCAGCCACGTTGGAAAAGATGCACTGCACTAGAGTTTCTATTTGGTTAGAGCTCCTCAGTAGCTTAAAGCAATAACAAAGAACCAAGATTTGTTCAGCAACTTACCTTCATATTTGGCTTGAACAAAAATTCCCCAGACGGTGTTGTTGACTTGTACTATGGGTCAGTGATCTCACCTCCTCTCGCTACTTAAGGGTGAATCATTACCGCATCACACAAGTAGTCACGTCGGTTCATGATCAGACATCATTATTTTGTACAAAAATTCACCTTATGCACTTCCAGTCTACCGGGAATTTTTATCACGTAAAACTATACAGAGTCTGATGGTTACTAGTGCCACCTCATCTGTTGTAATTAGAAGGTTCATCTGCTAACAGAAGTATTCTGTCAAAGCGCCCATAGCCGTATCAATCAGTCAACAATCGGTCTCAGCTGAAAGCGACAAAAAGAAAACTGTGTAACAGCCAGTCCAAAATGTAGACACTGAAGAAATTTGTGGGTTGTTTGCGCACATATTTATGGTTGAATAGTACAGACGAACGAACACGTTCCAATCAATATGGCACTTCACCCACACATACACCAGTTAAATACCCTGAGTTCTGATCGATTGAACTTAGCAAATCAATGTCGTTATCAATGGAGCACAATATAAACAAACGTAATAAACCAAGAAGGTTAACAGGATGAATAAGAGGCATAACACTAACTATTGTTCCACTGACCGGGGTTAGTTACCAAACTGATTGGCGGAACTTCAGAAACATTTAAGGGAAACAATCGAGTAGCCAAATCTTGTGCTCACACTGTAGACCTCCAATTCTGAACACGAAAGTGAAGTACAACCAACTAGCTGTGTAGGTGCGCTCTATTGAACACCAGTCACCAAGACTGACACTTACTTGTCATATCGCAACACTAATTGGAATAAAGGTTGCACAAGAACACTTGACATCGCTTATCCAGTGCGGGTCAGATATGAGTGTATCAGGCATCTTATTTAGAAAAAAGTATTGCATATGTATGTGTTCTGACTCGAAATGAACTAAACACCTCGATTATTAGTTATCTATGGGTTCGGTCGATTACGTGGTTTTTGTTAAATAAAGTTTTTACAACAAGTCACAATTTCCCTGCACGCACCATAATTACACTGAGTGATGATGATCTACGGAAACCAGAGGATTTAGCAATGTGTTGAAGAGTTGTTGAAAACATGTTGGTGGCTTGGATTATCATAATTGAATAGCTAGCATCAGACACACATTTAGAACCGTGCCACCCGATCATACGAGATACATGAAACGATTGTGTCATAATCGTTTTATCTAATCACTGATCTTCTAACGCAAACATGGGTTTTCTTCCTTAACTTCCACCCAATTGAGAATACAGAACAAATGTGGCTATAGGGAACAAAAAAAAGTTGCACGTCATAAAGAAGTTGCTTACACTAGATTACGAAGCGATACCTTTGAAGTGATTTGCCACCTTTCCAGGATTACATAACATCTGACATTACTGACTACCTTCTTTGTGTCTAGTCTCATAAAGCTGCTTTCGGACTGATTTGGCTAGATAGTTTTCATGACAAGAGAACTGCAGATAATTTGACAGTCATTACTGTTGCTGTTTAGGGTATATTGGCAAACGGAACGCGAACGATTGATGCTGATTACTGACAGTCTATAAAGGATAAGTTGCGGAGTACAAGGAACACTTTGTGCTTCACGAGTCGGTCGGGTTGATCAGCTTCTGTCTAATATGGCATGGTCCTCATAGTTTAGCTGCCAGTTACTCAGAGCCGAGAGAGACTTGTACGCTAGTCGGATAACAGACAGGCCGGGGAATCACTTACGTTTATGAGGAGTTACTTTGAAAAATGTTACCTAGAAGCAAGCCACTCTACGGAAAACTTCAGTGAATCGAGGATGAGACCCGTTTAATTTTCGTATTTAGGACACGCTCACCGGGCGATGCCAACTGTCTCTCTATCCATTTTTTTGTCTACCATGTTGATACAATCTATTGAATAAGCATTAGTTCCAGTATGGTAGTATGAAGTCATTACACGCCGATGTACGTTTACCAGTTGTAAGTTGGTGATCATTATTTGTAATCTGACAACGTGCAACCCTAGTTGACAGCATGTGATGGTGTTCATGTTAGTTAAAGGTTGGTGGAATCCATCAGGCTTGGCTGAAGGACTTAATGTGTACTATGTTCTGAGGTGACAATCTGAAAGCCGGCTTTGGGCTGCTGTTCAGGTTTTCTAGCTTACAGTACACTACTATATGCTGGCGAGTAGTTATTATGGGCCTAAGACATTTTGTTGAGGACGGCGGTGTACACTTGTTGCTTCATCTTTGAGAACATGAGCGCCCTCTGATGAATAAGTACAACCTTGAAAGTGACAACAACCTCCTTGTATTTGTCTGCTCTTCTTACTCATAATAGTACTCAAACAAACCCCTTGCAGTTCTGGACAGTATAACTCATGCGGCTGAATGTTTTATATAGTCCGTAATGATGATTCCTCGGATAAGATAGGGTAATGTTCGTGAATAAATAAGCTCACCTATTATTTAATGGAGTTGTTTGATAAATTAGCTTTATTTGATTGTATGTTATGCTGTTCGTGATGTGAATCAACAACGGTTCACGACTCTAATGTGAGTTCCTCCGCTGTACATGAGGGATTTGTTGAACAAACACGGTTTTCGTACAGGCATTACAGATGGAAACCGACAAAATGACACTGTCGGAGTAAGTAATATGATTATGCTGTTGACATGTTTCATGATTAGTTACAACAGGATCACGTCTATGTGGGTTTAACTGAAAGGTACATATCTCGAGATTGATGGACGAATGGAACACTGACGTCATCGGAGTTCTCAAAATGCAAAGTGGTGATAGTTCAATCAACATATGAGCTATTTTGTGGTCACCCAACGAGAGTGAGTCTGTCCTTCCTGATCCCATCTTCAGTGTGCCCACCTGTAACGGCTAGCCGAAAAGACAGTGTACATGAAGAGATAAATTCTCCGGCAATAAAATTCAGTTATGTGGCAGTGCTCTTGTCATCCGCAGTAGTGATCATTTTCCTCAATGTGCTTGATCTACTTGACTTACCGCGGCTTCAAAAATGTTTTTATGGAATGATATTCGGGAATACAAAACCTTGGAAGGTTTGCATCTGAAGAAGATGTTTTAAAAAGCAGAGTAGAAGATCAAACAAGAACGAATTGAAAGACCCCTCAACTATGTGTGTGAAAAGGTTGGTGAAGTAATCTTCTACAAAGGTAAAATACCCCGGTACTAATATAACAAAAAAATGACGCAGACCTTTAAAAGGCAAATGCTTACTGGTTGTGTTGCGCTTTTGTCCAACATTTTAAGGTGCCCCGGATGATATTGTAAAGAAAAGGTGTCCAATAAAGCACAATCTTTAATGTCCAACTTGCTAGTGACTATGCTATACGCGCTGTCGTTGATGAATCAAAACTCCAGTCTACAACACCTCCCGGTTTCTGCCCACACGTCGTGTACACTTCTACCCCGTTTATATATGATGGACCCCTTCTATCGGGGAGTTTTCCGCCTGTCATTCTTCGCCCGTTGATCCGATCTTGTTGAACGATGGCTCGTCCGGTCACTTATCCACTGTCGGCTTTGACCGTATTCCATGACCTTGTCGAGATAGTTCTCTGAGTGTTGGAATGATCGCGCCCCCGATCTGGTTGTCCATCCCATTTTGCCTGTCATATCTGGCCTATTGGTCGGATCCAGTTCAACGGTTACCCATCCAGTCGTCCACACTGTTCCTGATCCGCTTGCTGTGGAATTTTGGACGTATCTTCTCCCGCGCTGAGATATTCCGCCGAGTATTAGAGTACTCGCACCTCCGGTTTGATAATCCACCACAACATGTCCCGTCAGCTAAACGAACAAAAGTGTGCATGAAAAGTCGACTAGTTAACGGCATTCAGCTTAATGTCAGCCACCCTACTCGTAATGAGTGCTACATGCTGGTGTTTTACACTGACTGATCAGACATCACTATTCCTGTCGTTTCTTGAACTTGATCGTTTCTCTCGTTTGTTCTGACAAGTCCCACGCACTAACAGACTTCTCCGTACATCTTTCTCTAACCCGCCGACTTTCTGAATGTGAAAGCTGCGACCAAGTGTAAGTGATAATGAACTTGAGATTGACCAACACGCCAACCACGCATCAGTCGTCCAAATTATCACTTAACGCATTTAATGAACTCGGATATTTTTGCGTGTTTCGGAAGTCCTAATTGCGCGATTATCGAGTCGAGCTAAGGGTATTAACTTCGTCTCTTATCGAGATGATCAGGTAACCTGATCATTAATCAAAAGCGAGAATGATTGAGCGTTCATGTGTGATAATTTGGTCACACCCATTATGAGGCCAATGGCGCAATGGTAAACACGGTTGCCTAATGAAAGCGTGGCCGGAGTTCTGCTGCCGACAGTCACAAGGATATGCACTACTGACGAGCTGTAACAAGTGTGAAACTCCGGTTTACTGTTTCTTTTCGAAAGAGGCTGACCAGATAGTCTATCTGAATGCGAAAGATGTGATGTGAAGTGAGTGATGTTCAGCTTGAAATTATCCAATTCTCCGGCTGCTTTTCAGCAATCCGTTGGTGTACTTGTTGATAGTCTACCCTGTTATAGTTTTGTATGACCCGGGGCTGCACATATTTTGACACATCCACACAAACCAATCCATTAACTTTTCAACGTATCATGTTGTTAATCACCTGACTGCTTTCTTGTTGGCTGGTAACTTAACCTTACAGGTTATCTATAAGTGTTTACGTCTAGACGCGCATTGGGATCGTAAATTTTGCTGTTCACAAATACTCTGTCATGAGCCTAAACATTCTGCCTTGTGTTAGTGGTTCACTGTCAGTCGAACATGACAATCATTTGCAGTGTTGTACAGTTGCTGGCTACTTGGGTCGGATTCCCAAAATTTATGGTTTATACTGATCGTCGCATGATTAATTTGTCTTTATTACATGCAGATTTTTGATCCTTCTTTGTTCTGCTTGCTTGCTGGGGTCATTCCTCTACGAGTCACTCAATCGCCGGACAAAATCTTTATACAAACAAAGACCACCTTGATAATCCCTACAGAAGTTCATGGACGCAGAATGCATCGTAGATGTTTCGCACTTCTCCTGTCTGACTGAGAGACGTTACCTAATCTTGTCCATTGCTTCAATCCAACAGCTGCAAAATTATACAACTTATTTTTTTCAAAATAGCTTACTTAGTATCAACTAGACATAAGACATCTTTTTGCAACATGTGAACAATCCTTATGAGAAAACAGTGGGCTGAATTTTGTTTACCAAAGTTCTGTAGACAGCCAAAAGCAAACAAGGACAACAGTTCAACTTATGGATTAGGCGCGCTTACGATGAAGTAGTATAATACTCCTAACCTCAAATTCCTTAATGTTGGCCTTATGCAACCGGCAACTCGACCATTAGCCTGTACACCGCGACGTCTTCATGGGCATGGTGAGTTATGGGGTTGTATTATGCCGAGAAATCATAGTCTACTACCAAGTTGAAGGGATGAACAACAACAGAACGTAACCCAACGTCTGAGAAAGAGAGTAAGTGCCTCGATTACCATTCTATATGACCGATCCGATCGTTCCAGGTGTTGAAAGTAACCGCATACGATCATCAGGCCAGTAGAGTTTGTGCATGGGATGAGGCATACTGACTATTGCCCGAAGAAATGTCTCTATTAAATGTGATATTCGCTATTTACCTAGTTTCAACAACGTTACTCACCGCCCTCCTTATTCAACCTTCTCTCAGGTCCTCTCCGATAACGTGTGACAGCACTTCTAGATCTCGGACTGTCCACATTTGAGGTTCCTGTTGATCACTGCATGACTGATTTGTCATCAGCACACACATTTCGGACCCCTGTTTGTTCTGCCCGCTCACTGTGGTCATTCCTGTACGAATCATTCAATAAACGGACGGCAGTTCGGTGTATGCTCGGTTCTGATGTTGCGAAAAAATTTCATGTCTTACACAATGGCAGTTTCACCTCCTCTTGACTTGACGTAACTAAAACAAAGTGCTAGTCACGTAGGGCCTGGGAACATGCTCCAAGTTTAATCCCAAATCACTGACACAGTGATGTGGCCAACACAAGGCTAACTGACAGATAAGGCATATTCGAGTAATGCTAGTCAAGCACATCAATAATAATGAGAGCATCACAGAGTACTGTGGCTGAGAACTTTTGTAACGCTCGTTTTTGTTTATATTTTACAAACCTACATTTCTGTACAGTTTACACAAACGAAATTTAGCCAGTTGTTTTCAAACAAGATATGTTCGTTTGCTGCGGAAATGAATAACTATCTAATAGATTTCAAGGAAGATTCTATCGTTTATGTTCGTCATGGATTGTATGCCATTCGTTTATTTTTCATACAAACGTTTTTAACCGTAACATATACTTGTTTACGGATACACCTTACACTACTGTTCCCAAACGTCCACAGAACGTACTAATGAAAAAATGTTTTGACGACAGTTAGATGTGGCCACCGTGATTTTTCAAAATTAATCTTCACCGTTGCGAATAAACTACTGGTAAGAAAAAGTTCACAGGTTTAGATTTCCTTCTCAAACTATGGCTGGGACTGTTCATCAGTGGTAGTCTATTGAGGGACGCATGCTGTTCACATAGTTAAACAGTTTTGCCGCTACATGGCAAAAGGGAACGGTCCTGAACTGATGGCGAAGCAGCCTGGCCAAATGAACGTTAACACCCATTAACCACCAAGAGCTGCCTCCCTTCCGGTGCACCCTCTTCCGTTCCGACAGCAAAAATTGTTTGAAAAATTGACGGTTGAACTGGCTAATAAGGTTGTCTAATTTACGGGTACTTGCTTGTGATGCACGCTCGATGTTTGTTCAGTTATTTGTCAGTTGGATTAATCGATCTGTTGGCTAACTGAGTGGTATTAACACAATGCGCAATTAATTAAGGCAACTTACCTGTTTCAGTTCGCACGTATTCCTTCATGGAGCAAACTAATTTTTGGGTTCCTTGTTCCTCTATGGTGCATTAACTTTACGGGTATACAGCAGTCATTGAAACGATTAGTTATTGTCGAAACACTGCGTAATCTCTCGAACCCTTTTTGTCCGATACGTTTACGGGACCTTCTACTGATGCCTGATCGTGTTTGAAGCATACGTTTCGTAGTTATGTATTAAGTGCTTCTAAACATTGCATTTCTACAGATTATTGTCACAAGAAGACAGAGATGATGGTGGGTAAAACCTGTTACTTCGTTCTTGTCTACCGTTTGAATGCCTCAAAATAGCAGTGAATCGAAAAAGTTAAACTCATGGAAGAGGACCATATCCCATACGACCTCAAAGGCAACGACAGTGTTGAGTTCCACTATATACCACCTAGATGCACGCTAAAAGTCAGTTGGTCACAGTGGACACACACACATAGGCATGCTACAACAGCCAACTCTGACACAACTGTAGATTTCTTGGAACCTAGACGACAGAAACTGTTAATGCCCTTGGCAAATTTGAAGCCGAAGTGGAGGATATGACTGAAGGCCATACGCAACTTCAAACTTCGTGCGGAATAATGGCTTCAACTAATCAGATAGAACTTGGTATTGGGTGGTCGTGTCCCAATACTGCAAAGGTTGCTTTGATCAGGGTGTGATCACTTCCTAGTGACATATGGTTATGACATAGTTAAAAGACTCGATGTTTGCAGTGGTTTGCTGAGTTAGTGCGTTGAACGGTAACACGGGCTCTTCACTCACGGTGAATGATTCGACCACAAGATAATAATTTTTTATTGCTAAGTGCCGATGGAATTCGGTCTACACAAACTGAACGTCACTAACAAGGGTTCGCAGATTCGCATTCTCGTACAATTTTCATCCAGCCTTCTCCGAAAAGAAGTACTATGCTCGAGATTCGCTCTCATCGCAGCTCGTCAATAGTGGATATCTTTAACACGCTGCCTGTGATGACTAGGTGACGCCTCCGTGAAAGGTGCGCCGTCGAGTGTACCATGAATCAGATAAAAGTCACCGTCGTGCACTTTCGAAGCTGCTTTTAGGCACTTTGACGGTAGGAGTGACGTGGACCTGTACGACGACAACAAGTGAAGTTCGAACGTTGCCCCTGACAATCACAGATCATTCTGTTGCACAAGTAACAAAGATTGTAAGTAAGTAGGTCTGTCCCTATTAAAACATGCAAACATCCTCAAAAAACGATTTTACTAATGCCATCGGAACAGTCGCTAAATACCTATCAGGGTAATAGGTTGTTACTGAAGAAACGGAGGATTACTGACTTGAAAATGTTCCCTAGAATGAGGTCATCTGACTTTTATGGGGTGCTGTGGATATTATCCAACATTCGACGGACAACATGTAGAATGTCCTAGTCTATAAATTTCAGTTGTGTAAGCCATCTTTTTAATAGGAAAACCTTACTAGTTTAGTAATTCCAGGATGAGGCGCGTTTTGTCCAGCAGCGTAGTCCAAAGTGTACTGTTGTATCGTAAGACAGACACTAGATTGATGTTTGATTTTACCTGACATGAAACATCTTGTACTATGAGCTAAGAGTTTACTATTCTAACTCGAAATGTAATCGGGATATTTGTTTGGAAGTGTGTTTTGCTGGAATTAATAAACGCCACCGTTTTAGAGGTACCTTCTTAGAGTCCTGATCAGCCCATTTTGGATGCGGTAAATTTGAATGCTTGAGCTGCTGATGTGCAATTCGAATGAAAGGTTTGTATTACGAGGCACAATAATAAGTATAACGATAATGTATGGTTGCCACCACGATCACTCATTTCAATCCTCATTGAAACAAGAACGGATAAAATAATTACTTATCTGTACTAAATATCACCTAATCGGTTCATTTGTGTCTAGAAGTATTTTGCTATAATGTTATACACCACTCAGACTCGAGCTTGTTGCCTCCTCAGAATGCTTGAACAAAATATTGCACTCTATGTCGCTGTTAGAATCTGACAGAAAGAATATTCAGGGTTATGTCTAAACCAATCATTAGGCAGTAACTAACCAATAACTCTTGATTTTCCTAACATCTCATTGATAAGACTTTACAGAGAACGTTTAAAATCAATGATGGAATGATTCACAGATGAACATAAATCCAAAGCCATTTAACTTGACATCGAAATCAGCATTTGTACATTTTACCTCGATGAGATTATTGATATAACTTCACTGCTTGAGACGTACCTGATGTCTCAACCAATTATCGATTACTGAAGCGAAAGATGTCAGTCAACAGTTTCTGTCTGGTTTGAGTCATTAGACTTAGTTAC
>LUCH01000424.1:207828-219264 GCA_013368495.1 Paragonimus heterotremus
TGTGCAATGACTTTGACTCATCTAGCATATTCGGTGGTCTGATGCGGTTCCGAGCAATGAGGTATTGCGGTGAGCCGGTAAGGACGAACTAAAAGCCATGGAGGTTCTGAATCGGGTTAGTTGGCCAGGTCACGTCCGTTGGATTGGGGATGACCTTATTCCGAATCAGCTACTGTACGGATAACTGAAACCTGTAACTTAAACTTACTTGTCTGAGAAGCAGAGTAGAGACGAAGCCCAAGCTTGATAAAACAACCATATTTTGCTCACCGGCTTAAAGTGGTGGGAAGACGGTTGGAAGTCGATGACCGCATGAAAAAATACGACAATAAATGAACACTGATGATGATCATAGACTAGAAGTTGGTAAATGTGGAAGGTTTAATTTACGACAAGACCACCAGTAGGTTTGATCACACTTAAATACGATTGGCATTACCTGGACATCTGAGAGGTCAACCCTGATAACTACTTCATCAGCCTACACAAATCAGTTATGTTAATCCCTTTAGCTTTGTAATGGGGTAGATCACAGTTTCCATCGATACGTTTACTCCACTCGTGAGTATTGAAGATTTTTAGCGCTCCAAGTTGGTAATCGCTAGCATTCTGTAATAGTCACTGTATTTCAATCAAACCTCTGACAAATACACTCTCGAGGTTCGCTTTCGTGTGAATTCTCCGGTAGTTCATAACTTTTCCAGGACCGAGATTTGAATTAATGATCTTGCTCTCAAGTGTTGTCAACGCATTATTTCATCGACTTCACGTTATGAATGATTGAATCAACCCAATTGCTGATATGTGATTATGAACACAGCATCGATAAAACTGAATACTAGGAAACCTCATCCTTATCTACGTCAACCACGATTGCACCGCGTTCCGATTCAGACGTAGGGTGTGAAAATCTACGAGTGTTAACAACCTGATAAATTTTGGGTGTGTACCAAGATCGGATGCGATTGGTAGAAGACAACGTGATGTACAACTTTGAGTACTCTCGACTGTCATAAATATGGGATTAGTGTGGGCAATGGAAGCAAATCCCAAATGGCAATCCCTTCGCACTTATAGATCGTAATTACAGCCTCATCAACGTGAATCGAAAGTTATAGTCTGTTATTGTTGATCGCGTGATACCAGCTGCTACCAGTTGGCTACCGATGTTCCTCGCAATTGCAAAACAGGTTATTTATAACTAATGATGACAATAATTATTGAAAGTGCTAATTCTTTGTTCTGCAATCGATAACTTCAGCGGAATTGGGAAAATAAAATTTATTGGTAGTTGAGTGTAGTTCAATGCATGTTCATTTGTGTGTCAGCTTATTCTTTTTGACCTACATTTTCTGTGTACGACTGGCGGCATTTTATCTGTTTTATCGAAATACTCTGTTAACTAAACTGCACACAAATTGGTTGTCATTTCTCAATCGACTTGGTTCGGAACTATTCATAACTCTAGCTAACAAGTGACGGAATGTTTGTGTATCAATTGAATACACATACTCCTTTAGAAACATTCGTATCATCTACGGTTGTGAGTGGACACTTATCGCTTTCGTTTTTCAGTTAACTGAAGCGCTCAGTGGAAGTTTCTCAGTTCAATGGGCCTACTATGTGTGTGCTCACACTATCATCCGACATTTCGCTAGCACGTTTGACTGACAAATTTTCTGCTTGGCTTGTCAGTGTAGTGCAAATAGCCGACTGGGCAATGGGCAGTCGAAACGATCAGGTGGCTTGAGTCTGGGTGTTCGATAAACGCAACATCAGTGGTGAACGTCGTCGTTTGATGAGGCGCTCGATTAGATGGATGTTGTGCCTTCTGGCCCAGCGGTTACGCCAAGTCAGTGGGAGCGATCGGTTTGAGCAAGACCGTAAAGCAAGAACGTTTGAGCAGCAGTAAACTATCAGCGTGGGCACATGAACAACTTCATAAAAGGAATCACGTGCTTTACCAGTAAATAATTCATTAACCACAACAACCACTTGATAAACTAAACAAAGCGAAGTAAAAAAGAGTGTTTTCATCTAAGAAGAAACAATGAAAATCGATAAATGGATTAGGAATAACACAAGGTTACGAGCAAGTTGTGGTACTCTACCTGTCAAGCATATCGAGTGACCTTACTGATGAGTGCTCTAATCGCGATTAACTCAAAAATAACAAACAACCTCCAAGAAGCGCTCGTACTTTCACGCAAAACGCAAGCAAAACCTTGTTTTTACAGCAGCAGCACCGTCGATTACTTAGAATGCCTAGGCTGTGATTTTGACACACTTGGGGAGACCATTTGGATATGATTGGTTTATTACTGGTAAGTAGTAGAAAATTTTGTTGATATAAATTGAACATCATTCGCGACTGATCTCGACTGTCACGGTCTCACAGATTTTCAGCCAACCCGTTTTAAAAATATGCACTAAACGTGGTTAGCTCTTGTTAGATCTCGCCTGCATTGATTAATTTTTCCATCACATCTCGTTTTATTGTGCCATAATTAAGTTAATTGGGCGCTGCGAATAAATCATAGCCAATCACGTGATAGCTACGATCAAATGTGAGTGATGTTCAATCTGCATAGAAACCAAAATTCCCTACTACTCACCTGGAATGCAAAAAATTCACTACTAAGCTGAATTAAGATGTACGGACCAGACTAACAGTGTGTGAGGCAACTTAAATTACTGTTCGAAAAGATTAACAATAAACTGTTATTAGTTAACATTATTGAAGGTTGTTAGTAAGACCTATAGTTGCTACTATATTTTAGAGTTGTGGACTTTTATTGGTTGCAGACCTTGTTAAGAACGATCAAATATATCCATTAATTACTTAGTGTCACAAATGAACTTATATATGTCCCGGCTATCTTAAGTATGACTCACGACTTTGGCTTTCGGAATATTTTCTGATCTCCAGTTAGAAGTCGTTGAGGAGACCGGTGCAATATTTGAACAATTTTTCTGGCGACTTTCACTTGTTGTCTTAGCAAAATGTTTGCTGTGTTGTTTGACACCATTGTTTGGAAATTTTGTCGAATAAACTTGTTCGGTCCCACTCAGGGAAGAGAATCATTATTAAATTTGCTAGTTTCCTACATATCTGTGAGTGGATCTGGAAGTTGAGTGGATTAGCTAACTTGAACTATAAATGAAGCATGCTTCGAAAAACTACTTCAGGATTTAACGAATAATCTCATACATCTCATATATGTAATTCAGTGGAAAATTATGTAAGTAGATGAACGGACTCCAGTTGTCTTAAGCACCATCTCCGTATTAAAATGAACTTGGCTATATTGCTTATTTATCTGTTACAGTATATTCCAGTCTATTGTTTGATAGCGTTCTAAATGTTTACGAAATATTTCAATTTAGTCTATGCTGTTATTCAGCCAGCTCTGGTATATCATATGAATCGCATAATTAACTATTGGTTGCAGATGATCCAGTGTAGTGGCCTAATCAACTAAATGACACAAGTGATTGACAACGAGAAAAGCTGTGACGGTAACGGACGGGTGTAAAAAGTATGCGCACAGAAAAAGCGATAGATGTATCAATAAGTCGAGGTCCATACACAAGAGAAGAATAGCGGCAGATGATACTGTAGTGAATCTAAACACTATATAAAACCTAGGTGTGAAAGCGAGATCAAAATGTGATGAAGGTGACTCACAATACTCCGTAAAAGTGTGTTGGTTTAGAGTTCCATTACACAGAATAAAGCACCCAATGGATACGATCCGTCCTGTTATTCTCAACTAATTTTGGAGGCCACAACAGAGATAATTCCAACGACGGATAAGTTCGGAAATGGGATGAAATAAATGGTTGATTTCGTCAGTTTTTAACCCTCCGGAAATCAGTAAACAAATGACATGAAACGCAGAGAGAAAATCAGAGTCCGCTACCTTGGCAGTACACTTTCTACTACTGATTACTGATTCTTTCGATTCACATGATTTAAACACCGGATGTACATGTGAATTTGTGGAAAGTGAAAATTGTGAACAATGAAAATTATGAAATACAGAGTACTGTGCAAAACGATACAGTGTGTTCAGACGATGTCAGGATGGCAAAATGTTGAGTGTTGCTAGGCTAGCAGAGAGGCGGATCTAAAAATTTCATCATGCTATTACTTCACTAGTCAAAAAATCTACCCGTAAAGAGGAGACAGAGACGGTACACGAAAAATTCCTTCTTATTGTTATAATCAGTCAAATTATTTAAAAAAATGATGAAGATGCTTTCAAACAAAGGTACAGATGAAGTTAACAAAACGGTGTATAGAAAATATACTAAAGTGAGTGACAAAATATAATTATGGATTGTAAACATTACTATAGCAAGAATCGTTTTGAAATTTTCGTCATACAATTCAGAGTGAAAAATTACAGTTATTTGGTAATACAAACCAAGAATCGACAACCAACGGCCCATCGATAATTTTGTCCGCTATTTGGTCTCAATATAGAATAATAACGACGTCCGGCGTTGTTTAATGACACTAATATCTTACTTTCAAAGCAGGAGCAGAAAAAAAACAGTCTGCGAATCCAATTCGCCAACACTCAGTTAGATGGCGGTCTGCATCCATTCTCCTCAGTATGCTGCCCAATATTGTGAATAATCTGTCTAACGTCACCAAACATCACTCCACTTTCTTTCATTTAAAATTTGACTGGTGTTCGAATTTACTAAACATTGTAGTTATTTTTATAATGTATTACCAGTGGCTTAACTTAATGGCTGTACATTAGGTTGTCCATACTCTGACATTAACATCCTCTGGACAGTAAAGTGTGAATATAAAGATTGTTGATGGGTCATTGAAAAGGGGATGGGAGCTCGTCCGATATCTGAAATATTTTTCTAAACGATATTTAAACTGAGTTTGAAAAACCGATATGAGTTGATCATGTTAAACAATTACGTAGACTAGCAAGTACATGTATGGCGACTATGTTGCATTTTTGGAATTAACGGGCAATAAGTTGGTGAAGTTTGTGAACTACTTTGATAGATAGATGCGATTCACATTCCACCTGCTAACTTGCAATCCGTATTCAAAGTAAGTCGTTGAGTCACAAAACAAAAGCTTGTCTCTCAGGGATTTATGAGACTCACTTAAGAGCTATTTACAAGCTTGTCGAAGATGAATACACAGAGTTATATATATTTCTGTTGAAAGCTAAACTCCTATACTACTCACTAGTTAGAAACGGTAATCCCTGTCGACGGTGTTGAAGACTAACGTAACCTGAAACAAAATACAACGGTGATGTTATTGATAAGGGACTGAGGAAAAAGACGAGACGGTTTTCTTCAACAGATACATATGTCACGACTGATCGATTTATTTAGAATTTTAATCAGGTGTATGAAATCAATCAGACCGCACTACTCACCCACATACACTAAACCTGATTTGAGTATCGAACAAGAAGGAACGTGAACGATGTTTGTCTTAGATCATTTAGACCATCTCATGTCTTTGTAGTCATGGAAAACAAAACGTAGTGTTGCACAAAGCCTCTTAAAGAAAGTGGACTGAGAATTGGAAAGCATGAGTAAATCGGGTGTTTCTTTTGCAGAAAGCGCAGTAAACATGTTATTTGAATCCCTGTAGATGATCAGTGAATGGTTCAGAATATCTGAGGTATATAACAACAATATTCCTTTCTAACTTCTATTAAAAGTTAACCTGATCCGTATTGCTTTTGTGTAGTCGCGCACCTTGTTTTGTGCCCAGAAAAGTGGATATAGAACTTTTGAATTGCTACCACTACAGTGTTACTGTTGATCATTTGTATTAGCCAAAAAATAACTAAATCGTATTTGAAGGACCCAGTTAAGCAGGATATGAAATTAGATATGATCCAATTCCATACCGATCTCATTGCGGGTTTAACGTCGGACTGGTGCAGCTACTGTTACTATACGTACAATGGAATTATGATGCCTTCGTTCTGTCTCCTTGATTAACTGTATAGCAAAGGAAAAAACCATGTAAACCGTCAACACCCAAACTCATATCTTCACTGTCAGCTTGGACTGATCTACATGCAATTCTCTTTCTGAAATACATTGTAACTACATACAGAATTAAGTATACAAGTTCACAATTTAGCTGTCAATAAACGTAGTCTTGTAGATATTGCAAGTAAACTAATTTCACCACGTAAGCAGTGTATGTCGCGCCAAGTGGATATTGGAACTAGAGTGTGTTCATCCAGAATACAGGATTTCACAAATCACTTACATTAAATGTTATCTAGCAACAATCCCCACAGATCAATTCCAATCAGTCTTCCTTTATTGTGCCGAGCAACCTTCGACGGATCCTATCTGGCCAGGTGTTGTATTTTAGCTAAGACTAACTTTAAATCATTCATTTTGGTTATTCTGTGCGATAGCTCAGGTTTCTTTGCTGTCAAATCCTTAATCGTTTACTTTGCTTGATGGCAGCAATTCTGTCTAATTTAGTTAGATCATTATTCACAAAGCTGCTTTGTGTACAAAATCGTGTATTATTGAAGGGGTTCAGAACAACCTGTGCTCGTGTACACGTGAGAGCAGATGATTGAAACTAATGAAACTAAACGGGTTTTCTCACACAAAGCCTGTCATACTAAATTCCAGTTTCTGTCAATCGACCTAAGAACTAGGACTGAACTAGTGATTGATGAGAACAAACGCAGAAGGTAGGTTCATATTTCTAAACTCGGTAAGTATAAATACGCACAGTGACACTTCTTACCTACTAGCTTTTCAGATAAGCAAACATCTCGCAATGAATTTATATAGCCGCACATATATGTTGTAATATTTTTCATGGTATTAGTTGAGCAATATGCACAGTCAATGACAACTTTCTTACGTCTAGAGATTTTTCAGTCAGTTCATTTCGAAAAGATACACTATATGCGAGATTCGCTCTTTTTGGAGCTTGTCCGTCGTGTATGTGAATGGTGAATGTGAGGTCATGAAGGCATGATCGGAGTTCAGATTACAGTCATGGCAAGGATACACGTTACTTGCGAGTTCTGACTGAGATAAAACTCCTGTCCAGTGTATCGTTTCGGAGATGACTAAAAAGTCTATGTGACCGTGGAATTTGCAATTGATCCACAACTTATATCGACCAAAATCTCCTGAAGCTTGTTTCAGTAACTTTGACGGAATGTAGGTTTTACACATTTAACCAGCCGTGGAAATATTTCACCACTACCGCAGGTCATTTTGATGACTTTAGGCTAAAATATCAACAAGACATCAAGAGTTCAAGTAGATATCGGGGAGTTCAATGATTTGGTGTGCACAACCTCTTAGCGGACCGCTTTGACAGTCATCTAAATATAAACTGATCACCAAATAGTCGTGACTTCTGTGATCAGCATCTTGTTTTGTTTTTGTCTCATCCGTGTCATACTATGGGGACTGACTGATGTAGGAGGGAAGAATAGTTGGACACTCCGACATATCTAGTTGAGTACATGAGAGAATGATAGGGGATCCCAGAATTCCGAAAATGTTGTTGCAAACAATTTGAAATGACCAGATGACATCGTACAGGAAAAGCGAGGAGAAAGGCTACTAAGTTTGTTTGAACCAGACACAAAACAAACACCAAAATTTGCTTCCACTTCAGCAAGATGTGTTACATCGCTAAAACATACAATTGGGCTGAGTGTCTGGAGAAGATGGGATATGATAACCAGTTGAGTGCGTGGAAGCAGCAAAATTTGTTACTTAGAGGCACAGCTGGCAGTTGCATTGATGTTAACATGAAGGAAGAGAAATTCTAGTGTCGGAAATATGTTGTAGTCATCTGAACTTCTGGACGGTAGCCTGAAAGGCGTAACAGATTTCAGCTCTAAGCCCGTCAATCAGAGAGGCACAAATGCTATCAGTCATGTTTCCCGATTACCCAGACGTCACTGGCCTAACGATTGGCAATCACCTGAACTCCCGCGCTCCAATCCTCTGGTAAACGTTGTGTGATTGGCGAAGTAATATCTCACATCTTCTTACAAATTGCTCTACTTATTTTTATCCATGCAATTGCTTACGGGCACTTCGGTGATTCGAACCAGCAGTGGTTTCTAAGGCTGTTAACCGACGTCTGTTCTGTAGCTATTTTTATTCTTGGTTCACTTGCTGTTTCCTCAACATTATCTTCCGTGCTTGCGGGAAAATTAACTACATCTGCAAGTTTTGTCGGTAGCAATTGCTATTTTCCAGTGATAGAGGAAACGGGTCCTAACGAGGACATTGTGTGGGTACGGTTTCCAACATTTTGGGCATATGTACCCTCTAGTATCCTGAACAAGAGGTCCCAAAAACGCAATTATTAGACCTGGTAGAGTACTGTCGTAGCAAGAAAACGGAACGCCCTCCGGAGTGATCGAGAAGGAGCGAAATGATCATCTTATGCAGTTACTCAAGAGGTCCGCTGAAAAGAACATCTTAATCAGACCCTCGAACTACCTGCTTAGCACCACGTCACTAGAATTCTTCGACTCCAAGTAGTTACAAACAATCGACTGTTATGGAGTCGCCACAGGACCAGGGACACCTAAGGTCCATCGTGAAGTGTGTACAATGTGTACAGATTTGTCACAACCACCGCAACGAAGATCCTACTACTAAATCGGCCAACACCTGGAAATGTGTAGAGGAATGTGAGAAAAACGTACTGTGTGATATGGTTCATCATTTAGCGTCTACTGCTAGTATGGTTCTTAACACCTTGGAGGTTTCGGTAACCTCAGATATCCTCTCACTCAGGCACACTACGTAGTCCTGGTTCTCTCCCTCCTGCCTTGTAGTTTGTATTGGTTTACCATAACAATTACAGACTCCCAAATTATGTTTCGGTGCATAACTATACGTGCGATGATTCGATGACTACTGTTGTGTTTTTCATGCCAGGCCAGCATCGACTAGACGTTGCTAATTGTGTTGACACTTTTCCTTCAAAAGTCTAGTAGCAGGGATCAAATGGTTGAAGAAGATGCAGCAGTCTGAGCAGGTCTGTAAACTAGCTTCTTAACCTGTCTCCAATGAAGAAGCAGTGAACTGATATATCGATTCTCGTGCAAGAGATAAGCATACTTCATTTGAGAAAGCTTGTTGAATGTTTGTTGAACCCAATACCAACACAAGAAGCAGAAGCTGAGAAAAATTATAAACACACATGAAGTGAGATAGTGTCGGCGATTAAACTTATAATTTGGTCAGCCGTGAGATAAATAAATTGATGGCGTCAATAATCACTGAACACACCTCGAAATGACTATTTAACTCCAAAATAAACATTGCCGAAAGTACCGTTATGAAACACCTATCGGAGATAGGTCACAGATTCAGTGATTCCACTGCGCTTTACATCATTTATCGCCCCATAGCAATGTACAGCTTTCTGTCATTTGTCAGTGTGCTCCTCCCTGGATAAATTCGACCCCTTTTCATAACCTACAACCGCAAATCAAAACTCTCCGCTTTATTCTCTACCGTTCTTCGTTAGTTCATCTTGTAACAAAAGATTGCCCTCTCGTTTTAGTGTTCATTTTAAAATTCGTTCTTTGCATCTTCTCTACTTTTCGTGCAACTAACCAGCACCATTTGAGTGATCATGATCAGCTTCTTGTTAATCAACCTAACGGTATTTGCATTCTCTGTCACGCGTTCGTCTTTTTATTATGACGTAATGTGAAAGCCCATTCTTCAGTATTAAGCATTCTTCCTTCAGGTATCAAGATCGCATTTCTCTTCGTTTTTGTTTCACCTATTCGCTGTATCCAGATCGTATAAATCCTCCACAACACAACGTGACCTTTAATTGACGTTTACACACACAAGATAAGCTGACTTTTTTTGAGTTTCCAGAAAAGGGAGTATCGTACGAACTATGATGTTACAAATTACGGATATGCATCAGAAGATTTTGATTTATATCAACTGAACATAATTTGTTGTTTGGTCTCAGTTTAACTAGTTAGATAAACGCACTGGACTAGTGTCCAATTCACTGATCATGGTAAATCAATAACGCTTAGTCTTGCCATAACCGGGACTTGAACTCTAGCGTAGGCTATCAGGAAACGGTCGTGTTGAATGTTATACCAATGACCCAACATCGGACAGAATTAAAACATTACGTGCACACCATCAGACATTCGACTGTATGCACGCGCACCATGATCTGAAACAAAACATCTGTTTTTTACCTGCAATCTGAAAACCCAAATTCAAGACTTTTCACCCAAGTTGAAATCGCAATTTGGATGTGGACTAATCTACTGATTCCTGTTTGAAAGCCAGGGTCTCGGTTGATATAAACTGAACACCATTAGCATGTGTGGGGTGACCTCACACCCAGCCAGACTTCAGACAGCCCTTCCTGAAGGGATGATTGGAATCGGTTTCCACTATTTTTGGAGCTCGTTAGAATCGGATCTTGAATTCCGGTCTACTTTTTTGTGAAATAACTTCGATAACCACTGCGCAGTGGGTCTAACACTGGATCCAGCCACACTGGTTCATAGGAGATGTTCACAATGATAGACGGGCGTACTTCAGCCATGGGTGGACGGTATTCTGTATATGGCTGATCTCAAAGTGAAATCGTTTGTTGTGTTTGTAAGTAGCCGTTGGATTCACCGAGGCATACAATTCAAACTGGAACCTAAAATGAATAATCACTGATCTATTCTGGATGTGCTCATACACCTCAATACAGATGAGTCGGACTCAGCGTTGGATTATTTAGAATTTATACTTGAACTTTTCCATGAGAGTACTCGGCTTAGTTCTGGAGAAAAACGAATGATAAACAGACAGGTTCTAAGTGTTTTATCATCAGACTAATTGTAACATATTCATATAGGCTCACCAAATGTGACAATTAATGGAGCAATGAGAACTGGTCAGTACTGTCAGTTCATTGAGATTCATAAGGCCCAGTTGGTGGACAATGAGATGGATGGATGACCGAGTTCAAATGTGAAAGTTCCGAGCTCTCCACGTAGCCCATCTGACAAAGAACCTGTTGCGTTTTGGATATTACGTCCCCGTCACCGAAGTCGAGAGTTTTCACAAGTGAACTCTTAAATTACCATTGTTGTCCAACTACTCATCAGTATTGGAAATTCAGTGCTCAGCAGTGTCGTTTAAGGGTTCCAGCTTCAACCGCGTGAGAATTCCTGATTGATGGTCACTCCCCTGGAGCAGTTACTAGGTTCTGTAGCATACACAGATGGATAGGTAAATGAGTCCCAGTGTGAGACTTCCGAGTTCTCAGTGTACTCCTAGCCCAGCTTCAAAATACATCTCGCGTCTGAGTCTTATGTCCCCGACGCTGATTCGAGTTCATCATTGAGCCGTTTCTAACCAGTTATGTAGGTTGAACCAAACTTG
>LUCH01000424.1:222149-233150 GCA_013368495.1 Paragonimus heterotremus
TTTTTGTTCCATCATACTAGTTATTCTATTGAAAACTAGACATAATTTCACGTCCGCTACTCAACCGTTTTGATCGTTTGGTGCAACTGTTCTTTATGGGACGCAATATTATTTTCTACTCAAGCAGAGGAAGCTTGTAAGCCAGTGGTTGTTGATGAACTGCACGTCGTTTGTTGCAGAATGCAGTTCTAGTTACCATCACTCTGGTCCAGTGTTGGTGGAAGTTTTGAACTTGCCTCACCAATTGCTAATAGTTTTTTGCACACTACGTAGATTATTTTCAGGATTGTCTTGCAGATTCACCAGCATAAGATGTTGAGTTTTGCTTTTGTGTTTCTACCTGGACGATCTCTCATCTTGAATAATGTACAAAATTTTACAAGTCTTATCAACTTATCAAGATATCATTTTAGTTTTCTACTCTCTTAGTTACTTGGATCTCAATGTCTTGCGCTAACTGTACATTTTCAGTAGGCCATTCACATCGGCGAACACAGGCTACACACAGAAACGTGAGTTTACAATTTGTCGCTGAAGACATTTTTGATAGATTGATGAAGTTTTCACATTTCATGAGACAGTTCTCCCGAAAGTAATGTTTGTATCGGACGTTTAGTAAATCTTGAAGATTTGAGAAAATGGGTCTGAGCATCATTCACCTTATGTGAGCACACTATTGATAAAAATTTTGGTAGGTGATATCCTATAACACTTTGTAACTTTCGCACATGTCAGATAATTGGGTGTTTAGAACTCTACTGACCTAATTTATGTTGCAGCGTAGACAACCGATTTGGGATGAGCACGCGAGAGCTTGTTTTCCGCTGAAGAAGTACACAGGTACTGCTCATAATATGGTTATAACTATCTGGAAGTATATTTCCGTTAACGCACTGATAATGAAGGTTACTGTTGCACATGACACTCTCAAGGAAAGCAAACACAGGTTTGTTAACAGAAATACAAAGAATTTTACTTAGCTACAAAAATCGTGCATGGTTGTTTGTTGGTGTGTATACTTTAATTTGACTTCAGAAATAACAGTCTCTTCTTAAAGATTCCATATATCTTGGTGGAGATGTGGAGTATACTGTGGTACTAGTCTTTTATTGTCAATCACTTCATTTGTGCCTGGAACTACATCACATCAGCCGGTCCCTTTGTGTAATCGGTCCTTATCGTTCAATATGTTTTTATCTGCTTAAAAGGTAGTATATCACTATATATTACAAGGTTAAATTAACTGTATGCTAGTATGCTTACTGAATTTCTTATGGACGATTAAAACCTGTTTAATGTCTATATCCTCTTATGGAGTTAACACCGACGGTAATCCACAACTATTAACAGGATGTTCTATCTATCTAGGCCACAGCTTTCAAAAACGCTATGTTTGTAGTCATTGGCTTCAGACTAATCGCTTGTTGAGCATGGCATAGGCAGACGCTCAAATAATTTGTTGTTAACAAGAAGACTTATTTAGAGTACATTTTACACGAGATCAACTATATTTACACACAAGTATCTTGGCCCGCTAAAAAACTATTTGTTGCTGAAAAGTTCACCCATGGCTCGTTTTAGTTGCTCTTATGTAAATGAAACGCGGTCAACTTTGAGGACGGTTAAACTAAGTGTATGAACATTCTACTTTATCACACACGCAAAACAGGAACATGGTTGTAACGGCATGCCGCATTTTTAAAATGCTGCATGATGGCAGGTGAATCTACAGATGAAATCCATCAAAAAAACACCAATCGTGCTCACTTAGGACTTCTTAACGAAACATTGTTCATCTTGTGTGATACGGGGACTAATAGATGGCCACCAAGTTCAGGAACTGTAGCAGCTCATGTCATTCACGGTCATGGCTACCCTAGCTACACAGGAGAGTTAATCAGTTACTTGAAGCAACCACGAACTCAAATTAGGTTGGTTCCCTACAAGAGTTTTTGTGAAACAGTCGTTAACTTTCAGTTTTCCGGTGTTATTGTCCAATCCCGTCAAAAATGTAATGACAGTTTTATAATGTTTGTAGTAAAAGTGCTCAGCTCTAGCCCACTTGTCCAACTATTAGTAATTGGTGACTGTTGACAGGTGAATCAAGAACAATACTTTTCCTTGAAGGCACAGAAATGAAGGGGTTTACACAACGGCAATTCAATAAATGACTTCACTTTATGAAAGGTTAATGAGTTCTACAACGTAGTAAGCGTTATGTATTGTAGAAGTCCAGTGAATCATTCCGGGAAAAACCAGAGAAATATATGTAATCGCAAAGGCCTGATGAGAACTACCGACAAAAGCCGTTCGTATAACTGAGTCTCTAAAAAGTGCTGGGAATGTGGGGGGATATTAAAACCAAAGATAATCATAGGTTTGTTTTAGTCACACAAGGAGCGACATCTCTCAATAGCAAACAAGTATGATTACAATAGACAGTGAATAGGTACTGCAGTACAAAGGCAAGAAGTGGTGGCAACGTGGTCGAATCAAAAGTATCACAATCAAAAGTTTGAGGAATAAACTTCCTACGAGAATAGGCACATTGTGAACATTTCGTTTCATTTCGTTGGTTATTTCACCAAGAACGATGTGTGTACATAGTTCCCACACCGATGTTGTCTAGAATGTTTCATATCGTTCTCTTGTTAAAATAGCAATTCCTTTCGTGTGTGGGATAAATCCGATAAAAACCTCGTAGAATGCTGGGTTTTATTTGGTTTTTCGTTAGAACTGCGAAAGTAACTGGTCGACTGTTGCTTAGGAGGTGACACACTACGTATGATCGTTCTACAAAAGACGTAAGTACGATCTTCTCAGAAGATCTCGGCCTGTCTTATAAATATCCTTCCAGGTGGCGACGAATGATGGTATAGCATTGGTGATGCAGACCCAATGCGATGGGCCCTTTCGGTTAGAGGTTTCTTCCTGATATTCAACTCAGTCTTACGTCCACACCTTGCTAACAATATGTTATGATTGGTATTCATTTGGATGAGACAGTATGGCAAGAGACTGTAAATATCATGTTATTACTCCGTTGACTTGCTTACTCAGAAAGATTAGTTGAACTAAGTCATTTCTTCTTGTGTTGTCGTTATGCCACAAGAGAAGTATTTCCAGTCTGGGACACTCTGTCTGGACCTGTCGTGAGAGTGTTATCAATGGATGACTTCATACAAAAATTTGATTCACCTACTGCTGTCAGTCATAAAACATTTTAACTAGCTGGACGATACTGGGACTGTACGCAACTCATAATGCAGCTGTTGACAATTAACTGCCCGTTGAAACGCGTTCGGTTGATAGTAAAGCTCTATAGCGTCATACCTGACTATCTATATTCGTAGTAAATGTAGATTTACTGTGTTTTATATACCTAAGATTCATACTGGTTCTCGACCGAAAATTTTCCTACGTATTTGTTCACATATTTGACCCTTTGACCTACTAATACAGTCCATCACACAATCTGATGTACATCGCCAACGTATGATTCCAACGAAGCTGTATCCACTCACGCAGAGAAAATGTTTCTCATAAAATTATCGATCACCGAATTACATGTGGTGTTGCAACACCAACCTCAAAAAGGAACAATGTCAAGGTATGTGTGTGTGATCGACTTCGGCTGATCAGAAAAACCGGTTTTGGGAATTGGTTATCTTGACGATAGTTCTAGAGTGTGGAAAACTAAACGATAAAATGGTATCCCTGAATTTTACAGACAACAAATGAATTGAGTGAAATTTATGTTGTTAGCCCTGTAGAACAATGGAATATTCATCAGAAAAACGTCATCTCTCTAGGCAGAAAATCTAGATTGGTTTCAGATCTCAAGAAGGATTTTTGGACGTTAATTGGTTGTCGATATAAGAAGCTTACACTATGTCTGTGAAGGCTGAAACGTTCACCGTGAAAATATGAAGTTTCATATGCTGACATGCATTCTGTGTATATCCCAGACCTGACCGATGCCATTCTTCGAGTTATAGATTCGTGACAGTTCGACCGTCCAGTAAAAACAACACTAACATAGAAGGTACACTTTGAATGAGCTTCAACCTAAACGGCAAGCAGTGTGATGACTCATTTTTATCTCTTGTCTCACTGTTGACCTTCAAGTCCAACTTTATAACACACTGTGAGATACCTCAGATAAGCAGAGATGTCATAACTGGACACAGTGACGTAAAGACAGCGTTTACCTCCATATCAGAGACAAGAAGTAAATGTAGTACAATAAGCTAAATAGAGGAATATATTAAAAACAGTCGGTTTGCTGAAACTTTGTTTTTCATGAAGCAGTCGTTGTATTACAAAGCAACGTGGAGCAGGTAACATGCTAAGTTTAATAGTTCTGCACATTTAAAACAAGGTGGAAAGTAGTTTGTAGCCTCCGTCATAGAACGAGAAGCAAAGACGCTTTGCATATGGTTCATCAATTGCCCACTTGTACCCTTCTGTCTGAAAAACATATTACTTTTTCACACTCAAAATATGTTAAGGATTCATTGGCAAACAGCTGATAAGCAAAATAAACCAGCTGTACGACCAGTCAGTTATTTAGAAGCATACGAAAGCCTCACTCGGCCAGGTTAAGAACTGTAGTGGCAAAATCAGTGAACGTATGGGGCACAATTTACTTCACGGAGTAGTACAAGTTAGTTAACGAAGTCCTCACCACCATCCGAGGTTCGGATTCAATAACAGTCTCGCGAAAGTAGTAGCAAGAACATTTAAGTTGCATGTTGCAAAGCAATATGTATACAAAAAGCGAGTTGGTGATCTCAGTCTCCCTGGGCAATTGATCAACTTACCTGCGCTCAAACTTACCAATAACAGACTGTGGAACTCGGTAAGAATTCACTTAATTGAACGTTATGTGTGATATTACTATACCTTTTCCAGTTTGAAATATCTCAATGTCAATTTAAGATACCTCAAGGCGTTTAGCTGGACTGCTACGTCGAACAGGGTCGCACGGCTGATTTGCACATAGGCAGGACGAAAAACACACATTAGTTGACTCTTACAAAATGAGAAGAAACGGTCGAGCCAGAAGCAGGTAGTGAAAAGCGTTAGGTCACGTGGAACCATTAACCTGGGACATCTCAAACTGACACCGAGACATCTCAAACTGAAAACGGCATAGATTACGCAAGTAATCAGTATGTAATAGATTAAACTTCAAGCATATGTCGACCTGATTAGGATATCTAGAAAATATACGTTCCTTATTGAATTCATAAGGGAAGAATCTCGCCTACTTATCACATTTTTACAGGATGTGCTTCTCGTAAATTTTTAGAGCGCAGAACTTAATAATTTTAATTCACTTGTAATCTCAACGAGCATTAACTTTCGTTAAGTGGTTTTTCAAGTATAAATGCAACAGGTCTTTTGCACGTTTAGTGAAAAACTAAAACAAACTTCATGACATGGTGTCCCTGATACTGATATAGATCAGCTTGGTAAACAAAATGTGACGTTCTAAGAGGCACGAAATACTTATGGACAGGAGGAGGATGTGACTGCTACCGCCACACGATTGGAAATCAAATTGTTCCACAAGGTCAAATCATATACTCTTGTGAGAGGTCAACTAAAGAGCAAGTCACGGTGGTTTTCGTAATTAACAATTGTCATTTTCAGAAAGTAGAAAATAAGTTTCTTGTAATCCTATCGGCGATTTTTTAATGTTTACTTCTATTTCTGGTGTAACGTTGATCATATTTATGTGTTCAAAACTCAGAAGAACCGCCGCAGCCACATCACAGAGACAAATGCCTTGGTTATACGTTACTAAATAAATTTCAGGATTCAGCAGTCTATTCACAGTTGCCTGAAATTCATATCGAAATGTCTGTACGATTTCGCTGGGAACACAGGAGTCATAAAAATCCATTCTCTCAAAATCGATACTAGATCGCATGGCTCCTGGTACTCAAGTGAGACTAACGGTGAATGAAACATAGAATTACTACTCACTGTTTGCCTCTTTCAGATAAGGGTGACGTCCCTGTGATTGTTGAGAACAAGGAATGTTTTTTGACATCTGAGGGAAGTCCAGACCTACTTGGAGTAACCGATTTAAGACAGATCTATTGTGCTGTCTCACTAAATGCCAACTGTTAGAATAGTCCAGATGGGACGACTCTAACCCGAATAGACAACCTGGTAGTTCTTTGTTTATACGGTTCACGAGAAATGGACAAACAGTTAACAATACTGGTAGTGCAAGGAGATCCAGGTTTCATGAGGTGCCGAATAATACTTCATGAACTGTGAGAACATTTTCACAGTCCTCTCAACAGGCAGAAGGAAGAGAGCATAATCACGCAGGTCAACTCACCTGTATAGACCACATCAGTCATTACAATTTCGAACGAAGATACTGCATCAGAAAAGATCTGTGGTTACAGTCGATTCTTGCTGATGATGCTCGGAAACACATATTACCTCACCACATTCGAGTTCTTTCGCCATGCAAGCCTTCCATAAATATTTCAGCTTGGAAGGAATTCCACCTGACTTGTTTACAGACGATTGATCCCAATTCAGATTGGCTCAACAACAAAGGTTGTCATCATTTGTGAACACTGCCTCAGCATCCACACTTCAACGATGTAGCATAAATTTGGACGAGAACGCTAGAATGTGCTGTGAGCTGCCAATCTTGAAATGATTACTCAATCTTATGCTTTTCTATATGACGTTATGCTTCAATACAAGAACGTACCGCATCGTACGTAGATCATTGGCGAAATTATAAGATAGAAATTCTGCATTTTAGAAATGAGTGAGATCTGGTTTAAGAGTATCTTCCGGCAAACCACAAGTGTTTTCCTGCTAGCACATCATCATAGACGAAGTCGGGAAGATTTCACAACAAGAAGAAAAAAGAATCCAGTAGAGTACGGAGTGAGTGGAATGACTAGAAGGCCCAAATTATAGTGACGATGTATAATACACGCATATGCCTATTCTGGTACTCAAGATAATCCTGCTCGAAGTCTAGTTTTAGTTACTAGAAGTTATCAGCTGGCTTTTGTGGCTATAGTTTTTGTTGAAACTATAACCTATGCACCGATATGTGAGTTAGGGCAGTCGAAAAGAAGTATAAATTAGTAACATAGAAATGAGTACGGTGTAGACCAGTGTTACGTGATACTGAAGTACCGCCACAATGATATAGCTGCTCTTCTATCCACGAAGTATGACATAAATCATCACTGCTGATCAAGTAGCAGTTGATGCGTGGACTGACCGACAATCACTTAGAATCGTGGAAAAGTTCACGCTTTCACTGAATTGATCAACCACGATATTCCATCCTGGTGCATTCCAACGAAGTGAAGCACCATCCTGCCTTCCACACCTCAGATGTCTAATTGTGTAATCAATCTCTTGCACGTTTCAGTCTTCTGATCCGGTTTTAAAAGAGACGAACTCAATGTGTAACAACTCTCATTAACTACCAGGCTGTTTATGCCAACTCAATGAAATTCATTTCTATGTGCTTCCTGACAAAATATGCTTCAATTTTAACGTATTCTTAGACTATAAAAACACGTCCACTATTATCTGAACCATCAATCGATAGAACATACTGAAATTACCTTAGTCATACTTGGTTCGAATTTTTCAGGACTATTTCATGGTTAGATTATGGAGTCAAATAAATTAATTACACCCATCCTTTCGGGGTTATATATGTCCCCGTACTTCGTCTCTTGTAAACACTTTGGTTGGGACATTTGAAAAGGGCCGTTGATCATACAGACTGTCCATCATGTTGTTGAAATATTCCGGGTTTGGAAACTGAGTCAACTCAGACATCTTCCTGAATGCGAAACTTATGAACAAATGTCTACTTCCCTCAGCCTGACTTATACACTAGTAATCACATACTGTCCGTCCAAAAATTTACTTGTTCAAGACAAGACGCCATACAGAAAGATAAACTTCAATTGCCCGTACTTATTTTTAACTCCCAATTGTGCAAAATGTTTGTCAGCAACATTTAACTTGTCCTGATGAGAACAGTCGGATGTCATTAGTTAATTCAGAATTACGCTTCACTACTTTTCCCATTGCCGAGTAGTATACGAACAAGGACAAAATAGGGTACAAAAACTCAACTTGTGCCCCACATACCATAACGGGGTCTTCTAACACCAAATGCACGATAACAACTGAGTGTTTTAGACAATATTCCACCCACTATCCTTCACACTGAGAGGTAACAATCATTCCTAACCACCCCCACAGATAAGCACTAAATAGTTCTATGGACATTATAAGTAAACATTTTCACATTTGGTGTGTGTTTTGATCGCCTCGGTAATGTAGCACGCTATTTTTGGTCAAATTCAGGTCACTGAGACCAGCAGAAAAATCAACCCCGCTCTAATAGAGGCTGACATAACAGTAGTTTTTGATGAAGTCCACAGGTCACAAACGCAGCTACCGTCTGAGGGAGTTAATCCTAAGTTTCATTTTAAAAGGTTTTTAGTCAACCTCATGAGATGAGGACTAACGTCTTCGCACCTTGTGAGCCATAATACAGTTCTAGTGATCCAAACGAGAATCCACATTACTGTAATACTTCTCTTTAGTGACAATAATAGCTAGCAGTAGCAATACATTTATCCTACAAATCCAAATCAGTTACCGGACATGGATGAATATTTCTGTCGCCGTGAGCGACAAGATGTATGAGTTTTTATCTGAAAATTGGTCTACTGCGTTACAAATTCCGAATATTCGAACTCGCCGAAACAAGGTGAACTTCAATTAACTCATCCAAACAACATATCACCGTAGGTGATTATTATGCATACATCGTTTCATCTACCACTCGCCGCTTCATCTTATTGTGGATTATTAACGGAGATTAGGATACTTCGTTAACGCGCTCCCCCCTTTATAGAGACCGCCACTCTGTACACCCATTCTTTCCCTGTCCTCTGAACTGCCATGATCTCCATCTACGAATACTTTACCGATGCAAGTCCGGCTTAATCATTCCCATAATATGAAACATGTGTAGGCTGCATACAAGCATATACATCCACTGATGAATAGTCGGGGATTGTGTTAATTCCAAACTGAACATCATTCAGATTTGATTGAAGCCTTCGTATTCAGATAGACCACCCGGCTTAGAAGGCTCAGTTAGATCGGATATTTTGATCTGTCTCGTAAGTCAAAATCACGAGTTTGTCAACCGGAATTGACAAACAGTAACTGTGTATCCCACTGAAACGGTCGGGCAATGTGATTATCACACAAAAAAGAAAGTGGTTGAATGTTCAGATGTGGTAATTCGGTGGTACTTAATGTGAGGTCAGTCGGACAATGGTCAATCTGATTTCCTCATGAATGCGTGACATGAGTTTTAATCCTTGTTGTGACAACGGTAACCACTACTGACGAACTGTAACAGAAGCGAAGTTCCGAGTCTGGTAATTCTTTTCGAATCAGGCTGACTGGACAGCCTGTCTATTGCACTAAGAAAGCTGTGATCAAATGCTAATGTAATTATATATACATATTACAATGTAAATATTACAATGTTTGTCGCAAAACCACGGACGTTCGCAATTTTATACATATATATATATATATAATTGCAAACATTCGCGGTTTTGCGATAAACACTGTAATCGTCAAGCATCTTTCCATTACCTGCTACCAGTAAATATTCTAACATTGAGAAAGCGTTACTGCCTTGCAGAGTAAATCTCGGCTTCTCGCCTGGCTTTCTGATTAACAGTTCACTGTTATTATGGAGCACTTACTGTCCACGAAAATTCCAGGTACAATGTCATTGTTAAGCTTTTCTGGCATTAGAATTAATCTTGATAAAAAAAATTGATCAGGGTTCTATTTTTAAAACATACGTTTCTGACCAACTGGGATCGATTGCACAAACCCCGACAGTCACCGTACGCTGCGGTTAGTTTTACAACACCACAAGTGATTCAGGGGTTCGATACTTACATATATTGTATGTATTTGTTCAATATAGATTGATTTCCGTTGCAGTCATTGGACGTCCTCAGATCTCAGGGAGTATATATTACCAGCGTACACCTAACTTTTCATTTAGCGGCATGGAAAAAACAGAGAGAAGGACGGAAAAATACAAACAAAGGTGTGTTCAGTTTAGAAATGGCTTGGACCTTCAGCAGGAGAAAAACAGGAAGCGGGTGCAGAAACAGATTCCACGGTTAGGTCACACCCGTTGGATGGACGATAACGGTATTCCAAAGCGGCTGCCGTGGGAGCGAACTAAATCAGGTGAGTCCTTCGCATTGTAAAATTTATTTCAGATTCATGGAAGACTAAGCGTTGAATAAGGCGGTCCGGAGAAACATGATCCGAAAAGGCGACCGAAGTTTCAACGGGTGGTTATGCGCAGTCGGAGACGAAAACGTGCGGTACACAAAGGAACCATCAGTGCCATTGGTTGTAGTGACATGACTATATGGCGTTGCGATATGTGCGGTCGCGAATGCGCCGGCCGCCTGGGATTAGTAAGTCACTAGCCTACTCATAGTGTACCGTCGGCTAAGAGACGACGAGTACGTTAGACTCAGGTAGGTCATATCAGTATATCCAATACATTTCTGTTGATGATCGCATCAATCAAGACCATGGTCGTTGGACAAGTAATACGCTCCCCTTTTCAGAAAATTGGACGTATTTTCTTCAGCTTTGTTGGTGTATTGTATGATGAACTGGTTGCCTGTTCTTTTTGTAATCTAAACTGAATTTCGCTTTCATTCTTATCTTCTCTAGAAGGCACTAACATGTACTCCTATACTGAAGTGTTTCTTTCATTACATTCAACATACCTCTCTTCTCGGTCTAGGTCTTGTTATTCCGGTCTCTCTATTCAGTTTCCTGTTAGCCATTCAACTGGATAACTAGCATTGGCCATCTGGACACGAAGGCCCTACTCACACATGTACTGGTCCTATTCCTTCG
>LUCH01000425.1:0-93669 GCA_013368495.1 Paragonimus heterotremus
CTACGTGGTATCGAAAATACGTTCGGTTGTCGCTGAAAGGAAGGGTATACAATGCTTGTGTACTTTCTGTTTTGCCTTATGGTTCGGAAACATCGCCTTTTCGCAAGGGAGCTACCAGCAGTCTTGTTGTGTTTGACCGCCGTTGTCTCCGCCAAATAGTCCATATTAGATGGACTGATTGCGTGACCAACACGGTCGTCCGCCTGCACGTATTCCGGAATGCTCGGGATGCGCGATCAGTTGGTCAACTACTCACGTTGCACAGCCTGCGATGGTTGGGTCACATACTCGTTTACCGTATCGGGCGATATGTACTGAGTCCACCAACAGTTGAGTAAAACCGCGTGGTGATCAAGCAACAACATGGTCATGAAGTATGAAGACCTTGACTGTTCCATTGAGCAAAGTGGGTAAGTGTCGCCTGTCTGGATGGGGTCCTTGTGATCACTCAAACCGCTGGTTAGAAACCCTATCCGAGACGGCGGTGCACCGCAGTTAATGACGTACCCGCCTTCTTACCATTTCTAATTCTTCCGCTTAGTCTTCTTTTATTAACTTTCAACCGTGTTAGTAGCGTTTTTTTCTAGGATACCCCACGTCACTGTTGAGGCGAGCGGCGGCCCGCGCCACAGCATCTCTTGGTCAGGCTGTTGGCTGTTATGATGATGATGATGATGATGATGATGATGATGATGATGATGATGATGATGATGATGATGACTCCAAATGGCCAGGAATTTTCATATTAAAGAATCAAGCGACAACTTCCACAATAAAGTGTCGCAACAACTATCTCGCAAAGTTTGGGGTTGCCGAAACGATTGTTAGTGACAACGGACCACAGTTTACATCTGATGAATTCTCTATTTTCGTTGTTCATTGGGTATGCAACACACGCGAAGCTTCGTTTTTCACCTTCAATCGAATGGTTAAGCTGAAAGTTTTGTTGACACGTTCAGAAAGAGTTTGATAAAACTACAAGGAGAAGGGCGTGTATCAGAAATTTTAGACATTTCTGCGAGCATATCGATCAACGCCAAATCAAGCACTGCCTAACAACTAATCACCAGCACAAGGATTCCTGGGACGAAAGATGCGAACTCCTTTAAATGCCATGCTCCCGTTAACCGTTTTGAACGAACCTAGCCATATAATGGAAAATCAATTTAATCAGCACCATGGGACTCGTATGCACATACTTCTCCCTGGTTAATCGATCCGTTCGCTGTAAACTCTACTCATTGTTACGTGTAATTCACTTTCATGCTGGCTCAGCCAGGATACACAAAGTTCCTCCTGCATCCCTTGAGCTCTCAATTCAGTGCGTATTGTAGACATAACACAGTAGAATATCATAACGCGGTGGTAAGATATGGTCAAAGGTCGTGGAGAATAGTTTGCAGACGACAAGAGCGACCGTACAAGTCATCACTAAGTGAAATCGGGTCTGTGGGTGAGAAGTGGCATGCAAAAATCTACAGCAGAATGCGTCAACCAAATTCGCAGATCGGATCAAAAGTATACACGACATTCAAATGGATAGATGGTCGTTTTGTGGTCTGGGATTCCGATTCATAAACGCGAACACGCGCCTGACATGGAAACGTGCGAGTTGGACAGTTGAAGCATTTCGTTATGGAACAACTTCTCGGTACAATTTTGGCTGAACGGTGCAGAAACAAACAAGCTGGAGTTGTCCGAAACGAAAGTTCACTGGTGAATTATAATTATAGCAAAGATAATAACCAGTCAGTTAGTAGTTAATGTGGATAGTGTACGAAGAGATACAGCGACAGATAAAACGCTGGCTATTCCATGAGAGTGGCCTAGTGAATGGTGGACAGTATGCCTAATGTATTAGGGGGTCCGAGTCACTTGACAGCCTTTTTGCCACCATAATAATTTTCACACCTGAAGTAGTCTCGAACGGATTCTCCTTAGACTCAACGATGAGTACAACTCAAAGTGATGCAAGGTGCAATCTACTACAAGAGATTAGAGCTCAGTTACTGTTCGTCGACACTAACCTAACACTGAGTTCCACATAATGTAGTCTGTGACATACACTCAAACAGTGTATACCGTGTTTAGCCAGTGTATTCTTTTTTCACAACCTCCTCCAGTCTGTAGTTCTAACGTCAAACAATTATTCACTAACGAAAACGTAAATGCTCAGTCAATTGACTTGCGGTTTTACTTTTCCCCATCTTTAATCCCATTTTTGTTTTCTCTTTCTTAATTCTCGGATTCATCAAATGAGTAGATAAGTAAAATTGTGTCGATTTCATGAAGATTCGCTCGGATTTCACTAACGCAAGTGCCACTGTTTCAATTCGTTAGTTTACTACCTCCGTGATCCTGATTCTTTCAACTAAAACCAGAAACGGCTATGTAGCAATGAGACATGGCACACGCGCAAGTAGGCGACACAAAAATCAAGCCTACATTCGATGTATTGTCAAACTCGACACCCACGTAATCGAAAAGGCAAGTAAATCATTCTAAGCAAAACGCAAAAACTCATTCCTGTATATTGTCAAATAACGCTTCATGCTTTTTGGAACCTTAGTTTCAATCACAATTTTACTATCCACGGCAAACGTGCAACTGATTTATTCAGCACTGGCGACTAAGTGGAACCGACATACGAGATTGTTTAAACATCACGCATTTGGTTGGTTTCACTGAAACCACTTATGATCGGTGCGCTGACAACCCGAACACGGAAATTAGGTCCCGTAGACACAGGGTTCATTCCGTCAACCAGAAGTTATCGGACAATAATGCGTGGTATTGCTATCGCAAATGTCACCACATTATGAACACGTGACATGCATTAACCGGCCTCACATTGATCGATCCACCGCTTGGTATAGCACTCGTCGCGATTCACCCGTATGGGGGCGTCGGTATGGTACGCCAGCCAATAAGTTAGTGCGTCCTTATCAGAATGACCAATCATACTTCAGGGTGCCTTGTGGTCGCACTTTAACCGGCGAAACCGACCGTCGGACAGTGATTGGTGGGATTGCACTTTAACCGCGTCTGTTGCGTTCTGCGCGTGTGCCCGCCTCGGGGACGTCGCAGGAGTTGGAGAACACTTCGGCTTGTCCAGTATGTTCTTCGACTGAGATTACCAGCCGACCGCGTACGCAAACGTCCGTTGCAACTGCGACGGAAACAACTTCAAGTCTACCATCTTTGGTCGTGTGTTTGTAAAGTGCAGTCACAGTAGCGCTCACGACACGCGCCTCATTTTGCGAAGTACAATCTGGAACTTCATACAGCTCTCCAGTTCCCACCGTTGTCGCCAGTTTTCTTTTGGTGTATGCGTGTACTTTTTGTGCGATGCGGATTCCATAACTGATCTATCGCGGACCACCAAGATGTCGCGGATCGCGGACACTTCAGTTGAATCCGCCTTAAGAGAACCTCGGAAACTGTTTACTTTGGGAAAGCTAATTATTATGTTCTGGCTGACGATTGTTCTGATACTTCGGTGCCCTTGTTGGGCTGTTCAGCCATATGGATACGGCCGACGATTGGTGAGTTAAATCGTGTACGCATTGAAAATCTTTAAGTTGATGATTCTTACTGCTATTACCACACACTAATAACAGCGCGTTCAGTGCAGTTCTGCCAAGAGTGTATTGAATAAGAATTTTATTTTGTGTTACAAGTATTTCAGTATTAGCTCAGTCATGAGGATGTAAGTGCAATTCCACATGTTGATACATGGTGCAGTGTTGACCAGTCTTCAGGACTTCGAAGGAAACACACGTAGTCAGTACATTCGTGTTTATTATGAACAATTTCGGGTTTGTAGAAAGTCCCCATGTCACCGAATTGTTAGCGCACGCTTAAGGATGATTTGCCTTAGTGATATTAACTCAAAAATTTCAGGAAATTTTATACCCCGAGAACAGCGAAATTGGTCAGTTCTGCTTGACCCACATAATTATCAAAAAGACGGGTTCTGCAGAGTTGTGATAAATATCACTAGAATGTGTTCTACTGGATGACACATGTGTAACTAGTCCTAAGTTCGTGGAAAAGCATTATATTCCCAAGAAAGACACAAAGTTCATTCGGTCTACTGGATAAAATAGAATGGCTGACGCGGTTTGTCAGGTACCTGTTGAAAATAGTTACTAGTTAAAACCGCATCGACATGAGGTTAGAATGCTAGGATGTGCGTGTGATTATTTGTGTTCCCAGACAGAAAATTGCATTAGCCCCGGCTTAACCGGCGCGGATTGAACATGATAAACACGTGACTATCATTCTTTGCTCCCTGCACTTTTATGCACGTGTGCACGCGTCTCGGTATCGATCGTTTAGATGACTGACCTTCGATGGGTGCCGTTATTCCTGAACTTGCCGATTACCGCAATATGATGAACGCATCCCATGACTTGGACTGACTTAGCATGATGGCCTGTACACGGCTGGATGGCAGATAACAAAGCAGTCAGTTTGAATGTATTCTTAAAAGGTGGTGTTCTTATTCTTTCACGTTGTCAACTAATTGGTCCACATCTGATGAAGACCACTGCTCTGACCCTTTTATACGTAAGGTCCTCGATGGGTTTTCATTTTCACGGTTGCGTACGCTTGGAAGTGCTGCGTATCCACACATGACACCGTTTAGAGGCATGGACCGAACACCATTGGAGTTGTACGAGTGAACACCAGCTGCAATAAATTTGATAAGCATGGCATTGAGCGACTTCTAAGGGGATAACGAAAATGTCGAAAACCGTGGTACGTTCACAACACAATTTCCATCTTTGGGGTTGCAGATTACGTTATCTGAGTACAGTCGAAAGCCGACCGTACACTCAAACGAATAATTCGACCCTGCCACTCACTTTCAGCACTAACTACCAGTCCTGTCATGATCTACCTCAGTGACCACTAGGCCGGCCCTTGCCTACGCGGATCGAGGAGGGAACAAGGTCCATTTAGCGACTGAACACAATGCACTAGCAACGTTAGTGTAGACATGCCAACCCACACCAACACGTGACAAACGACTGAAATCCAACCACCCAACAACAGATGTAGGATAGGTGTATGAACGGATCACTGCGGCGGGCAGACCAGGTACTTTGTTCCCGTTCGAATTTGAATAAGGCCAAAACTATTATGTAAGATGGGTGCTGGAGCAACATTTCGTTCGTTTCCCTCAGTTACATACGCGATCTGATCACCGAATGGATAAATGGGTGGGTGCATACAGGCAAAATCGTGGTTTTTCTAATTAACAATCATAACTGAGTCCTGGTGGCGTGTGTAGCCTGTCTGAATATTTCCCTTATTCCTTTTCTCATTGGTCGAGGAAACGAGATAGGCAATGAAATAGGGTGAATGGGTGTGGACTAGTAACAAACAGATGAGTAAGCGGTTCAGACGTGCGTATACTAATCCATTGGCGAATGGAGTGAACAGAATCCCACTGTACACAGACAAACTAAAGACAAGGCCGGTATGAACATTGTAGGAAGCATTAAAAATAAAGTACCGTTTATGGTTGGTCCTTATGCAGTGAATTACCAAATTAGTGTTCAACATCTGATGCTTGACACGCGAAATTGATTTCTTGAGTTATGTAGCTAGCGCCTCGGAAGCACGGTTGTTTGACGTTATCCAAAGGCCAAGTGTTGTTATACCGAATCAGCCACACTGGGTTGTGGGCGGTGTGCTATATCCACATATATTCTTACATATACATCTCACGAAGAAATTACTACCCAAACCTAAGTTCGAAACGTCGATGCCTAGTGTAGGTAAGGATATCACGAGCTGAACAAGAATTTGCATTTTTCCTGAAATGCCATCGAAAAATGTTGATTCGTTCAAAAATTATCCATGGAAATCATGAGAATAACGAGGTTGATGTGCACGCGTCATAGCCGCCTGTATGTCTCACGCCTGTGTTAGGACTCAAACTGCGTTCTGATTGGTCGAGCCTCCAACGACCAACGCCTCATCCACGCACTTAAGAATGACGCTACTACATGTAAATGTCAGAATATGGTTTGTACTTCTGGTGGGTCACGTTCCCTCTACCGCTGTTACGGCCTGTAAGGCCTACTGTTGATAGCACCCGAATAGAAACACAGCAGTAGTGAACAAGACTTACTTCCTGTGTTTGATCATCAGGCTAATTACAACACAATAAATATGGAAACTCACTAGGGTGGGACAGAAAAACGGTCAATAGGAGGTTGTGGACATGCTTACTAGCAGTTACGTAACCACTGTTTCAACTTGTGAGCTTGATTGATTGTAAGCCACAGTAGATGAAGTGTTCCCAGGAGCTCTTCCTCAGCGCAGAGGCCAGGATTATACAGTTGGTAACCGTCAACATTCGGAATTTCACCATTTTCGGTCGATTCCTTGGCACTCGGTAGATAGTCTGAAGAGCATCATTCTTGCTTATAGAATGATTAGAGTTGGTCAAAAGAATAGCGATCGCGCTTGAAACCATTTTATTCACACCACCATCCAACCACGCAGGATGATGTTCACGCACTCTACCAGACAAACTACTTTGCAATACGACCAATGTATGACGCTCGACACGAGCAAACAAATGAGTACACACAACAGCTGGTTGTAGAACACGGAAGTTTCTCCTAGAGTTGTGGCAGGATAATTGGTGTTGAACGGAAACTCACGGATAGTTGAGCGTCAGGGTAGGTTATTTCAACTGACTCTCTGAGCTTTCTTGAGATAACTTCGGCCATAAGATCTTTCTTGAGATGACTAATAAACACAAGTCTCTCGTCCACATAGTTGAAAACCTAGCCTAGCTTGTGGTGTGATGGGTGCAGCTCTTTAACGCCTTACCCGTCAGAAGAATGATGAAATTTAGTTGCAAAAAATTGTAGGTTTCACTTGGAAGGTCTTTCGGAAAACGCTTATATAGCGTTTCGGAATTCACGTAGCAAGGGAATCGAGTATAGTTGAGTTCAGATTACGCCACTGTCGTCTCGGTAGACTCATCATCTTTGTACATTAACCGAATAATTATTTGCTGTAGAAGTTTTCCATCAAGTTCCAATGGAAACTGCGTACTGGTCAGTTTAACCGATGTACTTCGGAGGTAGTGATATTTTTCTGATCTACGACATATTGTGGTGGACTGTCAGGCAGGTGGTGCGAGCATTCCAACTCTCGGTGGAATACCTCAACACAGGGGGAGGTGCGTTCAAAAACCCACCGCGATTGGATGGAGGACGGCGTGGGCGACCGGATTAGTCATCGTTCGACCGGACCGGACGAACGGGTGAGACGTGTAGCGAAAAGGCGTTCAATAAAGCACAATCTTTATTGTCCAGCTCGCTAGTTCCCACGCCACACGTGTGCTCGCGATTTTGAACCGCAATTCCAGTCTACAGCACCCCCAGGTTTCCGCTCACACGTCGTGTGCACTTCTACCCGGTTTAGGTGTGTGATTTACGCCTTCTATCCGGGGGTTTTCCGCCCGCTAGTCCTCGTCCGTTGATCCGATTTCTTCGAGCGATGGCTTGTCCGGTCACTCGTGCTGTCCTCCGTCCATCCACTGTGGGCTTTGACCGTACTCCACAGCCGTGCCGAGATATTCCTGAGAGTGTTGGAATAATCAGACCTTCAATTTGGTCATCCATTCTATTTCGGCTGCCACGTCTCGCCCGTTGGTCCGATCCGGTCGAGCGATGACTCATCCGGTCACCCACGCCGTCCTCCATCCAATCGCGGTGGGTTTTTGAACACACCTCCCCCTGTGTTGAGGTATTCCACCGAGAGTTGGAATGTTCGCACCACCTGCCTGACAGTCCACCACAATATGTGAAGGCATTCTTTCGCTGGAAAATAATCAGGTTTACCACATGTAACGTAATAAATGGCAATAAAACCACTCCAGTGTGTTGACATAAGAAGTGGAACCTTGCTTGCCATCCAGTATAGACAGTGTGCTCACGCCCATAGATGTGAATCCTCCGCAACTCATATCATTGGGGTTTTGTATCCAGACACACCACGTTATGACTGTCTACACCAACTTATCACACGTCACTAAGTCTCACAAATCCCATCTGAGATGTCTACGAGGCACAAAATACTTTCCACTTAGAACGTCACAGAGTTTGCACGTAAGTAGGGATAATTGCTAACTCTCGCCCTTCGGTAATCTGATCAGCGACAGTATTGCAATAACTTGAGCAGTCCTTGTAAAATGGTCAGCACACGCGTACCCCAGCCGGTAGTCCATCCAGTCGGTCTTCCCTGTTTTGACAAACGAGTTGGCAGCCAGGCAGACATAATTTACAAGAGCGAAGACGGAGTGCGACTCAGCCAAAGGTAGCAGTTAAAGACTGTCCCGTCAGTGGTCGGCTTCTCACCTGATGTTGCAAAGATGTCTAGGGCGAAAATCAGGTAGATCACACTCTATAGCTAGTGCCGTTTAACCCATGACAATTTAAAAAGTGATATCTTTTTAAAGCGTCCACTTTGGTAGAAAAGTAGATTTTACGGAGCGCAGTGACTATCTCCTCCACTTTTTCATCAATAAAACAGAAGTGCAGAAAATCTAAAGCAGAAGTTCGCGGTGTGTTTTAGAAATGTAGAGTATGCCTGTCTTGGCAACTGCAGAGAACACATTTTTATCTACACCCATCCCCTCGGAGAATCTCCAGAAGGAACAGTGCCGTCCAAGGAACTTTTTTATGAAGTACGAAGTTGTTCTGCATCCGACACATTCCCTAACGAAACACTACCCTAGAATTGTATAGATGACATTTTGGGTAGCCGACATGAATCTGGTTCTTCCTAAGACAAAATAAACCGACATTCCTGTTGAACCAGATCAAACGGGTTTTGGCAGTCATTGAGAGTTGAACTACTAACTTGTATGGTACCGTTCCTGACCAACTGTCATGGCGAGATGGGAGACTAAAATGTAAGCTATGCTCGACCTATGGACCTAGTTTGTGGCCTGTTCAACTGACCGAGAAACCGATGAAATCTGGTAAAGCAGTATCCTATTTCCAATGCGTTTAATGTGTACTCGTGTAAAGGCGCTTGCTTTCCAGCTTTCATCAGATGAACATTGGAAGGTGCGGATGTTATTCTTCGGTGACCAATTTCTCTTAACTATAGCATGCATAAAAGTCTTACCTTGTTCGGGATGAAAAAGTTAAGAGAGATTCAAGTAAGCGAAATCAGTGAGTCTTACTGTTGTAGTGCCTTAGTGAACACATGTAACCGTGCTGTAGTACGGCAACATATACCGGATGCATATATAACAATGTACTATCAACAAACCTGTTGACTGTTATCTACACTTTCGGCCGTAACGTTTATGAATGTTTGTATCGTAAAAACCCAGAACATTCTTTTCCCATGGTAACTTTGAAAAGTGAAGTCCGAGACGCTGTTGCACGACCTATGCTGTAACAGATTTCGTTGCATCTTTCCAAGTGCTTCCTGTAAACTGATAAATTTATAAAAGTGAAACCAAACTCCAAAGCCATAAACGGCCGACAGTTCTCCACATTTATTATTTTAGTTTGGGTTTGATTTGTTGAATCTAACGTTTCGTAATGATACAGCAAATTCTGTTATGATAGCGTTTCTAACTTCACTCTTCAAATGATTGTATCGTTTTGCTCAGCGTATGATCCGCCATCACTGTATAACAATTGCCTATTTGTCACAACAATCCGCAACCGAAGGTCACCCATTATCGTAACTTACAGAATGTTTATTATTTTAAATTACTAAGAACACCTTTGATAAGTCTGAGGCATCGATCGTGCGTGTGTGTCCAATTTGACAACTCTTACGAAATAAGATTGCCCTATTCATCACACCGCACTTACATCAATCTGGTTACGTGTGATGAAGCCACTTCTGGAGAGAAAGACGCTTTGTGTTCCACGTGCTGTCTGTTGTTGAAGAGGAGTACTATGTCGTAAATGTCATCCGGAAGGTACCACAGATGCCAAGGGAGAAAGGAATCCTTCGGTAGGTAGTATGTATACATTACTATCTGAAAGAAAGAATATGACCCAGTCTTTAATTTAAGGCCACTCGTGTGGAAGCCATAGTTTTGATAGGCATATCCACCAACTAAATCTTGAGTCCAACTACTCCTCCAGTGGAAAAACTGAAAGCCCAAAATAGATATGGGTATCGACTTTATCGGCAAAAATCTGTACTGTATGTTGCCACCTCTCGCCTTCAATTCGCTTCTAAGCTCCGTGCCGCAATTTCCATTACTTTATCGATTTGCAATTCTTATTGTTTATAATGTGTCCCCGACGTTTTTCACATGTGGTCGTATGTGATGGTGACATTATAAAGCAAAAAGCCTGGGCGAATTGTTTTTGGGGTAGATACTGCTTTCTGTGGAACTCACAGCGATGAATATTAACACTATTCGGAGGCGCAGCTCCTAACGAAGCACTTAGAGGGACTAGCGAATTGCACGACTCCATTTGATCCGAAGTCTGGGTTATCACCATCTTCGGGATTGTGTAAACCTGCAGACAGAATCGAACATCAGTTGTTCGAATTGAAGCTGGAATGTTTCCGTTCACATTTCGTGAGGCAGATAAAGTGTCGGTTGAGTGATTCTGTATTGTTCCAATCAGCTATTCAAATTAAAACCGTGCGGTCATATGTCTGTGCGATCCAACCCCATCCGTGCTGTAGTTCCTTAGGTGGTTGTTGACGTCTCCATAACATGATTCGTTTCAACACCACGACAGCCACATATAGTCATCGCTTTCGATTCGCTGTCTGCTCTGAGTGTCTTGTATAACACTTGTCTACCCCGCTTATTCATAGTCTCTGTTGTCTGGTTTGTGACTGGTTCTCAATGAGTGTTGTTCCTCACGTTTCCACTTATGGGGTTGTGAATCAAACTGTACAGTCGGGTTCGTATTTGTATAAGGGATGATCCAATAAACACTCTCCATTTACCGAGAAAGAACGACGCTTCAGAAGTTTCAAACTAGTTTATTTGTTTGCTTTTGTTTCGATTGAGGAATGGGGTACATTTTTTAAGGGCCCGCAAAAACTTTACGAATGTCTGTTTAGACAGACGCGTTTAAACTTTCGAACAAACTCAGCAGGGCTCAGACTATTCCAACCAGGTCTACTGATGCGGAACTTCAGAAATATCTTATGGTCTCAACTCAACAGCAACGCTTGTACAGTTTACAAACTTCTTGGCGCATACATCTTGATCCATTTTAGTCTGGGCTTGCACTCTATCAGTCACAGAGAAAGCCTTTGTAGAAATTGTCTCAAAATGGGAACAACAGAGGACAGTGTAGTGTCGACAGTTAGCAATTGTCATTGAACCCGCGTCAGTCTGGCTTGTAAGATCTTATAGCGTCTGATGCATAGGTCAGATAGGAAGTAAAAAATTGATCGATGAATCCGACAGTGACCTTACTGACACTAATAGGACAATGAACGTATACGTAACTTCACAACCACGGATTACTGGCACCAAGACGACGAACAGTTAGTGTTAAAACGGTGATGTTATAACGAAGGAGAACTTTACATAAGTTACGAACCGTTTCCAGCTGTTCTTTCAAACGACTGAGGACAAGGTAGGACTGAAGTATATTTTGTCATTCAACCAGGTTTATCTTAGTTGTTTGTAATAGGGTTTAACCCTGGCGAACGTGGTGACTGCAGAATAAAACGAATTCCGGCCAAACTCCCGTTCGCAACTCACAGTGTGCCTCGATAACTCCCCTTTGGGTCACATTTGATGTATACGGCAATTGTTCGATTTATGGATGTTCACAGAAGCCTATACGTTTGTCACAACGTCATCTGACAGCGTACCGCATATGGGTAGGAAAAATAACCACGCAGTGCATGTAAACCTGCTATGAAAGAAGCGGTAGTTTCGTTCTCGTACGCAAATGCCTGGTGACGAAAGTTTAGTCAACTGATCTTTGTATGTTGTCAGTATGTTCCGTGAAGTGTTCCCACTCTATCTGCCCTCATGTTTTCCGGGGCTCTATAGGCTTATCCGAACGCTTCTACAATTCTGTTTTCTAGAACTTTGCTTTGACATAATGATCTAAGAATGCTTTGTGAAGTGGCCAGCTGGTAACTCATGGAGAGCAGTCAATCCCGCGTATTCCCTTGAGCGTCCTCACTTGGTTTTGTCGATCCGCCGAGCATTATCATCTAGAAATACTCATACGTTCCGAACAAGCATCACTGCCACTAAATGTGCAACCGGTGTGTTGCTTTTGTTTTTGTTACTCCAAACATTGGTAGTATGATTAAGGACAGTTAACTCACTTCCGAAAGCTGGTCAAATAAAAACCAATACAACCATCACTTTAAATTTTAGGATTGATGGTGTCACTACTGAGTCGTTTACCATTGAATATTTACAAGTGAGTTTTTCCGAGCAACTGCTCGCGACGAAATCCTGACTCCTCGGTCCAGATAATTCTGGTTCATTGGAGATCAAGCCGGAGGCATCATAGCACTCTTAAGATAAAGCGCGTTTGCTTAAGATGTGCGTTCGTCCTTGACACCTTTGAAAAGAAGCACTAGACTCGAGTATATATATATATATATATATATATATATATATATATATATATATATAGATGATACTGCTTCTGTCCATACGTGGGTTGCTACCCGGTCAGCTGAGTGAATCGAGTTGGTCTTTCTGGATAACACCAGTCCTAGATTGATTTACAAGGGCTTAATACAAGAATATCTACTACTAAATAATAGGGGATTCTGGTTTAAATAAGCCAAACATTAATCACCGTTGGTTGCAGATTTTGCATTCCTATGGTCTTTCGAAAAGAAACACTGGAGTCGAGTTTCTCTCCTGTTTGGGCTCGTCAGTGGTGCAAATTCTTGTCAGATCGAGAGTTAAACTCCAACCACGTTTTCATGAAACAACGGCACTGATCACTGTGCTACTAACCTCATATTTGACACAACTGAACTCTCATTAACATACACAAACGACCAGCCACATTCGCTTGTGAATAACGCTCAGGCCGCAAATCGCAGATGTCAGTCATAATCCCGTGCTACTTATTAGCAATCAGAAGACCGTTTAATGGTTTTTTGTGATTTCAGTTTGGAGAAAGGTCTTAGTCGTGGGGTCTTCAATCATAGTTAACAGGACAGTTCCCGTCTCTCATCTCGAGACGGTCGGACAACCTGAGCAATACTGACAAGCGAAAGTGGTTGTGTTCGGCGGGACAATTTAGTCGTACACAATATGAGATCATTTGTATAGTGGTCAACACTGTTGGTTCATGAACAACAGTCAGAGTACAACTCCCAGCTGTAAAAATGATCCATATTATTAACGAGCTCTAACACAAACAAAATTCGAGTATAGTGCTTCTTTTCAAAATGTTCTGACTGAAAAGTCTATGGAACTGCGGAACATCCATTGTTAATATTGTTCTTCCAGAATAACCAAATATATGATGACCATATTGCTTCATCCAGTCGACAAACCCTATACAGGAGTGTAAATCGCCCTACAATGAGAACGGTTTATTCATACTGATGGCGTTGCTCGTTTTTCTAAGTGTATGCGGTATTCGGGTTCTGGTATCCAATCGGGCGTAGTGGCAGCAGACGTATTGCCTCCTAATGAAAATCGCATATTCATGGATTGTTGCGGATGTGCCCTATCTGTTCAAACAAAGACAAAAACATACTAAGTAGAACACCAGTTTAGAAACGTTTAGCACCACGAAATGTTACATGCTTGTCATATGACCGTGTGTAGACTGACAACCTGAAGTGTACCCAACAGACTAGTAGGACGTCACACATGTGTTGCTCTAGACTGCCGATCACAGCTTTACTGATGTTCTAAGGGTCAATAATCTGAACGATCTGGCTAAATCGTGACCACCTACTGGTCGCGGTGATAGTCGTCGCACTTGACCTGTTTACATTTTCTCAGTGCCTGGCGGCATGCTACTTTTGATGTGATTCATGTAATCAAAGTGAATTAGGCCGCACACCCACATACCAACTGAGTGAGGATTTGTGTGGGTTGTGAGTTAATGTGATCAGGACACTGTTGAACACTCATCAATCGGTTGGGGCGTTTCACGTTCGTTCGAAAATATCCAATGATGTTATGAGAACGAAAAAGTAGCGAACAAGATTTGTTTTCTGTGTTTGATCATTAGGCTAATTCCAACTCTAATCATTCTGTCAGGAAGAAAGACAGTTTTCAGATTGTCTACCGAGTATCAAGGAGTCGGTCAAGAATGGTGAGATTCCGAGGCCATTAGTATTCGATTCCGCAACTCTGACCTTTGCGCTCATAAGAAGTTCGTGCGAACACTTAATCTCCCCTGACCCATAATCAATCAAGCCCAGGGTTTGGAACAGTGATTGCGTAACTGATAACAAACACATCGGCTATAAGCTCTATCAACAGTTTTTCTGACTCACCGTAGTCACTGTTTTCATATTTATTGCGTTGTAACTAGTTTAATGATCAAACACAGAAAACAAGTTTTGTTCGCTACTTTGACGTTTCATATTCTGAGTGTCACTAATCATTTGCCGTTGAAGGTAGCGAAACTACTCGAGGCGGATATCGTTGCTTGTATACACTCATTCGTTGTGACAGGTGAAACTTTCCTTAAAACCTCACCCACTTGTTTTAAATTAATACATTTTGGGTGTTCAGTATATTGTCTATAGAATTACATGATTAATGGAAATCAACATTTTACATTTTGGTCTTCCGGGTGTAGGGCCAAATTATCAGATCTGGCTTATGGTCCTGAACAGCGAACTGTAACAATACGAAACGCGCAAGCTGGGCATAAACTACCAAATCCATGTGAACTGGATTATTAATAGTAAACTGTGTGAAAGCCTATTATGAGCTGACCTAGCCATGGGATATTATTCGAGCTGACAGATAAGCTTTAACGGATCTGAATTAGTGTTAGACGTACAATTACGATGGTTTATGAGTTGCTGAGGTACATATCACATGATCCTGAAACTTTACACACTGTGCTAGCTTAATGACAAGCCACACACACGCATACACTTGACATTAAGACGAGCGTGTCCGACTATCCAGACGTGTGCGCTTTTTTCAGAACAAATTCAGTTGGGAAAGTTCTGTGCTTCGACTAGGTTTGAACTAAAGGCAGAAACAGCATACCTAAGCGCGGCAAGCGGTCTGTCAGCTGAGCTGCAAAGCTACACGTGGAGTTCAGAGATTTCACACTTGAAATCGATTACCAACCTAACCACCCTGTATCATATGTACGCTAGACTGCTGATATTGCAGCATGACCTTGGAGGCGTTTACCTCCTTTAGGACAGTGAAGGTCGTGGCGGTTCCGGGTTATAGTTGGAAAGTGCGTTTATTGCCATACACCAAGCTAATCAAGATTAGCATACACAGCTCTCCGAACCGACCGAAGGGAATCGTATTCACTGTGTTGGCTGTGTCGAAGGGCGTACCAGTAAGTGACAAAGACTGACGTCCTAAAGATTGTTTTGCCTGCCAGATTAGTGATAAAGCCGTGGACGTATGATCTAGACTCCTGGAAAAGTCTGAAAGAGTAACGTTCAATCTACGATGGTTTCTGCAAGGGCATTAGTCTCCTTCAACTTCATAAAAGTCCTGCACGAAGAAGACAGCTATGGGCTTTCACAATGGAGACCTATTCCTAACCAACATGTGCCGATATTCGACCTATGTGACGCGCAATTAACGTGGCGATTGACGGAATGCAGCTGTATCTTTCGTGCTAATTTAGTGGGCCGCGCCTGTAACGACGGCAGGCAGCTCGTTTGGTGGACGGATCACGTTCGCAAGTTCTCTAAGTACGGCTCAGAAGCGGTCACCTCCAACTAGTGGAACGGGTTGCGAACAGAGGGCGTGGAGCCGGTGTCTATAAACGTACAACTTTCACTGAGTTTATAATAATCTGTGTCTGCAACTGGCTAACGGCTCTTCATGAATTCGATACTTACAATGAAGTGTAGTGCGTCGACAATGATTAATTCACACCGCGACCCTAAGTCGAAGGTGAGTGAGCGGATGCAGTTTGCATGTATCTGCGTTTCATTAGTAGTTTGAAGCTTCAGAATGTCAACTGAAGTTCTGTTTTCTAGATTTTACAGTATTGATTTGAGCGCCAGCATATCTGCCGATAAGTTTCTGTTGGATGTGTAAAAAAAAGACAATCGGGAGTGGGGACGCTTATGATGATTATCATTTCACGTTCCCCTAGCAGACGCGAAAATACATTGTTTGATGCAATTCTGCATCCTGATCGACATTCGGTCCTGACACAAACAGTGTTTATTTCTGGACCACAACCGTGAACGACTACAACTTGTGGAAGCGGAATGAGTTTTGGTCAAAACTTCTTTATCTATGCGGCAAAATCAGCGTCTGATCTGATGGACTCAGCTGCAGAGATATCCGATGACTAAGTTAGCAGATCACGACGACTTGTTTTGAAAGGCGAAGTGATTCTTTGTACAGACTCAAGTAGTTGTTTCATCCATTGGTGACGAATAAGGTCATCAATGATGATACGTGCTGGCTGGAATTGCAATTTAAGCTGCGCGAGCTAATATTCCGGGTCGTCTGGACCATACTCAGTGTCTGTCGTCACATCGACCTCATGTGACTTCAGTTTAAAGATTGTATCATTAAAATATTATAAAAATACCGATATTCACAAGTGGACAGGAAATTGTTGAAACAAATAGAATGCGAGCTTTACTGTCACACGTATACACATACACATATAAGGTCTGACGAATGTAGTTTAGTTTGAAAATACAAGACAAAATAGTAAAAGTGTGCGGAACAGGTGTAGGGTTAGCATCATTCAATCGAATACAAATATAAGAGTGTCCATCATTAGCTGCCGCGCGGTTGGGAATGATGACTATTTGTACCTGAAATTAAACGAGAATGCATAACGTCGTGATGTCTTAAACTGACAACGTTGGCATTTATCGTGAATGATTTAAAAGGTGGTATGGATTACACAGGCCTATTGATCTTTCCTGCTTTGATAACCAGTTTACCATGGTTTGTCAGTCGACGGTTGGCAGTATGAACTGTCTGTGGAAGGATCATGTGATCATGATCTGGCTACAATGCTGTTAATTTGTGTTGTGGACTTTGCTAGCTGGAAGAATGTTACACAGAATGCGATGGGAATGTATTGGCGTATAATTTTAGTTTGCGTATTAGAAGTAAACTAATGGACATGCGTAATTCTGTATTGAAGTTATTCAGCCTCATTAATATCTCGATCCTGGATCGTCCACTCTGTCGATATCCTGTCTCAGTTCAATACCTGAAATTGAAAATCGAACACAAGAAGGCAGGTGATTTTGAAAACAAATCTTATTTAGTAATTAAATCGTCTTACAACAAAAAAGGCTTTAACGGAGTCCGGTGAGACACCAGGGGAACGAGTGTAAGAAATCTTTTGAGGCTACTTCACACCAGCGAATCTAAAAGCCGAATGTCGACGGGAACTTCCACTGACCGTGGGATTAAGACAATAGTTTGTGTGGTTGGGCAAGTGATGCACGCTTATCCAAGAGAATGTAACTTATTCTAACCCATATGCGAGCACTGTGCCACACAAATTGATGTTTTGTCGGCATCTACATGTACCGTTTGATGTTAAGTCATACCACCTAAAGCACAACGTTGCTCCATAATCCATCACATGTGAATGGGTGTCACCACTCTCGGTCAATGCTACTAAGGGCGAGTGTCATTTCAAGTCGATACCTGAAGAGGCTTGTTGTCACTGCAGGCAGGTGGGTCAAGGCACTGAATTTCCGAATTTAAAGTGAACTGATAGATAACAAGCTTCCTCACTAATGCTACGTGATGAGGCGTAACACACACACACGGTACAGAACGTCGGTATCATTTTGAATTTCGTCCCTTGCGACCGATGTCAGTATAAGTTGGTCGTCAGGACGTCCGTACCTATCTTGAAGTAGGAATGACTAGACGACCGAGCATACCACTCCCAGTCATACGATCGATAAACCGATAGGTAGGGTATTGGGTCTGCAACAAGGTGACCATCGTTTCGAATAATGTTCATACTGCCATTTGTTCCTGTCGCATACGGTTCTAGCGGAGAACATGTAGGAACGAAATTTGTGTCGTAACACACGTATATGCTGAACAGACCAAACACCACAGCCAAAGCAATCGATCTCGACTAACTTGCGGATCTTGATAATAAGCTTGAAGAGAAGGAGAAAAGTAAAGTGACTGATAAAGAGTAGCCTATGAGTAAAACGTAACAAACATGTTAAATGACTTCTGACGATTCAGGCCAATTGATTCAGTGATACATAGTAGATAATCCCGATAACACCGATTCACAGTGTCGGGTTATTATTACTATCTTCCTGGCCGAAAGAAATGTCAGAAAGATCGACCGGATCGATTGGAATTCATGTTGTACTGTCAACGAGAGTTACAACGGAAGTCCCTGTGAATTAACCAGCTAGTCAAACTGTCCATCAGAAAAGGCGCTCAAATTGGAGCAGCCGTAAAACGACCTCATCAAATGTGCAATTGTCAACAGGAAGTGAGTTCATTAGGACAATTAATTGTAAATGAGAGGGAGAATATGTCAAACAGTGCCAACCAAGGTAGTAAATATACAACAATAATTGTAAACAAGAAGAGAACACCTACACTACTTGCCTGCAGTCGTGAAACAAAACTCATCATAATTGTTCACTGCATGTAGAAAAGGGTGAATTCATGGCCGACTTTCTACAAACAACCCAAACATGTTTCAACGTATTCAACATTTGACTACGCACTAACCGTCAACCGTGCCCGACAAACTTCAACTCATCGTACAGGCCGTTGGTTTGATTTGCACTCGTGGCCAAATATCACTGGTTTTTCAGTAGTCCGTGTTCATTTTGTCAGAAGGAGATGAGATTACGAAAACAATTTCCAGATATGGTACTTTTGGTCAAGATACCGGTAGCCCAGTGAGTGGAGGATTAGGTCGGCAACATGGGGACCACCATTTTGAATCGTGGTTACAGTGCATACATGCAAACATGAGGACATGCTTTAACAATTGCTTAGTATGAAAAATTTAAAACATTCAGTTTCCTTAATCCATTTAGTCGAAACAGAGAGAAGATGTATATCGCGAGATGTTAACATTATGATTTACTCTCATCAGTCGCCAACGTAAAACCAGGAAATTTTATACAAATTGCGTACAGCAACAACAGTTGAACGAACCAATCACATAGTTCTGACCTTTCACGCACTAATAGTTCAGTCAATTCCACGGCAAATCGAAATGTTAACTTCTCGCGATATACGCCTTCTCTATGTTTTGACTAATTACCTAGTAGTATATTTTCAGGTTTTCTACTGTGGCCACCATTAGGTGGATTTTGCGGAATATCCCATATACCACAGTAGGAACACTGGCTTGATTGCCTTCCCGATCTTGGCGATAAGCTTGGAGAAAAGATGATGACAGAAAAAGAGTAAATGTTGATAGAAACGGGTCACAAGAAGAGCTATCAAAGGGAGATAATCAATTATTGATGAGTAATAGGTCCATTTTAGTTTTTGTGTAAATTGAACATCACTCACAATTGACCACATCTGTCGGATTCCCATAGATTTTCCAGTCTCAATTATCACAGAAGTCAATTAGAAACGCGGGAAAGTGGAGGTGGAGTAGCGGAAGGGAGTGTGAAGGAAGAAGGGGATGGGGTGAAAAAAGAGAAGGAAAAGAAGAAAAAAAGAACAGAGGCGTTGCGTGAGGTACTTGTTTGCCCGCTGATGAGAAAGTCACCGTTCCGCTAGCGATACACTAATCGCTCGCAAACACAATCGATCAGTGTATATTTATTAGGGTAGAATTTGCTCGCTCGCTTCTTACAAATTCATTGATATATACGCTGAAAAGTTCACAGCTTCCGTATTCACCCAAGTGTTTCAGTAGACCCATTTCACACACAAACACTACCGGAATTTCGCTCTTGTTACAGCTCGTCATCAGTTTACACGTTTAACGCAACTGGTATTTACTTCCGGCTAACGTTCGTATGGGACTATTGTAATGAGCACAGCGCTAGTTTATGAGCCAAGCACACGGATGGCGTAAAGGTTGCTTAGTTAGGAAACTTACACGGGTTAGAGGTTCAAACAGGACAAGAAACAAAAACACTCATCTGGCTGTGGCAATCGTTCCAGAAGGTCCCGGCTGCCACAGACGCTAATGCTTAGCTCTTTTGCGTAGCTAGAACTATTCCATGGCATACTGCACTGTTGTGTTGGTGTGATGTTTCTTCCGGTGTTTTTCCTGCGGCTACTTTGTCGCCCCACTACTGAATAGGGGTGATGTGAGTAGTATAGGGCGATCGGTCATCCTTATCAAACTAGTTTCCGGACATTCAACATAAATTTTCACATCTAAACCCTCATTCACGTAGATATTTAAATATTGCCAGTTTCGCTCAGAAAGGGACGTGTTAACACTCTTGTTAACTCCAATCGTTGACTTCAAGTGGAGATCACGGACTTTGTCATTTTTCTGTGCACTGTATCTATTGCTGGTAAGTTACAGAAGAATACCTTCAAAAAATTGCAAAACACTCATAAAAGATTATCAAATATGAGCGATATCCCTGCTAGATCAACCAAATCTGTGGTTATGTGATATCTAACGGATAATCGTAGGTTTATCTGATCCTGAACCTGTTATTCCTAATCGATATAGTCACAGTATCAGACTTCATCTGATCAGCCCGTCAACTTGGCCAGTACGCAAAAGTGGAAAACTGCAAACCGTTTGCCCGTTTGTTTGACCGAGTACAAACACGCGTTTCCAAGGTCTTAATGAGTGAATATATGAAAGCTAGTCGGTAGACTAGAAATTGAGTTCTTCTGGAAGCCGATGGTATACACAGAGTACTATTTGGTTCCACTTATTCTCGCAGTTCCTCAGCTGTCCCAAGTTGTCACATTGTTGACTGACGCATTGAAAGCTCAGAAAGATTCGGTGGCACACAGTAATCTCAGTTTTCTGGAATGATTATGCTCTTTTATGGAAAAAGAACACTGTTTACAGTACCAGTTACCAGTCGACTATAACCATGTTGACTCTGGCTGGTCATTTTGTTATTGTGCTCCACGGTCTCTGGTTCAGTCGAGTTGGCTATTGAAATGTGACACAAGCTCAGACAAACTGTGCCTCAGTTGGTCGCTCCTGATAGGTTATCGTTGACCGGTTTCTATATTGCTGGCATTGGATTGTGGTTGCGTTTTGATTGCTTGCACGTTCTTTAGTTAGGATCCTGCACTGAATCAGTTTCACTACGCTGGCTACGCTTAGGTTCCTTTCTCAGACAGGGCAAAACGTAGGTTGGCTTTTGAGGGCGCTTGTCGTCGAACTGTTAATAGCAAACTTTGCCATCTAACACTAAACCGAAAGTTATTCAACATTCCACAAAGCATAAGCCACTTCGGTGACACGGAACGTCCCCCATTTCAAGTCTCTCAGTAGATTGATAAACATTAACAGATAAGCTGTACGCTAGTGAAATACAGCTGTTGTAAGGTCGGTTAGCTTCATTTGGAAATGTCATTGTACAGTCAGGTTTGATCCAAACGACAGTTCCCCGGAGGCCACCTAAAGTCGGGACGGATTCACCCTGCTGGTAAGAAGATATGCTACAATTTAGCCTATTCGTCTACATGCGGTGACGTTTCAGCCCCACCAAACCTAAGACTTAAACATATCCTGCGTTAAAAACTAAGTATGTAAATTTATTTTTAATTTATCCCGTGATTCTACTGACTCGAAGATTTCTAGATGAGACCCTCGAAGATATGTTATAGAATTCCTTGGTTGTCTGATCACTCGACTAGAAGGACACTGTATGTACTGTTAGAGTGACCAAAGCAGCTAGAGTAAGTGTACGGTTGCGGCGGTGATACCGGCCAGCCAAATCATCCGAGTCATGTAACCACATACCTGTACCGTGACAACGTGGAGCAATCTGATTGCCATCACAATGCGTCGAAAAACACGGTATGAAGCATCGTAAAAAGCGCGGCGGGTCCATTTCACTGTGACGGGTAGCGGGGGCGGTCGAATCTTCAACATCCACAATCGATGCTGAAACAAGTGGCTGAATGGTATGGCCAGTTTGCACCACAACTGAACAATGTTGCAACATAATCGGCCACCGAGTCGAGCAGATCAGAACATCAGTGGTCTCAGCGGCACCAAGCAATCTCAGTTTACTAGGAAACAATATCCTTTTATAGTGAAACAACCGTGTTTACATAACGGGCGTGTTGCGTTTCAATTTTCCTGTCCGTTGTTACCGTTCATGACCTTGCCTTAGGCGACCTGGATTGTCTGAGTCCGACACGCGCTCAGACAACTTTTTTAATCAACGTCTCTCAGATAAATTCGATGCAATGACTGACCACTGTTTTTGACTAATTAGCGTCGGTTGACCAGAGCCCAGCTTACAGCAGCTTGCGCTTGAACTCTGATTGGCTGAACTTTCTCCAATCAGGAAACCTCTCCTGTCCAGTTTCACTGCCAGTGTTGAGCTGTGTTGAAATGTCAAGCGATTCCATTGTTAACTATCAAGTGGCCATTTTATCCTTCTATGAAGCTGAAAGGTAGAAAAATTGCACTTAATTCTTGTAATGGTGCGCGGTAAGAAAGTAGTCATATTGCACTCATTAGCCATTTAAGCACAGACTCGCAATCAGTGAGGTCAACACGGCGCTGGGAGGTGACATTCAGAAACAGTGCATTGCATAACGTATGTATTTCTGTTCAGCTTGTTCTGCAGGCCATGCGTTCGTTTTGACACTACAGCGTATCTGTGCAATTTGTAGTTTGAAAATGGCCGATCATCATTTGGCATATACGAGATACACATGAGTTGTAGAACCGGAGGAACAGTTTAAAAGCCATGAATTCATCAACTGTGCAAGGTTGTTTTTTTAACTAGACAGTTACGATAAACATCCTAAATTTTATTGCATTTAGTGTTTGTATGGTCTACCTAACGTTGTGTCCGTCACGTGTCTTCTTTTTTACATCTCTCTCTCAGCGTACCAACACACCTTGTGCCTGGCTCGAACGAGGTGGTATATTTAATATGCCCAAGTATTACAGTGGCAGAGGACCGTTTGTACAACTGCGCCAATCATGTTTCGGACGAAATAAGTGTCCACTCTCGTGGCTTCCTCCACAGGATACGCAGGCATTGACGTTCAAACTGATCGGGTCCGACGGTGAGTTGACAGCTGGAATGTTACACTGGTGCAAGCAAGTGACCAAGTCAGGTAGAAAACTAAGATTTTGTCTATTTTCAATTGTTAAGTAATAAACTCTCAACAACGTGGCAACAGTTGATAACTGAATCTGATATACTGCCACCTCGAATTTTCCGTTCATATGTGATTAACAAACACTGACAGACTGACTTAAACATCAGTAGATTTTGTCGGGAAGCGGCCAGTTCTTCGAAAATATTGTGCAACAAGTGTAACAAAGTACACTTGTGAGTGATCTTCACCGTCACCATGGTCGTGTACTTCTCCGGTCTTCACGATCGGCCTCAGTTATCGTGGCGACCGTTGTTGTCATCCCGACTACACGCTTAGACTGTACTGTTTAGACTTTTGTCTGGTCCATTCCCTTTGACCTTGCTTTGTTGTTGGTCCCAAACCCTATAAATACGAACTGGTTTGTGACCATGTCTTCGGGCTGAGCGATATAAAGGTGGAAGGCCACTCTTTTCCTTGTGTTCATGCGGTAACCTCGGATGGATGGATTGGCTGGGGAGAGACTAACTGACCACGTATACTCCGTCGTTCACTACTGTTATCCGTCGTGCTGCTGTCTGCCGTCTCATTGACCGTTATTCCGTTCCGTTTAGGCACTGGTAGGTCGTAGATCTAGTCACAACAGATTCAAACCATTGTGTACTATGACAATTCGCAAACAAGTCGTTCAAAATGGATTCTCTTGACACCCGATATGTTTATTTTTGTCCAACTGTTTCTTTAAACCACGTGATGGTTAAATTGATGAGCGGAAGGAATGTGGTGACCACTTCCCATGCTTTACCACACCTGAATTCATTAGTCGACAGAGTAACTTTGAGTAAACTAACTTTTTGTAAACATGCCGAGCAGGACTATAATGTTGTATCCGCCTCCACTCTGTGCCAGTCAAGACAGAAGAAGACAAGATAAGGTTTGGTTGATCGTCCAAAAGCAGCTTAACTTGGGTCACATAGCATTGTCTCTTCTTTAGGTCAATTATTGTAAAAACCCATGGCACTGGGAGAGATCAGCTTGAGTGATTGCCAGGAGTGAAGTGTAAATGTCACTCACGGCTACCAGCAGTATGTGGGTGCAAGAGCAGTATGTGGGAACATGGCAACCTAAACTCTGAGAAGTTGGACCACTACGTGACCTATCTTTGGGAAGTAAGTACGCAACGCGCTGTAGGATAGGCACATAGTGAGAACGTGATTGTTCGCCGAATAACCGCTGTCAATAACAAAAATTCTACGGACATTTACTCTATTATTACATAAACTAGATAGTTGAAACTCAAATAACCTCCCAAAATCTTTTAAAGCATATGAATTTCGTCTCACCTCCCCATTATAACTGTGGTGGTGTAAACGGCCGGCTTTGTTTCCATGTCACACTCTACCGCATCAAATCAGTTTGTCTTATTTTCCCATTCTTTGGTTAAGTAACTCTTCATTTAGTGAACTCCCAATACAGTTTTCATAAACTCACCACACAGCTACCTCATTTGCTGCTGGCGGTGAAAGTTATGGCCAGAATAATGGTGTGTCAATCACGAAAGATTCTTCGCCCGACGGACACAAACCCTACTCTCTTCCCGAATATCATTCAAGTTTTGCCACATTTAATGTTCAAACATGCAACTAAGTCGACAGGAATCCTTTACAAGTACTTGGTAGACCATCGCCATCCCTATCTGTTGCCTTGTTGAAACACGGCTTCAGGATTCTTGTTCTGTGCTACAACTTCAACCTCTGTCAGCCGCCTCACTGCGCACTTGTCTGGAGACCCTGCGGCTCAAACCACTGATCAAGTCGGTGTTGGAACTGCCCTAAGGGCATACGCATAGAAGGCAATGCTTGACTGGATTCCTGTCAGCAACCGTCTTTGTGCTGCCAGGCTCAAAGGTGCCGTTAGAGCATCGATAGGTGCTCATCACAAACGCTGCCTGTTTTATGTAGTAATATATGCTGTCACAGACTGCAGTCCAGATGCGGTCATCGATGACGTTTATTATCAGCACACTAAGTTTCTACAAACCACTTGGTGCACCGACATTTTTGTATTAGAAGAACGTGTCGCGAACAGACTTTTTTTCTGTGATTCATCATCAGGCTAAATACAACACGTTTATATGGGTTAATCATGTGAGAAAATATACGGTAATGAGTCGAACGGATTGTTGTCAGTTTCAGAAAGTTCACGTCGATTGTACAAATTATTGGTGGCTGTCACGATAGCAGTCATGATTACGTAATCTGTTCGGTCCGAACATGGACATCTGGCCATGGAAGATCCAGTGTTTTGACGAAGCGCTTTTGAATACATAATGGGGGAGAGAGCATGCGAATGGCTATTGCTTCTGCGATTGCCAACAGGCGCTTCTTGACCCGTTTTGGTTGTAATCCATGAGCGCGATAGATAGGACGGAATGATTCATTCGGACCGATTGAGTGGTTGGATTCCATTAGGTGCGCAGCGATAGAAGACGGGCGAGATTTGGCCAAGCCCCGAGTTAGCCACACCGGATGATGCTCCCGAATGCGTTCAGACAATCGCCGTGCCGTGCGGCCTACATAGCTCGTTCTGTAGGAACAAACGAAATGGTATACACAATAAGAGGCAGCATGAACAGGCAATGTATCTTTCAACTGAGGGCGCAAAATCGATGTGGAATCAAAGTGAACACGCAGTTTTGCTGCAAAATAGGTCTTGCTTAGAGCTATGCTAAGTTTGTTGCTTATATTGTCTGAGGCATTATCGCCCTTAAAACGTAATGAGATATAAACAGATTTTTTCTCTACAGTGTGCTGATTATTCAACTTTGTGCTATTTGAAATATGCCTGTGAACAAACTGTTCGGAATAGCTATTTTCAACTAGTACTTTAAATATGAATTGTCTTTCTTCATCTAGAGTGACACTAGAGCATATTTTCTTAATCCTGTCGATCACACATCGGATAAGATTAGTTTTCTGTCTTAATGGTACAAAACTATAAAAGATCGTATACTGTCCGGTCCACGTTAACTTATAGTGTACTTTCCTTTGTATCGTCCCATCTGAGCGACGGGATAGGAAGACGTCTAAGAACGAAATACCTTCGGGTGACTCATGCTGCATGGTGAAATGGATATTCCTATGGGATGAGCTGAACCGTTCCAGTATTTCTTTGGGGTTTATTGCTTCATCATTTACGCAAATAATATCATCTACATATCGTTTGTAAAGAGGGAACGAGTTAATCGTGGTCGTTAGCACACCACTTTCAACCCTTGCCATAAAGATATCAGCTAGTAATAGTTCTAATGTTGACCCGATTGCTACCCCGTCCTTTTGTCGATATAGTCTACTGGAAAATTGGAACTGAACATTATAGGTACAACGGTATAACAACCTTTTCAATTCTTCTAACGGTAATTCCACGTTTATGGAGTTGTTCTCAAGATAATCGCCTAGAAACTCAATTGTCTCCTTGAGCGGGATATTAGTGAACAGGGATGTTACATCAAGGGAGAATATTCTTTTTCCTGACACGTTTAGCTTCTTCAAGTTTTCAACGAATTCGAAAGAACCACTCAAAATATGGACCGCTATCTGTCTCCTTACAGGCTCTAACATTCCAGCTAGCCATTTCTCAGTTGCATGATATGGGGAATTACTCATGTCTAAGATCGGTCGTAAGGGTATTCCATTTTTGTGAACCTTAGGCAGGCCGAAAAGTCTAGGGATAACAGTGCCCACTGGTCTGATTCCGGAAAACGTACTTGAATCGATAAGTCCCGTCTGTTTCAAACATTACAACGATTCTGTTAAAGCCTTCTCTATAGCTAACGTTTTATCCCTGTCGTTGTCTGTACTTACAAATTTGGTCGTATCTTCCAGCAACGAGTTCATTTCACTCAACTAGTCAGTCCTATCCAGAATGACAACTGCACCTTTATCAGGCTTGGATATTATGATCTTTTCGTTTCGCCTTAGAGATGCAAGTATTAGCTGGAGAATTCAGCGTCCTAATTGGCAGACTAAGCGCTGACGAACGTGACTTAGGTGGCCTGCACTCCTACAGCACTCGTCGAACAGACATCGGTGAACGTTTGTCGCAGTTCCGTACTGATAACAGTCTGTATCTGGCAAGCACTAACTTTCGACGTTCCGGACGTCAATGCGCCACATGTTGACCTCCATCGCCGACTCAATCGTGGACACAGATTGACGACGTGACCGTCAGTTATCGATTTCGTGGCTGTTTCCAAGATTGTAATTCATTCTGAAGCATCTGCGTGAATTCTGATCATGCACTAGTGTGCTAAGTTCGCTTTGCGTTTTGATGGGAGGCCACTTCGCTGTCAACCGCAAATTATTGTATCAAAACTAGAATGAACACAGGCGCTTTATGTTTACCAGTGTGCGCTTGCCTCCAGTTTAGATCCTCATCCACCAGACGACTGAAGTACACTGGACACATATATGGCATGAACTGCATAACTGAGGTACTGCCTCGTGTGGTACGGTTACTCTCTCAGTTGCCAACCGCTGACTCTGTGTGCGATCACTGGAACCTCTCGACGCTTGCTGGAATATTCTATCAAGTAGAGAATGCAACTTAGTCCGGGAAGCTACTCGCTTGGATCTCCCGAAGTAACTACGAGAAGATCACGACGCCTTGTAAACGCAACGCGTTATCGAGATGAAACAAACTACTGCTACCGGGAACTCTCGGAAGGTTTTCCAGCTCATCCCAGCAACTGGTAGCAGGAAGTCAGATGTGAGCGAGGTATTCTGCGAAGTCATTGGTGAGCCTATTCATAACCTGCAACGACGATTATGACACTAGGCTGAGCATTTTTGACAGCACTTTAGCTGGCCACCCGTGTCATTGATGACGCCTCCGAGTTCTGCCTATGCTCATTGATTTGTTGACGTTCTTCCGTTCTCGGAAACAGAAGTTTTTCTCGAGATCAGGTTTCTGAGACGTCACAAGGCACCCGGCACAGACGAACTGCTTCCTGTCTTAGTTACAGAGCTGACGGCTTTGTCTCAGAACCTATGAACTAGTGAGATTGCAATTGACGAGTTTGATTAGCCTCATTCCCATTTCCAGAAATGACTCACGTACTTCATGTTCAAGTCACAGAGTAATTAACCGGATTTCCTATTGCGTCAAAGTTGCTCGAAACCACTGTACTTCATAGACCAATCGAACAGCACTAGCAAGCTGATTGTCCCCTTGGCCGTGGCTGCACTGATCACACCTTCACACTCCGCCTTTCTTATGAAAGACCAACAGTTGTTGTCTTCTTGGACATCAGGGGGACTTTGGTTCGGTTGACAGGACTGCAATGTGGTACTGTTTATTGACGAAAGGTATGCCTGAGGAGTAAGTGAATATCCTGAAAGCAATTTACTGTCAGACCTCGGGCAGGCCTGCAGCTTATCGCATCGGACCGTCGGCCGTTAGCATTTTAAATGGCGTGCGACAAGCTGTTCACCCTCCATCTTCCTACTCAGCTTTTTAATAGACGGGATCTTAGAATGTGCTATGACAGACTGCGAATATGATGGCTTAGTGCTTATCCCAAGCATTCGAGATATAGAGTATGCAGACGATATCGCCCTATTCTGCGAAGGTTCACAAGGAGTCCAGAATATCCTAAACAGATTCGAGGCTTCAGTTCCTCAGTTTGGTATGGCCTTTCCATCTTCTAAGTAGAAGATACTGTTGCAAGATTAGTATGGCTCTTCGTCTGCCTGCATCCTTGACGGTGACCCGGTTGAAGGTGGTCGAGAATGTCGTGTGTATTGGCAGCCATATGAGCGGTTGTAAAACGTCTGATGAGATCACAAATCACATAACGAAAGCTCGAGTGGCGTTTGACAACTAACGTCATCTGTGGCATCGACAAGGTCTCAGTCTTCCTTTGAAATGCCGACTGTATAATACCGCCGTTGCCACTGTTGTGTGGCTCCGAAACCCGGTCGATTCAGGCAGAGTATGCTTATAATTTATTCGTTTGTGACCATCGGTGTCTCTGACGCGTTAGCGGCTTGTGATGGGAACACTGTGTCAACAGTGACGAGGTTCGCATTGTAGCGAAAAGGCGTCCAGTAGAGCACAATCTTTTTGTTGAACGCGCTAGTTACGAGCTACACGCACGCTCGCGTTTATGAGTCAACATTCCAATCCACAATACTCCCAGATTTCCGCTCACACGTCATGTGCAGTTCTACCCGGTTTATGTACGTGATCGGCGCCTTCTATCCGGGGGTTTCCGCCCGCCATTCTTCGTCCGTTGGTCCGATTTCGTTGAGCGATGACTCGTCCGGTCGCTCGTATTTTCTGAAATCTATCCACTGTGGGTTTTGATCGTATCCCACGACCACGTCGAGATATTCTTCTGAGTGTTCGAGTAATCGGGCTTCTGATTTCGTTGTCTATTCAAATTTGCCAGCCATGTCTCGTCCTTTGGTCCGTTCCAGTCGACTGATGACAAAACCGGTAGCCCAGGCCGTCCCCAATCCGTTCGTTGCGGGTTTGTAGACGTGCCTCTCCCCGCGTTGAGGTATTTCGCCGACTGTTGGAATACTCGCACTTCCGGCCTGATAATCCACCACAGTATGACGCACGTATATCTTGCACTATTGCACTTCTCATCCACCAGGGATCGAACCGAACAGATGAAAGGCATCCTAGTGTTTATGCAAATTCAGTCTAGGTCATAAGAAAACGCCGTGCAGTTACATCGCTGCCCAAAAACTTTCATTTATATTGAGGAAACTGATGAAGGTAGACATTCTGGATCTTGATGTCACGAAGCAAAACATAACGACTTGTTTGAGCTGCGATCGAACTCAGAGTACTTCACAACCTCAGTTGATACTTGAATGAAACATCTTGAAGAACACTGTACAAAAACTAAACAAAAGCCCATCCACTGGCTTGTTGGGGACGAGTGCGGTATCAGATATTGCTGAGCAACACATACAACAACAGTTAAAGTAAGCCGAGAGTCGTAGCTCTTTTTGCTCTTGACCGATGCAAATGAATTCGACTTATGTAGACCGAGGACACGATATTATTAGCACGACCTACGTGACAGTGGGTGCCACTCCGGCGAGCGAACCTTTAGTATATGGTAAACACTGGTTTTTGACTGGTTTACACCAACTGATATGAGTGAACTGGACATTAGATATTAGAACCAAGCCACTTGGTCTCTTGCAAACTGGCTCTGATATATTCTGTCATCGTTTCTTACGACAAGCAAATGTGAAATCCGCCTATTAACTATTAATTGCTGTAAACACGTGACTGCTCTTTCGGTGTATTCTGATTTAATACTTGCTATCATGAGTTCCCGAATTTCAGCCCACTTAAGAGGCAACGTCTATACAATTACATCCCACAACTGAATTATACGACTACTCTATTTCTTAGCAATGGTTTCAACACTACCAAGTCAACAACAATATTTTTTGTAATGGATAAACAACTCCTGCTTGTAAACATCGAGCTTAAAACTGTCATAATTATGTAAATTTGACATCATCGATCGCAGAAGTTGCATTCCCACAGAGTTTTCGGCCAGCCCCTTTCGTAAAGAATTGATTAGTTCGAGAAGTAATTAATGTACAACGTAAATGTGAAGAATAGCTGTGATAAGATTATAGGGCTACGCGGCACACCATAGCGTAGTTTAGCAAACGACATTCTTAAGATAGTTCACTTCGGCTTTTCGACACACCGATTGAACCTACTTTAAACTAAAGATTGTAGTCTAATAGAACATACTCGCTTCAGAAGTCAAGCTGTTTACCGCGGCTTCTTTGATAACTCAGAAAGCCTTACATACTACCATTGTAGTTGAGACAAAGACTCTAAGTCGGCCGATCCCACACATTCGTAACCTTCGAAGAAGTTGGTAGTCCATTATGTTACTGTATGTGAGAATTGGCGTCTTGTCTTGAACAGAACTGACGGTTTCTTGTCGCTTCGGAGAAATGGATGGTTACCAGAATGTGGTTCGGCGTTTGAACATAAGAGTCAGAGATTCGATAATCATCCGATAACTGTGGTTAGTGTATCGGCTTAAACGCACTCTTTTTTGGAGACCACGTCAGCGTTAAATCCATCCATCAGGTAAGTTGGTGTTTTGTTCTTCTGTTCACTGAAACAAAGGAAATGCCACTGGTGAATCCAAGAGAAATTGTCTTTACCTCCATAATATACGATGTTGGTTATTTGTTGGTTATTTGGTTATCTTTGAACTGTGTGATTTTGTTTCGCTTTCGTTGCACGTTTCGTAGGGAGACATTGAAGTTAGACGCTGATTTGAACACCTCACCACATTAAAATCTTATAACATCACTGTTCATTTTACCTGGTTTTGCTAAGGTTACTCGTTGTTCTTCGTGGTGTTCTTTAGTTATCTGAAGTAGCGCGAGATGGTAGTATCTGTACGAACCTCTGGAGTATTTGACACTCTCTAGTATATTCAGCTGCATATTGTGGTGGACTGTCAGACAGGAAGTGCGAGCATTTCAACTCGGCGGAATACCTCAACACAGGGGGAGGTAGGTTCAGCAACTCAGCGAGCGGATGGAGGACGGCGTGTGCGACCGGATGAGTCATCGCTCGACCAGATCGGACCAACGGGCGAGACGTGGCAGCCAAAGTAGGATGGATGACCAAATTGAAGGCGTGATTATTCCAACACTCGGAAAAATATCTCGTCAAGGTCATGAAATACGGTCAAATCTCACAGTGGATAGATTGCAGAAAATACGGGCGACCGGACGAGTCATGGCTCAACGACATCGGACCAACGGACGAAGAATAGCAGGCGGAAAACCCCCGGATAGAAGGCAGAAATCACACACCTAAACCGGGTAGAAGTGCACACGACACGCGAGCGGAAACCAGGGGGGTGTTGTGGACTGGAATTGTGATTCAAAATCGCAAGCGCGTGTGTGGCATGGTAACTAGCGAGTTGGACAATAAAGATTGTGCTTTATTGGATGCCTTTTCGCAACAATATGTTGGAATTCTGAAATCTTTCTCTTTTCAGATTCGTCATTTCCCCTCTTCTTGACCTGGCTTGGACGGAGTAAATGCAATGTAAAGAACTGACTTTAGTGCGTTTGACAGTTACTTACGCTTTTGGATCAGGATATAACATAAACGCCCAAAGCATCCAGAGTCATCTCCTAATGTTCCGGATGTCAGGCGGATCCGATTTGCAATTTGGCATAGGAGAAATTGCCAACCGAGTCCGCCCGAAACTCACTCCTGAACCGATCGGAACCTCTCCTGTTCTCCACGTATCAAGTTATCCCCGGGTTTGGAGAACCAACGCAACATCAAACTACCGAGTAACCTGGACGCAATAGGGACAAGATTTCAGGTCTGCTTTTTGAAAATAACTAACTGTTAGCAACCACCAATCACGCCATGTTTCTTCAGCTTTCAAAAACCGCCAGAGAGCGTGATGTCTTTCCTGATACAATCCCCTGGTTATCATATCTGAAAGGAGAAGAAGGGACGAGATCCAGATCTGAGACCGTTATATTTCAACAACGTAACCTCTGAAACCGTTCCTGCTTCCGATAGAGGGCAGTCCGGATCACACTAACTAACCCTCTGAGCCCTATAGTCCGTGCAATCCGATTTAGGCCAACTGAACTGGCCCTTGAAAGTGCTCACCTCTTCTGTCAAATCGATACAATGAGATAGTGGTGAGTGAACGATCGTTTTCAACTGGAAACTCACTGATATCAGGTCGACGGCCAAAACAGCCACGAACCACGGAGAATAATACTCTGTTATTCATAGTCATACGGACTCGTTTCACCACCTTTGATCACCTGACCAGGTGTTGCTCACTGTTTTCGCTCATGCTGTTAGCTAGTTAGTTGTCGCTTATATTAAAAATACTTTGAGCATATGACCAAATGAAACGAACGCGATAGCATGGAGGTGAGACGATTATTACAGACCTGTCACCCTTGCGTCAATCAGAAGCATGCGAATGAGTTGCCGTTACCGACCTACGGGTATTGCATCTGGACTTGAGAATGGCATGCCGTTTCTTCGGCGTAACTTTGGTTTCCGCTGTCCGGTAAGCCGACCGAACCTTAAGCGATGTCGAGCCCACGGACATTGGCGTCGACGTTCTCACTCATCCGTTTACCCCACTTCCACTGAGAACGGTCGCAAAACCGAGCTACCACCTCACCACACCCGTTGCATAAATTGACCACCTAGGGTGTTGTCAATTTGTCTAGGCTACACTCATCAGGGTGGCTGATGGACTGTCAGCTTGACGCACACTCCGTCTCCCTATATGACGCAGTCATGACAGGTCGCACACCCCTGTGTTCTTGCATATTCCGTTCGACAATTCCATCCATGCGATCCGTAGGTATAACATGGAGCCGGAGTCCTGAAAAAAAGAGCTGACTTAACGATCAGGCCCTCTAACCGAGTCAGTTGGCTGAGTGAATGGGTATAACACAGTGTTGTCACCACAACCAAACGGGCTGGCACAGGGGTGTACATACATTTCCGGTCAAGTCGTTCGGCCTCATCGACCCAGTGTTTTTGCCACCGCAGACCACGATCGATAAAGCCTGGTTGCCCACACATGTCCATGTAACCGTTCCAGCGCTTCAACAGCAATACGGGACTGGGAGTTGGCATGTGCCAGTGAGTGCAACTGGACAGCAGACTTAAAAATACGATATTCCCCTAGCGGATTGTGGCATCACGGTAGTTTGTTCACCAACCGATAGATTAAAACCTATATTCATGGATGATACAGATTTACAAATCACTAAAAGACTGATCAAAATCTAGCAATTTTTTCGTAAAATCCGATGCACGTCATACTGTGTTTTTAGGTTTGTCTCGTTAGTTGTGGATTCTGACGTGACGTGATATAGCCATACTGTGAAAATGGTAATTGTCACCTAGCACCTCTCAGTTTCGTGGCGTCGTTACTGAGCCATGTCGTTCCACATCCTGTCAATATGTTCTGTTTGACCATTTTATCCGTGTCGTGACGAAGACAACTTGTCGCATGAACGAGATCGGCGTGGATAGCTCGCTCGAAAATGTTCAGACCGAAGTGCTTTTTTCTCTGGATGCCTAAATCGTCTTGAAAAATGCCATGCGCAAATTGGACCATACGCGATATCATGCCGGATCCAGATCACACTGGTGGACCGCGAATTAGATGACAGTATGTCGTTTTAAAGAAAAACTACCAGTAATGAGAACATTTTTGTACTTTAGAAATACACCAAACGCAACGTGTAGATATTACTGAATATCGTTAGTCAAAGCTGGTTACATCTTCCTGTTGTATGTTTGTCAGTGCCGTTTACAGCGTTGTACGAGACAGTTTCCGCATTCCATGCAATTAATATTCGGTTCCAATTCTCAGCGGCGTTTTCAGATATTACATCTGGTAAACGCGTACCTCTGAATAATGACCTAATGCGCCGTGCGCCAAAATGATTAATCCATAGTACTTCACTGCACATTAGCCAAAACGGTGTTTTAGTGAGACTACTACTAATAACTACACGAATCTGCCAATTACCGCTTGAGATGTGCTCTTCTGCTGACGGGTCGACATCACCGTGACACAAGAATAACAGTAAGAAATAGCCTCAATATATAAACCACAAATTCATTAGAGATACTCAAAATTTTCCAAGTTGTTTTGCTGACACGGAAGTGTTTTCCCTAGGCATGATAACAGCACATGTTGCAAAGTCGTTTCGGAGATCGCATTGCCTTCCAAGATTATGACCATGTTGAGTTACTGCAATGCTTGCGGACGGTTTCTGTAGGCCTTTCTTGTGTTTGAGGTATCCAAAAATAAATCCAGTAGAGTTATATTTGGCAGTCATAGGGAACGCTGTGACCGATCCATCGTTGCCGATGTGTGCGGTCGACCACTTATTTACAGGCAACCCACCGCGTGCCAACATGCTTTGCACTAAAATCCCTGTGGTACTCTTCACATTTTCACCAAGGACAGCATAAATGAAAACGAGTTCAATAGGCTATTCGGTCGTCAGATTGCCGACACATCGTTCTCTTGCTTGCGTTCCAGGAATGTGATTTGGCCCCAGCAAAATAAATTTGTCCATACCAAGTTGTGCGCGGCTGCTGCTCGGCGAATTGCATTACAAAGTGTCGTGCAACATAACTCAACATGATCAGATTCAAACATATAGATAGACAGACAGACGCAAACACAGACCGACTTAGTCATCCCAGGGCCACAAGTCCGACGTGGCTACGGTGAAATTAAAGTAACAACTCTAAACCGTTATCAGTATCGTTTACATATACAGTCTACACAGTTAATTGTCGACCGATCTTATAGTAAATCTGTTTCGTTCATGAATGTAATTTTTTACTCTCTATCGGTTGATGACTAAACTAGCGTGATGGCACGGTATATCGTACCCTTAGTTTGTCCATTTTCACTCACCCGGTACATGCCAACTCCAGTTCCGCATTGCTGTTGAAGCGCTAGAACGGTTACATGGACATGTGTGGGCAATCAGGCTTTATCGATCGTGAGCTGTGGTGACCAAAATACTGGGTCGATGAGGCCAGAAATGTGCGTACACCCCTGTGCCAGCCAGTTCGGTTGTGGTGATAGCATTGTGTTGTGCCCGTTCCCTCAGCCGACTAGGTTAGAAGGCATGAACGTTGTGTTAGCCTTTTGGTTCGTTCTCCGGACTTCGTATCCGAGTCCACACTTCGGGAACAACTTGTACTCTACGGCAAGTGACGGTGTACTAGAAACCCAGGCTACATGCATACCCATGTTGGTTCACACCACCTCGTGACGGAAAGTCATTATCAGTCGGTGACGGGTGATCACTTTCGGGTGACTTTCGGAACCATTCGTCAAACGGATGTCTGTGGTCAAGTTGATTGGTGTGTCCTACTGGAGCGTTCAGAACACAATTACGATCTCAGGGTTAAGTAAACAACAAACTGGTAAGAGAGTGTCGATAAAAAGGTGTCGTCTCAAAGTGAACCAAACATTTGGTGACGTCAACGACGCATGTTTCATTGGTTCACACGTGCGGGAATGACGTAGAGGTCCTCATTGTGGGTGGCACCATATAACACCATATAACTTTAACCTAAGCTGTGCTGCTCGTCACTTTCGTTGTCCTAGCGCTTGCTCGCACGTTCCAGAGGCTTGCCTACGTCAGCATTCGATGCCCACGGTCTCGCTGTGCCTTGTCGACCGTTTCATTGCGCAAGATTGTCAATCGGAGTCGTTCGAACCCCCTTCCGAGTGCGATAAGCTGATAAGTCTCCTGACTGACTTTATTGTACTAAACTAATGCAGGTTCATTGTTAGTCTTGAATGTGTGTATATGTGAACTGCAAAGGTTTCGCGGGTGTTATCACATTGTGCCTTTCCCACAGCACATGAAATTTAACCCGCTGTGTAAATTTAACGATGAGAGAGAAACAAACCAGTGGCTGAGCACGCTGGTAGACTGGCCACTCAAGCTTATAGCAGTGGGACATGCCAATCTGTATTATACACTCGATGTTGGGTGAACTACACATAAACATTGGGCTAGTCTTTGCTATCCGTCGCAGCAGCCGGCGGAGGCTCCTACAACATTGACCTGAATCCGATTGCGCGTCGCCTACGAATATCCATGAGATAATACGACACTGCTCGATAAAAAGGTCACAAAACTGAGAGACACCGTATGTAAATCGGAAGTTTATGTAGCACAAGCCTATCACCTCGCAACACAGCTCACGAACAGGAAATTTGTACGATGATTGATTATCGGAGCTTACCAAGATGAACAAGCACATTCAGTGAAGGATCGAACCTTTCAATGTTCTTATCCGGTCGGCCACCAGTTCTATAAGCATCATTTGTGACGGGGGAATTTGCATTTATTTGAATTATAGCTTGTCTTTATCCCGGTAGTGTGGATGAACACAGTCCACCTCGGATTGCCAGTTTACATTGGTTACTCGTGAAAGAACTTGAAATGGTATTCGCAACGCTTCTTTACGGTGGACTGTGTCTGTCCACGGTAACGGGTTAAAAACAAGCTATAACTCTACACGTGAACTCCCCCGTCACAAAAGATGACTGCAGAGCTGGTGACCTGGCAGAAAACAGCGTTGTCTCGTAACGCGTGGACTAGCCGGTTCGATTCCGCATTCGGACACTCCTCACTTAATTGGTCCAAACAAGGACGCAAGCGGTTGTGGATTGTTGGTTTGAGGGTGAATGTCAAGGAGCGTTATAGAGTCCTATCTTTATTGTCATTATTATTGGAAACACTGTTGAGGTAGAAAATTTCTCTGGATCAGACAGGTATTCCATTAAAAAAATAGACTACTTCTCAACGGTCCCAACAGTGTTTGTCATCAAAAGTAGTTCATCCTCTAGTGTAGCACTTTTTTGATTGCTCGAGGAGTGTGACGTAGCACATTGAGTGTACCCCATCATGTTGTGTTGTACGTTTGTGAGCTTCATTCATTCACGCCGATGGAGCGTAGATTCGTGGGACCAATGTTGTTAGTTGAAAGCCAGGCGTAACCATGACCGCATGACCGATGCATACAAAGTTATCAGTTGGTTTGTTCCAAGAGCTAACTAAATTATGGAAAGTTTCCCTGGAGTTTAGGGCTGACATCCGGAACTTCTGCAATTGTAAAAATACAAATCTGTTGGCTATCCATGATATCTTTGATTCATGCCAAGCGTTCATTGGTAGAGCTCATAGAATCGAACATAGGTATTCCATAAATTCTGCTGTGGTTTTCTGTTATTTGGATTAATCGGTGGATCCTATAACACGCGATGAGAATTGATGAATAATTGCTATCATATACGTTTCTCCCTATCTCCCGTCATGAGTGTGTAATTCGGCATGGAAGCGCTGTTCTATTTGTTTGTTTGGATTCAACTAACGAACCCAAATTTCTCCCAGCTGAAGTCCATAAATTGTAATAGAGTACGCCATATGGCGCATGTGGCACCTATACGCACTGGGTTAGACGTTTATGTGTGGTTTTCTCTATCCCGCAGACATGAGAGATTATGAATTCCAAGCACATTTTTGTGCGCCGATCTATGCATTTCACCATCGCTATTGCACGGGCGAAGAAGGCGAGATAGCGTTTGAGTTACGTCAGACAGGGACCTGGCTCACGCTGGATCGCGTCAACTGCCGGTGTCTGGGTGTGGCTGATGTCGAGCACTACGGTTACAGTAAGGGAGTGCTGCCAAAAGACAAGGTGTTTCGCGGAAACTACTTACAAATGACTTGCGCAAAACGGGTGAGTGTAACTGTTCGTCATTTAAAACAAATACTTGGTAGTTTTTATGCTGCTTATAAAGGACTGTTTTAAGTGGGTCGGTCAGTATATCGAACGATTATATCACGGTGACCTATACTCTACTCGGTTTAACCGGATGATTTTTATCATGGTCGACACGAAGTTTTTTTAAGAACAAGACCCCCTGATAGGATTACTCTAGTCAAGCCAACTCTTCGAAATCAACTAACCGGAAATCGAACTCACTTGATGTTGGAATCGCATTAGAAACCTTAATCTTCACTAATCCAAAAAAAATTACCTCTCCTAAAAGTCACTCATTTCTTAGCAATCTGGTTCAGGTGACGTTGCTGTGTAGCGTTCTCGTTCTTGACTGTTGTTTTGCCAATTCATCTTTTGTTCTCATGCGCATGTGCGACGTCGATATTGGCCTGATGCTTGGCAAAGAGCTATACAGTTCTCATTCACTGCATTTGAATGCTTTTCCTAACGAGTAGTCACATTATGATCCCAACGGGCGTTAAATTTAAGGAACACAGTAGGTTGTTAAGACAAACGGTGTTATAGTACCATAGAAACAAATACCTCCCGTTTAGTCTGGGAGCAGTCATAGTTGTCATAAAACGTAAGATGGTTGGCTGCTGACTCACCAATAATCGAGGCTTGTGCAGTCTTTTCCATTTGAAACAACGGTCGGGGATTTGTGGACGCAATCGCCCTGATAATTAAGATGTTTATCATCTGTAGCGAAGTATGGACATTAGTTGCACTTATGGTCTGGCCTCAATTCTATGTGAGATATTCTGTTGCGGGCACTCATGGACGATCGAATCTAGCGCATGCCAACCCTTGAACGAGGTTGTAGCCGGGGTTCTCAGAGTGTACACTCGATCGTTGAACACTGCTACATGTAAAAGATACACTTTGCTGTTGTGATGATCCAACGGAACGTAAACTTTTGACTTCGATGTGGGGATTATTTAGGTGCTAAGGTTGTTTTGCAAGCAAAAGCAGACGGCAGATATGTAAAGATTGCTACATGTTTTGAAGGATGATTTGAACAACCCTAATACGTTTGCTCTATTCTGCTGTTCCAAACGCTTAATTTCTAAGTGCTCAATGTGTTATCATACTGAGTATGGAGCGGGTGTTACTGAAGGATTTACCAATGACTGGTTGAGGACCTGGCTATCGTGACGTAAACAATCCTTATTTGATCGCAATGTCTCAAGTGTACTTAGTCTTTTGGCTGACCCGTTCACTTAGAAATTCATTCAGACCCAGCGCACGTGTGTGCAGTGGTTAGTACGTTCCCCCGAACTAATGATGTCGCATCATGTTCGAACCGATAGTAATAGTATTTATTGTTCTTTCTCTGATTTTGGAAACAACTAGACAATAGGGAAAGGAAACATGCCAATCTTGTTTGCTAATGGATTGTCCTGTGTGCTCGGGCGTCATTTGTACGCTGTAATTTTCAGGTCACCGCGTTCACTTCAGTGCTGCTGCAACCGTTTGTGTAACCAAAGTCGTCATCAGATCGGAATGCTCACAACGAAAAAACGTTATTAATCCATCTTGTTCATGTTCAAAAAACCACTCGAAACACTCGGAGTAATCACGGAGCATTGGATCACGTCGTACGTGCTAGTCCAAGTATATACTGTGTTTAACTTGTTACTGGTTCGAGTCCAGCCGAAGTTTAAACCTTTTGCAATTGGATATGTTCCAACTCCCAGTTCTGCTTGAACATCTTCGGACGTGAACTGATTTCTATCAAATGTTTATTTGAGTTGATTCATCATACATAGTAATGGATAGACCTCAGATGCCACGACCGGGAACAACTTGTACAGTGTATGACTCTTCCCTCTTTTCTACCCATTTTGTTCATTATCCGATGGACTTTCGGAACATTGCTTGCAGTTAGAATTCCAATCCAGTTGTCTGCTATTTTAAGAGGTTACTCCTACAAAGTTGGCGATGGAATGTTCACCTTTTTAAGAGTAAGTCCCTAATGGTGTACCCCGATTGAACAGATATAGTGCTGTCCTTATCCAGAGAGCGAACTTCTAGTGCGCTTTCTCTACCAGGCATCATAAAAGCGCCATGCAGTTTACATACTACTGTTCTATATTACTTCACAGACGATGGTTGTCAAATGATCTTTCATCGACCAGTGTTGTGCCCGTACACTGTTCAGACGGACATTCATTTCAATGTATACAGCTTTCCTAGCTAACGTCACAGATACAAAACCAAAGTGGACGGCAATTAAATTGTGTCACACTTGATCTGTGGTGAACTGACCAAAGTCCAAGTTGAGAACGATATCGAGAGTCTGCGCTTTTACGGACAGCCACAATACAATTGATTTGCTCATCGTAAATCTTTGTAGTTTTGTAGTTTGGTTTTTCTTAATGACAAATTACGAATTTTACACACAGTCTTGACAGTGGACAGCTGAGTCGTTTCAATGGATTGAACTTACTGAATACGGACCACCATTTTATCACGGTGAAGATTGCATTTTTGGCGTTCCACCATGCGTGTATTGATGTTGACCTATCGGGATTTTAGTTCAAAGAACGTCCACATATTTGCGCCTACTTACGGTGCGTTTCTGCTGGCAATGTGCGCAGTCATTTGTTTCAAATAATTTTCTTGAATTCGTCCATCCAAGAGATGACCTTCAGATTGAACAAGCTCAGGCGTCAATCATGGACAAGTATTTATCGAATTCCTGTCTTTAGTTACCCAGATCGGTGACAACCACACCGGTATGCTACCCGATGAAAAAGGCGGAGCAATCGGAATCATAGACAGCACTCCCGTGGGTTGATGCCTGTTAACTTCCAACTCCGGTGGACAGACAAACATGATCTTACCAGCTTGGTTATAACCCTATCCATCAGCTTCCGTTCTCTCTTTTTTAGCGAACTTCCTCTGTCATTCTTACGAAAAGTGATGGGAAAACCACGCTACCGGTCACTATACTTAGTCCCACGAGATCAGTCGTTTCGGTTTACTTGTCTACTAATGTAATGAGTGAATACGCTCTCTCTGACTCATTCCGTAGCGAAAAGGCGTTCAACAAAGCACAATCTTTAATGGGAGCTATTTGATTACTGATGAGTAGTAGGGGATTTTGGCTTTCATATCATCCACAATCGCAGCAGTCGCATTATCATAGACTTTCCAGTCGGCCACTTTGGAAAAGAATGTGAGGTCAATGGCGCAGTGGTCAACACGGTTGTCCCATGAGAGCGTGGCCGGAGTACTAGTCTTGGCCGTGGCAAGGATTTGCACTACTGACGGGCTCTAATGAGAGCGAAACTCGAGTCTAGTGCTTCTTTTTGAAAGTGACCGACTGAAAAGTCTATGAGAACGCTACAGCTGCAATCAATTGTGAATGATGTTCAATCTATATGAAAACCAGAGTCCCCTACTACTCATCAACAGTCTTTATTGTCCAACTCGCTGGTTGCCATACCACGAGCGCGCTCGCGTTTATGAACCGAAATTCTGGTCCACAACAAACCGCCGGTTTCTGTTCGCACGTCGTGTGCACTTCTGCCCGGTTTGTGTGGGTGGTTGACGCTTTCTGTCGTGAGTTTTTCGCTTGCCGTTCCTCATCCGCTAGTCCGATCTCGTTGGGCGATGACTCATTCGGTCGCCCGAGTTGTCCGCAGTCCGTTCGCTATGGAATTTTGGACGTACGTCAACGCCGCGTCGAGGTATTCTACTGAGAGTTGGAATACTGGCACCTTTGATTTGGTCATCCACCACAACTCTATTGTGTGTGTAACATGGTTACTCCAATCCGCACTCGCGTCTTGACTCATGCCATGTTAATCGTCCCACCGTTAATGAAAGAGACATTCAGCAAATTCGTTGAGGCAATTCTAATCCAACGTACTTGTTTGAAGTATCGTCATGTGACTCAGCGGGCTATCATGGCAACTAACCACCATGATCTTTATTCTGACTGAGATGAATAATTGCTTAACTTGGACAAGACTGGCCCTCCTCTATTTTGTCACCTAGCCGGAGCTTAATTTTGACCAAACCTATGACCTATTCCACTAGTCCATAGTTTTTTTGCCCTTCACATGATCGTAATATGGTGAAAATCGACTCAATTCATCGCTTATTCAAAACTTGACACAATAAAAGACCTAACAGGGGGCCAATTCAAACATCGCGTTAAAGATGCTACATCAGGATTGGACGAACAATCTCAGTGTTACGCCTACCGTTAATCACCAATTTCTTTGTGCTGTAGTGCACCAATTAACTTACAGTTTGTGAATTTGTATGCTCCCATACGATCAGCCAGTGACAGACTGTGATTGCCCTAATACTAATTCAGCTTTTTGTTTCATGAATACGAAATGCTTATTACAACCAGTACGAGGTCCTAGTTACTTGCGTGGTAGGTTTCAATTCGAAGTCCCTAATTTTGAGTATTACACCTAATTTATCTCTTTATGCTTCCCACGCCTCCTCGTATCATCCAGTTAAGATTGGTCAGTTAGTAACCTCTCCACGGTGGTTGCACCTTACGTATGGGAAAACTTGCATGATTCGTACTTTGTTCAGCAAGCACATAGATTCCATTAGCCAATCAGTAGTCACGTTTGAAATTAACAACAACAGTGAGATTCTCAACAAGAAAACGCAAATAAAGTGCAAAGTGGTATGACACCTGTCTCCTCATCGTATGTCCATTTATATGTCCATCCGGCCTATTCGTACACAGTCAATTTGAGAAGTCAACACTTTCATTTTGAGGCAATCGAAAGTTTGACTGATTCGTCCGACAATGTATCGCCGTGCAACTACCCTGTGTAACTGTCAATTAATTCCCGACATTCTTGCTAAAGTTCACTCGACTTTTGCGCAAATTCATTGGCACTAGTGATATTTCGCCTACGTTCATCTGTACGATCCTCAGAATTAGTGGAACCAATTACTATTATGTCGATTTCATTTTATTCACGATTCATATTGCCCGATAGTCTGTAATACGTATATTTCTTAGACGATGTTTCTAAAAATAGCCAGCGGTAACGCTTACAGTTGGCATTAACCATTTTCGTAAACTGGCTTTCAGATTTGATCATAAAATTGGTCTTCTATTGACTTTATGCACACTTTTACGCATGTCATTCTTTGTATTAGGGGATGTTTTATAAGTAACCAACCTTGTCAATTAATTTGCGGAATTCTGTTTTTCTCTGTTGTTTTTGGGATAACACTTACGCCATTGAGTTGATAAACGGGTTGATTTTTTTTACGACATGAGAAACAATCCACACAGTCCCATTGAATGTTTCAGTGTGTTTTCAATTTTTGTTGCTTACATGATTACACTGCAATGGTTTACTTCAAGTTTCCTTTCATTCATTTTTCCATTCTAACCGTAAACCGTCTAAGACAAGTTTTTTTGTGACCTACTCAAAGATAAGAATGCACAAGCCAACATCGATCTCCTTCCCATAACAACTTAACTATCTTTGAACTTGCAGGTGATGATTGCACGACATCTGAGAGTCCAAGTGAATGTTCTGTATGCATCCTGTTTTCGGATACAAGTATTGTGGATTATAGAAGTTTTGAGCCCCACATCTGTCCACATTTAGACAGCCACACACATGTATGTGTGAAAAAATGCCCGCCGACAGAAGTACATATGGGAACTATTGGCATCCGTAGCTGGCTCAGCTCCCACGCTACTTTCGTGTTAAGGATTTCACCTTTGGTGTTCTTAAATTTCGGTTTGGTACTACTACCTTCGAACTTAACAACGGATTGGTCATCGGGTTGCACGCGATTTCTTGAAAAATTTACCATTCGCACAATGTGTGTCCCAGTTACAGAATTCATCCGCGAGGACAGTTTTCTGTCAACCGTTCATGACCGCAGTGCACAAAGCGAAAGTTAGAAACACTGAGCAGGGTTAAGCTAGGGCCATATGGAGAGAAAGTTAAGTATGGAATAGTGAAGTAGGCTCAAACAATTGGGTATTGGCTATATTATTCTGTGATCGGAACGTCTTTCAAGGACTTGCATAAGATCCATTGGTTGTGCTTAAAATTAATTGCACCAAACCGCAACTTTGGAACGCCAGAAACGAAACCCGTAATAGGAAGCTGTAAATAAGTTGTAAAATGACAGTCAACATACACGCTAAAGTACAATAAATTCGCTGTGCTTTTACATGTACGTCGGCCGAATATCTACTCATCTAGAGCTTGTTATCTCCACAATGCACATCGGTGATGATTCATTTTGTACATGAGTTGCCATCTAGTCATTTGGAAAGGGTGAGTTGATATTTACGAATAACACTGTCACCGGTTTTAGCCACAAGTAGATAGTGTAGCGAAAAGGCGTCCAATGAAGCACAATCTTTATTGTCCAACTCGCTAGTTAGCGTGCTACCCGCGCACGCTCGCGTTTATGAGTCAACATTCTAGTCCACAACACCCTCAGGTTTCCGCTCGCGTGTCATGTGCACTTCTACCCGGTTTATGTGTGTGATCGGCGCCTTCCATCGGGGGGTTTCCGCCTGCCATTCTTCGTCCGTTGGTCCGATTTCGTTGAGCGATGACTCGTCCGGTCGCTCGTGCTTTCTGCAATCTATTCACTGTGAACTTTACCTGTATTCCACGACCTTGTCGAGATATTCCTCTGAGTGTTGGAATATACAAGCCTCTAATTTCGTCGTGCATTCTAGTTGGCCTACCACGTCTTGCCCGTTGTTCCGTTCCAGTCGAGCGATAACTCATGCGATTGCCGCCGTTATCTGCCACCCGATCGTTGAGGGTTTGTGGACGTTCCGCCCACGTGTTTGGGTATTCCTCCCAGTGTTTGAATTCTCGCACTTCTGGCCTGACAATCCACCACCATAGTGTCCAGTCAGGTGGAGAATAGTGATAGTCAACGGATTAATGTAAAACTTGAGGAATTGAAAAATGGATGGTATTAGACATAGATAACTCAAATGATGGACACCGAGGTACGAGTGCAGTTGCGCACAAATGCAATGAATCGGGAGTAAAAGCTATGTGCTTTACTATTGTCAGGTCCGAGCCAGCTAATTGATACCAGCAACCCGTGTTTGTTGGTTTGTTTAACCCTGTAGTCACAGCCCTCTTCACCTGTCGATAAACAACACACGTTATAAGTGAAGGAGATCGTGGGTAGCATCAACCACCATACAACTGATTTGAAACGGTAAAATCTATTAATAGTTGTCATGATGTGATTTATACTACATATAAAGAATTTCTATGCTTTTTTTCACACTTCTGTTCAGCCCAAGTGCACTGTCGACCAATTTTGCTACGTCGAAACACCCAGCGCGGACGGATATATTTACGGAGGAAGAGTCCCATGCATATGTCCGAAAGAATACTATTGCCCCATATATTTTATCCGGAATAAGCGAGTGGTACAGACCAACGACAATGGACGTGTGGTTGGATACGGTTTGTATTGCAAACGCCGATTGTACTGAACACAATTGATTGAAAATGGCGTTTCGGGTTGAATGACTTCTTTTGTTGTCGTTACCTACCCCCAGATATCCAATGTTCTCTGTATTGTTCGACATGTTGCTCCTTTTTGCTGCTATTTTGATTTAATGTGCATAATGTATACTCTGTTGCAAAAACAATATTCACCATCTCATTTTTGGTGAGGTATTTGTGGAAATGTCTTTCATTCGACTACCAACTGTTTTGTCCGATCAGGATCACTTAACCCTCGGTGTACTCGCTTTTCACAAGTAGCACTATATGAATTGTCTCATGAATCGTGAAACACTAGTATTCTTCTGCATAACTATTTGATAGTTCTAAACTTTGTTTTAATCAGACCGTTCATGAATGAAGCAAATGTACACATCAATTGAAATGGATGAACGTTGAGTAATATGCGATCATTTTCGGCCATCGAAGAAGAAGAAGCAAGGTCATCTGTTTTTCGAGATAGTATGGTGCTTGCTATGTGAATTCATTGTGTAAACCTTAAACATGTCATAATAACGTAATGTGTCGACCAATTGACAATACCAAAATCGGAATAAAGTAAGGTAGTACGGGAAACTTTGAGCAAGAAGACTGTCTTTTGCCTTGCACGTTCGTGAGTGAATCGGTCAGTATGGACTACTGTTTACAGTGTATTTTGTTTGCGGTCCTAATCGCAGTGAAATAGTGTCACTCATTTATCCAATCTGTTTGTTCGTTACTTAAGTAATTGAATAAATTTATAGTGGCTAAATATTTACATCCAGTTGTGTCAGCCGTTAGTGAAAACTGATAGAAAATGGTTCTCGCCATCCAGACTTCGTTTTGCATGACAACAGAAGATTACTGGTCAAATTCACAAGACAGGGATTAATACGAAGGTACAAAACAATAACATACAGTTGTATAAGACACTATTCGGTCGTGCTGACGACTGTAGTTTTAGAAATAAGCCGAATGACTAGTATTTTAGCATGTAATGCAATAAATTGCGAATGCATAAGCGGGATCTACCTGGTGATGACTTTCTAGAACCTAATGCCGAGTTGCCTATAACAGTGGCATGTGTGTTAACGGTTGTGTGAAGGTCTACGTATCAGCTTACGACTTTACTACATGCTTCTCCTCCCTACCGGTATTCATTTTGAGATCCCACAGTAATTAAGGTAACAGTCGCATTGATAGATGCATGTTTCTTTTCTAAAAGCACTATCCAATTCAATCTCGGTCTGCTGCCGCTACTGACACATTCACAAGCATCCGTAGCATGCTGCATGAACGGCCATGGAGCAAAGTAACATGTCCAGCTGTCTACTGTAACATTGGGATGGGTCACGTGAACACTATGGAAGGGAACATTGTGCACCACTCGGAATGTTTTGGTTGCTTATGTCAGCGGTGTGAGACATTCAGTAAGCGCTCAGCAGTTGCCGACTGTGCAACACATTCACCTAAATTGTCGCATCCAGATTGAACAAGTACAACGGATTCAAGGTCTTCGAACTTGTCTGCTACCACGCCGTAATCAGGAGTTTTGTCAGGATAATTTAAACACCACTCCCAAATGAACAGAGCTTTTGCAGTCGTTAGTGATCTCATTTGAAAACGAAGAGCCATACTCAAATTTCGATCTTGTTAGAGCTTGTCAGTATTGCTTATCCTCACCCCGATCGATATTTGGACTTCAGCTCATGTTCGTACTGGGTGACCACGTCGACCATTGTTTCATCGAAACCACATTAGACACGATTCAATTACCATATGCAAACGGACAGTCACATACACTTGCGAGTTTCCTGTTTACAAAAACGTTATGGGTAAAATACGATTTAACGTTTCTGGGTCTGCCCTGGTGATCAAGATGAAGGGAGTATGTTGAAGTCGTTTTTTTAACAGTTTGAGTCTTGGAATGCCTAGAACAAGCCTTCATGTCGGTTTTGACTCATCAGGATCAAACAGTAGCCTTATTCAGCGGAAAATTAAGATGAAGTTTCTGGAATGCAGTTTGCTAAGCTGAACATAAGGGATCGCAAACCATTATGTTAAAAATTGAAACAGTGTGTTGTAAACCGGTTTGCATACGAGAAAGAAACGTGAAAATGTTTGATTTTGAGAAGAGAGTGTATAAAAACTAGCTAGAAAAGATAAATTTTCGACATGTAGTTCCCTGAGAAATCACCGTAACCTCTCGTAACCAAGAGCATTTCCTGATGATCATCATAACCAGACGTCGCGATCGGATCATAACTTGTTTGGACTTATCAAGAATAGAAAGTCCGAGTGTGGGATGAATTGCAGACTGGTGTTAAGAGTCAAGGCTTTATTCACTAGACTACTTGTGTTTATGGGCACTGTCCGTACGGAGGGCGAATTAGGCCATTGATATTTGATTTGTTTGGATTAACTATCTGACAAGTCTAAACAATGGTTGGACCGACACTGGTAGAGTGTCGGTCTGTGAGTGGGAGTCATGAAAACGTCTGTTATGATCATTTCAAACCTGTATCATGGTAGCCAAGGTGGACTGAAGGTACAAGATGGAAGGTAGCCATACAGACGAACAGTATGTTAACAAATCGCACATGAAGTTCGTATTTTAGTTATACGTTTGCAGTGTCAAGATGACACAGGTTACAATAGATTCGAGGCGTTACTTATTAGAAACAAACAAAACTTTTGGCAAACATTTAGATTGATTATAACAGTTAAACTGCATTCCGGAAACATCTTAAATGTGTGCATATGAACGTTCATGTTCGAGACCACATGCTTCATCAAACAACACTGGAGTAACACAACTTCCATTACAGCCCGATTTTCGCACAGTTTCACGTTAGCCACATATCAGTTGAACAGAAGGCATGCGATACAGTAGTATGCACCTACTGGGTTGATTTAGCAAACTGAATGATCAAGAACGGCCCGTAGGGCTGATGCAAAATGAAAAAGACCCGGATCTTTAGTGAAACATGACAGTGATGTAGTAATAGTGTAGTTTCTCTGAAATTTAGTACAGGTTCTATGAAACATTAGTCTAAAAGTCTGCAGTTGATAGTAAGAGTATTGTATCCGTCGTCTCGTCCTCTGACGCGGCTCATCACGTGACAAGCCTAAGACTAAGTGACGCTCAGTCCCAACCTGGACGTGCACACCCACACATCCATCGGCCCGAAAACCTTCCTTCACGTCGGAACGCACGAACGCGCGCGCACGCGGTCACCACCTGCACATTCAGCCAATTGGGACGCTTCAACTGAATGTGATTCAGTGCGGTCAATGCTCAGGCACGCGCGACGCGGTTGGACCCGGATCGGAACAAGGAACAACACAACTGAACAGGACAGGACACGGTCCGGACGAGCGCCACTGTATTAAGTTTGTACACCGATCCATCAATAAAGATCCAAACTAGTCGATTTAACCTTCTCATTCACTATCGTCGAGATATCGTTATTTGTTAGTGGGTACTCAAGTTATCACGATTAAGAGTTCCACTACAGTATGGTGGGTGAGAGTATGGCAACAGTCGGCGGAATACTTCAACGTGACAATGGGGTTATGTTCAAAAGCCCACAAACGAGCGGATTGTGGACAACACGCGAAACCGGACGAGCCGTCGCTCGACGAAATGGGACCAACGGACAAGGCATGACAGGTAAAAGGTGGTTGATGACCAAATCGGAGGCGCGATTATTCCAACAATCTGTGGAGTATCTCGACACGGTGGTAAGATGTTCAACGTCTACTGCGGATAGATTACGGAAAACAACAACTAACAGAAAAGGAATGGCAAGTCAAACACTCACGAAGGAAGGCGTCAACCACACACGACGTGGAGGGTGGGGGTGGAAAGCGCTAAAGATGTGGATTGAACTTCCGGTTCATAAACGCGAGCGCGCGTCTGGCATGGGAACGTTCGGTTTGAATAATAAGGATTGTGCTTCATAGTACGATTTTTTCTACAGAATGACCCAAGAAAAGTACTCAATGAAACGAATTTAGGAACTAGCTTGCACCCATATGGCAAAAAGCGAACGCATTATCTACTGAAATGATTTCAGTGCACACAGAAAGGATAGAAAAAGCCGTAGTTTACAGACCAACGTACATTGTTACCGGGAATAGTACCCTGTACCTCGTTGTTACAGGAATGATGATGCATCAAATCCTTAGCATATTTACACGATGAACTTGGAGGCGCATTCTAGTGTACTACTAGATATAAAAATGATGCTCCACATCGATTCAGTAATTACGCTTCCTGTCAAAATAACACATTACATTGCTGAAGGACATTTTGATATACTGTTTTGAAGGCAACTGAAATTTTAAAAAATCCTCTGCGTAAACATTGCTACTTATGAAAGAATGAATATTAATCACTTCAGACATGGTGAATTATTTAAACAGTGAAATTAAGATAATTTGACTGTTGTTTGAAAGTGACCACTACAGGATGCAACGAAATGTTGCACCTGGATCTACGGCCTATGTGCGCGTAAGTTGACTACAACAGATAACACAACGGTTAACGGTACAGCGGACAAGGGACCGACGGATAACGATACGTCAGATAACGAAACAACGGATGACGGAGTATACCCGATCAACTCGGAACTTCTCAGCCAACCTAACCAACCTAAGCTGACACATGACCCTCAAACAGTCCCCTCCTCCACATACCACTCAGTCCGATGACAACATGGTAACCAACTCATTCGTTTTCACAGGGCTTGCGACCAATAGAAAAACAACGTCAAAAATGGACGTGACAAAAAATCCGGACATTACAGCTATGCTCCAATTATAGGACGGGCGTGTAGGCGGGATGCCAAAAGTGGCAACGAAGAATGGGACCGCTCGTGAAGGTCGGGAAGCATATGACCATGCCAACTGTTAAGGTTACTTAAAAGAGTAATGTGTTAGGTCTTTTGCTAGACAAATGAAACAATATTTTCTGAGAATTTGAGACAGCCAGTCACGAAATTTCAAGGGATTCAGGGAAACGCCTAATTAATTTCATCAGTACAGACTTACATGTAACTGGCTAGATTTTAGTTATTACGGTGCTTGGTAGTTGTTATTGCACCAACAACTCACATCATTGGTCTCATGCTTGGGTAAAGACGCCCGTTAATGATTAGGCCTAACTGTTTGTCCCGAGTCATAACATCACTGGGTAAGTTCACTCAAAACCCCACGTGCTTCTGAATTTCAACTGACCTCAGTTTAACCGTTTGTGTCCTTTTCCTTCAATGATAATGGTTTCGGTCGTTTTGTTTGAACTGTGAGATATGAACGTGAAAAAAATGTTTGCTATGTGAAGACAGTTTTTTATGCCCCTCTCGGTTCCTTTATAGTGACCATTCGAATAGCAAGTTTTCTGCATATGATTGTTGACAAGGTGGCATAAACTGAGTTGAACCTGTCGGCATTGGTGGGTTTGCTTACTTACTTACTTACTTACTTTGTATTGTAGATTTTCGATTCCTTTATAAATCCATAGGTTTGTACAGGAGCGAGGAAGATCAATCACAAATGCAATTGTTCTGTTTTTTTTCATCAGAAAAAAAAAATCAAATCACCGCCGCATATTTGGAAAGAGGAGCGCGTGATTTGGAAAAACATTGGCGTGCATCGTGCCAACATTGGACGATTAAACATACTGAAACAGATCGCTGATGCAACTGATAACCGCGCTTACAGACAGACAGTAAAACAACCAATCGGGCACATAGGGAGATGTACACATCAAAGGACCTGTGAGTGAGCACCAAGGCAGCTCCTTGGTAGATGCTTGTTAATGTTCAGACCAACCTTAATTAGCTGTTTGTTTTCAATCTGTGGTAAGAGAAAGTGTAACAGTGTTCTGAAATTAAGAGTCTACAAAAGTCGTAAAGATAATATACGGGAAACACGACATCATTAGGGTACATTGACACAACTGGAGTAGGGGATAGTAAGCATTAATGTCAACTAAGTCAGATTCACAAGGCCTGGTAACACAGTACCAGTCACGTAGGTTGTGAAGGTTTGTGTGGAAATCAGCATGCCTATGTAATGGTTCTACCCTGAGTAGGGACTATGACCACGGGAGGTTCATTGCATAGACTAGTTTTCGAGCACAGTATAGGAGTGAGTATATGCGAAGTACAGCAGCCTCCGCGAGTGCTAGTAACTGATCTTCGACCCACAGGCTCGATAGATGAAAGAGCCAACCGGATCGTTGGATGGTTTGATTGGACAAAGGGCGCGGCGACTGCAAATGAACAAGAATTTATTGGTTATTTGACTAGCTACATCAGGCAAAGGTCCGGGATGCATTCAAATATTCGCTGTGATGTGTGTCCCATTCCCTAGGAATAAACATAACGGTAACCACAAGAAGAGGCAGGATGTACTGAAAGTAGTTATTTCAACTAGGGGCACCACGCAAGTAACTGAGCTGCGGAATGGGTTCTGTTGATTGTTGATCTAAGTCTCTTGATAATGATTTCAACAGACGCATTGCCTTGGGAAGGCAACAAATTACAAACGTGTTTTTCTCTACAGTTAGTTGTATACCTAGCATTGTTTTCGTTAGCATGTGCTTACGAATAAACTGGTCTGAATAGCCATTTTCAGTGGCCGTATTAGGGAGGAACTATCTTTTGTTTCATATACTGTCATTCAAGCAGCTCATTCTCAAATATCGGACTAGATCCATGTTTTGTCTTAATGATGCAAAACTATTAAAGTTTGTATACTACTCCGTCCAAGTTGCCTTACAGTACATCTACGTTGCATCATGCCATCCTCGTGACGAGATATGAACATGTCTGAAAACCCCATACAGACTGTAGGGTAAAGTGGGTATTTTCAAGGACACAACTGAAATGTATCAGTAGTTCACTGGGACTGTTGGATTTGTCTGCCATACAAATAATATCACTCATATAATGCTTATGAAGAACGAATAATTTTATGTGGTCAGTTAATGAACTACTTTCTGTCTTCGTCATACAAATAGGAGCCGATGAAAAGCTTGGCGGTACCGTCATCGATACTACATTCTTTTGACCGTGTGCCTTTTCATCAACTCTAAAATGAACGTTGTACGTGTGACGATATAATGGCTGTTTTGGCCGATCTTCTGGTATCCTCATATTGATGCCAGTGCTGATAATATCCTGCCCCAAAAACACAACTCAGAGAGATAATTGTAAACAGAGATGTGACGGTGAGCAAGAATAGACGCCTTCCTGTCAAGTTTAGTTGCTTTAAAGTTTCAAGTTTAGGAGAACCTCTCAAGTTATAATTTCCATGTTTTCTTCTGACTGGTTCTAATAACTGGGTTAGCCATTTACCGTTTGCCCACTACAGGGAATTGCACATGTCTACAATCGACCGTAGCGGTACTACAATTTTATACACCTTGATTGGACGATAAAGCCTAAAGATTGCAATACCTACTCGTCCAATTCTTTCATAAGCAGCTGAAACCATTTGTCCCGTTTGTCTCGTACATCCCAGTGTTTTCGGCGGTGTGAATTTGCCTTGGTATGGACTATACTTTTGATGCAGTAACCCGCCACACACCCTTAATGTTCCGACGGTCATTGTGGGCGAATTAAGCCGATGGGCACTGTTATTATCATAGGCCCTCATGGACTACATCACTGACAATGTAAGTCAACTAACGTCCTCCAGTTGGCCAGATTGCGGTTCGTACAGACTGATTCAGTATCACAGTGCATTACGGGAATGCCCATCCCTGATGTCTCCTTACGCATACTCTTCCGTTTTGCTTTATTTGGCCTGATCGTGACACACCACTTCTTTTTGTACATCCAAATAGCTCGCCTAACTGCGGTCAGTGTCACTTAATATGTCCCACTTGATGACATTGTGCTGAAACGAGTGAGATTGTGACTGGCTGAATGAACCGCATTCAGTAAAGATCACGTAAACGATCGGCATCATTAGGTTAACATTGGTAAAACGTTCAGTGAACTTCACTCTTTCTGGTAGTTTGAATATTCAACGAGCACACGGAAAAACAGTGAGCTGAGAGTAAAAACAATGTTCTTCTCATATAAGGTCCAAGTCGGCTACGGTGCTGAATGATCCTGTTCAGTTATAGCCTCACAATTTGACTGACAAAAGATCATTATTTTTTGCCCCTGTAGCCAACATTCATACCCAGAAGTTTCGCCAACACAATGAGTTCCGTCAAATGATACTCTATCCGTTTGAATCTAACCAGAAACCCGTTCATCAAAAATGTGCACCCAACAAAGTGACAGTCTAAAAAACCTCCATATTTACTCTTGAACCATACCCATCTTGACCGACTACCTGTAGCTTTTCTTAATGCGATTCACACGATTCTTGATGGCTGTGAGGATCAATCATTTTTCCACATGCATCGAAGAATATGCATATCCACCAACAGGGCTACAACCCTCTTATACACCGGTTGTCTGTTAGCTTGTACTCAATCCGTGTTCGAATTGTCAAACTGTCACATTTTACTTTTGTATTTATACTTCTGAATTCATATTACCAAAGTTAAAGTGGGTTTTTTGCATTACAGTAAGGCAATTATTAGGTTTGTTAATAAATGACTGTTGTAGAGTTCTAAACCTTGGCGCGTGAAACCTACGTGTTTTCACCTGACCATAGTTGTCTGATAAATTGTGCGTAACTGGTATGTTGCAACGGTCAAATATCCACACTGATACAAACCAATAATGACTTCATGCATACCGTTATTTCTTCTCTAGTTCTAATTTTACTCCACCTCTTCAGAAGGCCTTCTTTGGCAGATACATTTTGAAAAATGAATATTGTAGACCATATTGCTTCAGAACGTATATCAATTCACTCATAGTCCAATAGTGGTTCACAAGCCTGTTTATACCAAATGTGACACCGATTTTCACCTCGATGGTTATTTTCCGTGCAGATAATCATCAGAACGTATCTTTTGTTTTGATTAAAAGCCGTCAGATCGCTGGTTTTGCTGTCAATTCGATCAATTTTCGTAAAACCGCAATCCAACTGCCCTTCTATGATTACATAAAGAGTTGTCTCTCTCATTTCTGATTCAGAATGGTCTAAGTATATTTTCATTAATTAGTTCAAGTTTGACGCTTTATGTAAAGTCATGTAGGTTACTATCAACTCTTCAGAACTTGAATATAGACCATACGTATGCTTGTATTCCTCGGCCTGGCCGTTGTAGAAGTCGCCTCGTCCTCTCACTCGGCTCATCACGCGACAAATCGTCTAGTCTACAGTGACGCTCACTGTCCCATCCTGCACATGCGCGTCCACACATTCACCGGCCCGAAAGCTCTCCTCCAAACTTAGAATCAGTCGCTTGGTTGAATCAACTCCCACTTATGCTTCTTGGATTACGCAGCTGTGTCCGTGCTGACGGTCAAAGCTCAACTGTTATTGGATGCTCAAGCTATCACGGTTCACAGTTCCACTACACCGTACAAATAGCCCTTTGTTCTGAAAAGAACTTTTATAATGGGTTGGAAATCGCAGTGATGGTCTATGATCTTTTCCTCTACTACCAGCGTATTTTACACATAGTTTTATGCTGTGAATTTATCGAAACTTCCGGGCTTCCTTTTTAATGCTGGTTGTTACTGCGATCAACTGTTTGCAGCGTTATTCTTTTCTTCGTTCATACAACAGTGATTAATCACGCGACCGTTAAATTCGATTTAGTGTACAAATGTGTAAAATGTACACAGACCTGATCGCACTGAAAAGTGCATTAACCCAGGTGAAGTTACCACCATACCTGCGCACAATACCGTATGGCCCGTGCAACAGTGCATGAGACGGATGACTGCTGTCAGCTGACAAATTTGGTCGAGTCGACAAAATCAGACATCTACCAACGACAGGACAGCACGACAGCGATATACATTGATTGGTATGATCGAGCGCAACGTTCAACCCCGTGTAAACCAATCAGAACATGAGAAAGGGACAGAAAGTCGGGCAGCAATGTTGGACCATGGGCCATTGTGAACGCAAGCCAAACGACACGCTGCCTACGCAGACCGAACATGCGACAGTTGGCAAAAGTTCGGGGAGTTACCATAATTCAAATTGAACACAGCACACACTTGATCGCAGCCTTCGCACTCAGACAAGCCTACCGGCTGGTGTGATTTGAGAGGAGGCATTGAACTCAGGTTGCAGGCTTGATGGAACCCAGCAACAGTGCATCTCCTCGTCCAGCTTGGAGGTTACACTCCGGCCCACGTGTTTGTGAGACTAGCGTGTTAACCACAACTTCAGTGACCGAATAATCATATGTGAACGTTCAACCACAATCTTCTGTGAGCACCGTTCAGCCTGCTCGATCAGTTCGAATGGTGAATGGACAGAATCGTTCTGAATACGAAGGCCGTGACCATATGTGGGTGACACTGGATCTGAACTACACAAATGACCAATGAAAATGTACACACTGAATAACCGAAAGCTTTGGATGATCTTTATAAATGCATGGTTGATTTTCATTCGAAAAGATTTTGACAGTTCATCTGTTGTCCTGATTTCGTAAAAACCAAAGAACAACCCCTATTGTGCTCTCGTTGATCCTTGTGAACCGAAAGCCATTCACAATTGATCACAAATTTCATGTTCAAGTGAATGTTTCAGCTGATCACGTCTGAAAATGAGCACTAGACTCAAGTGTTGTCGGTTGTAAAGCTCATCAATTGTGCGTAACCACACTGTGACCTAGAGATCAACCCCAACCAGAATGTTTGTGAAGTGAGCAGATTGACCACTGCTCCACCAGCCTCAGATTAAGCATTATCGAGTAAAATTATCTTAGTACAAAACAGCTGTTTCCTGTGTTTGATTCTCTTGGCAGTCTCAATCCCCGATGTCACCTACAGGCAGGTATTTGTATTGACAACTACAACGCACTTTTAAGAAACCTTACCTCTTAAAACTGAGGCATAGCAGGCGGCCAGTTCTGTTGCTACTCATTCGGAAATTTGCAAATATCCAGGTCAAACCATCTTGGTGCTCCAATATCAGCTACGAGCATTGAAGACCAAATTTGCCGAATGAACTGTCGGTTCGGAAGTTATCTACAACACACGCCGTGAGGAGTAGAAGACGGATATGACAAGTCACGATTTGGGCAGAATAATCGACAAGGTGAATTGCCCAGATGCTGAAGTTCATACAACCCAAGACAGCTGATGCCTATCTTGACTAGCTCACACTTTCGGTCAGTGCTGCCGTCCAGCACGAACTTAAAGGCGGGTTTAGCTGCATTTAGCTGCTTACTCACTGTTGAATATATTGAATTTTGTTTGGCACGGTTAGCCTTTGGTGCGTGGTCCAATGTTGAACACGTTGAAACATGTTTGGGTTGTTTGTAGGAAGTCTGTCCTGAATTTACCCTTTTCTGCATGCAGTCAACGATTATGATGAGTTTTGTCACACAGCTGTAGGTAGATAATGCGGATATGTTTTCTTCTTGTTTACAATTGTTGTTGCATATTTACTACCATGGTTGGTACTGTTTGACACACCGTACCCTTCATCTGTACTTCAGTGTCCTAATAAACTCACGTCCTGTTGACTACTGGACGTTTGATGAAGTTGTTGATCGGCTGCTCCATTTTGAGTGCCTTTTCTACCGGATGATTTGACTAGCTGGTTAATTCACATTGAAGATGAAACAGCATTTCCACTGTAATTTTCGTTGAGAGTACAACATAAATTCCAACCGATCCGATCGATCATTCTGATATTTCATTCGGCTAGGAAGGTAGCAATAATAACTCGACACAGTGAATCGGTGTTGTCCGGAATGTCTACTACGTATCACTGAATGGATTGATCAGAATCGTGAGGACTGATTCAACACCTACATCGTTCGATTGGGATGCATAGCTTACAGGCAGGATTAAATCATTAACACACGGATGTGACAATTCACTCGCAATGCAATCCCGTAAGTTTGCGAATGAGTTGCCTGTGTGTGAGCACCAACATGCCGTGGAGATAATCGTAAACAGCGCCGGTGTCACATGATACTCCGACCGTCACTTCATTAAGACAGGCTACAGTTACATGACAGGTTCTGGCATAAAACTAGAAATGTTAACATAGGCTAATGTCTGTCTTGCTAAAGTTGCCAACAAGTATTTTAAGAACAATATCAAGTACAGAAGAATCCAATTAAAAAATAACTTATATAACGAGAGGTTAATTTCTCTTTACCTTCTTCAGACACGAACTTGAAACAGGGAAATATACAGAACAACCTAGTAGCAACGAAAATAGATGCGGTCTCGAGCGGGTTTTTTATTAGAGGAAGGCATATTGTCAGTTTTATGGCAGACAAACTGTCTGAGTTCATAGCTTACGCATACGCACGGCCGAACGGCCGAGTGTGATAAGGGATACTTCGGAAATTACGGGTAAAACTGGGGTTCACGCTGATGAATCGGATGTGCTGACCGTTTGAGTATTCTTCGACCATTTATTGTTACAGACAAATTTAAATGGACTAATAGGTTACGTAAAAACTTGATATTCTCTTAGGTTATCGCTGTGGACAAACGGAAAAGATCTTGTTCAGAAATAGCAACCCTGATTTAGTCCCAAGGTATAAACGTGTCCACATAGACACTGGTTATGGTCTGGTGTTATTTTGCTTGATCGATAGCGGAATGAATTGCTTCAACTCTGAGTACACTACAAAACCATTTGGAGCAGCCACTACTTATATTTGTCGCCTTTGGTGCCCACTGTCTAAAAGCAAAACCCAGTGCGAATACTGTTTCACAGGGTTCAACAGATGCTCACCGATGACTATTCATATGGAGAAGGCGAACTATTAAAAAGGGTTTTAACCACACCTGAATATCGGGAGTATTTTGTAGAAAATCACAATCAGAATAGACTTATCGGAGCGGCTGCGTGCATGATTGTCAAGAGGAGGTTCATTTTTGGATTTATATTTCAAAGGTGACTTCGTAACAACTGGCATAAGTCAAAAATTATAGTTTACCTTAAATTGTACACACCCTCAGATTGAATTACGATTACTAATTTCAATCAGAAATGTTGCTCAGTTTCCACCTAATTTTTCATGCAATCTAGTAATCAGCTTTGAGATATGGTGACGTCATATTATTGAAACAGAACGAGGTCTAGAACACTAAACGGCTAACGAATTTTTACACGGCTGGTGTGCGGGGTGACACAATAGCCAGTGACAGCAGAACCCGCGAACCGAAATCGCATCTCATTCTGAACCTCCAAATTAGCTCGCATTGTTCGAAGCAGTGTTTATCAATACCCGACGACCAGCCATGGGTGTGTACTTAGACTGCCGATTCGAGCAACTCTTCTGCCCAATGGTGACAGTTTCTGTCGATGTTGTTACTACCGGCTTGTTATATGTAATCCATTGTCCTACGCTCCTGACCGAAAGAAGCCAACACATTGTTAGCTTGAGAGTAACAAGGTAACGAACAGAGCTTGTTTCCTGTGTCCGATCATCGGATTAATTATAACACATTTGACTGACTCCAATCATTTTGTTAGTAGGATCGTCCTGGGTAGTCCACCGGAAATCCGGAAATCTGTTAAGGTTGTTGCAATTCTTACTGCTGTTTCTTACCGAGGATAGTAATATCCGGTTGCGCAACACTGAATCCTGCGTTGAGAAATCCGTGCAAACATCTAACCTCTAGTGACCTACTATCAAATGGAGTGCACCGTTTGGAATATCGTTTGCATACCTGTTCGTAAACAGTCACTTGGTCGATTTTCTTTCTCACTTTGGTTACTGATTCTTTTTTTGGAAGTGACATTCAAGTCATATCAGCGAACTTCCGCATATCCTGATTAGTAAACAGAGAAAACAACACGTGTCCGCCAGTTCGTCGTCCTTCATAAATACAATGGACTTTTGTACTAAATAATGACCCATAACTAGGGAAGGTAAGCCTCAGTTATGTTGTTTATGCACGAATTACACTACATGGTTTAAACACAACAGTGCGCAAATACAGTTGTACTCATACTTGTTTACCAATAACTTGAATCAGTGACGAAGTGACGGGCCTACCGTGGAGAACTGACGAAACGAGGTGAATAGCAGTGAGCGATTTTGGGTGAGATAAATCGAATGTCACTCACAACTGGCTGTATTTGTAGCATTTCCACAGACTTTTCATCCAGGCTATTCAGAGAAGATATGGTTTACTCGAGTTTCATCCTTTTTGGAGCTCGTCATTAGTGCATATTCTTTCCACGATCGGGAGTTGAACTTTAGCCACGCATTTGTGAATGACCGTATTGACCACTGTACCAATGCGACAACTCGGGCTCGACTGATTTATCAGACGCAAATGTTCAGCCAAATGCTCAGATTATCCTTGACGAAGATATGCACTACTAATGGGCTCAAACATGGGTAAAACCCTTTTCTAGTGTTTCTTTTTGAAAACGGCTGACCGATAAGTCTATGAGAATACGTAAGCTGGAGCCAATTTTGGAAGCAGTTTAACCTATACCCATTTGTATTACATAGCTCAGTAGTAGATGAGTGCTCTGGATCGACCGGATGTCATTTTCGGGTAAGTTCATTCATAGACCAGACCTTGTTGCGTTTATAATGGAGTAACTGCGTAAATTGAATGCATACTAAATGTAGCTCGATTTCAATCAAAAACTTAACCTTTGTTTTTGACATGCTTTTAGTCGATAGATTAACAATAACACTACGTTTTGAGCTAATCGTAGTAATTCACGCTTCAGCCTCTCTGAGTGACTCTTGCCATGAGTGCTGTAGTGGAAGTCAAATTAACAAAAAAAAGAGTGGTTGCAGGTGGTCTACTGTTGTTAAGTCACCTTCCGTTCTGATTGAAATTCAGAGTCCACTTATGATTTGCAAGTAGGGTCGTGTTGTTCAAAATCTGTTGGCTCATGGCTATCTCTATCCTTATCTGTTGTTATTCAAGCAAATGTGGCTGAGCTTTTGCATTGGATAACTCGACCATGCCTAGCGTGAAGTTACTGACGCATTGGTTTATATGGTAGCCCCATGAAAGCATGGTCGGAGTTCTACTGTCAGCCAAGGCAAAAACATGCAGCACTGTCGAGTTCTAACGAAATCAGAATTCAAGTATGGTGCTTCCTTTCGAAATGGGCTCACTGACAAGTCTTTGGGAATGCGACAGCTGTGCTCAGTCGTGAGCGATGTTCAATTTATATAAATCCGAATCCTCTACTACTTGCCAATAAAAAGAGTGCATAAAAGCTGGATGTGTTGTGATAGCCCAAGTAATCCATTCTAATTACTGAAACACCGCTTTATACAGTTGGAAACTTGCCACATTCAGACATTTTTGTAACCGAAGTTTCACCCCCAGAGAACTTGTTACGTCCTTTTACAATTGTACTAAACCAACATGTAATATTCGGAATTAGGGACTTCGAATGGACCCAGAAATTCTACTCAAATTGAAACCTCCCACGCAAGTTATAAGGAGAATTCATGAGACAAAAAGCCAAATTTATTTTGCTGTGCACAGTATTAGAGAAATCCCTGTCTGTTACTGACTGATCGTATTGGCATATACAAAGTCACAAACTGTAAATGGATTGATGCAATACAATACTAAGAAATTGGCAAATAACAGTAGACGTAACATTGAGACTGTTTGTCCAATCCTGATGTAATATCTTTAACGCGACGTTTGAAATGGCCCCCTGTCAGATCTTTTGTTGTGTCGGGGTTTGGATAGGCGATGAATCGAATAGATTTTCATCACAAAACAGTTTGTGAAATTGATTTCTAAGTTGGAGGTGGTTTGACGTTTATTTACCATTACATCCTCTTAGTTTTCCTACTGTCACCTCATTTTTAACTTATTATGCAACAGAATCAGGCTATGCATCGTGACACATATATAGAATGCACATGTTCTAGTGAAAACGGTGGAGAAAATTTCGTTACATAACCGGCTGGTCATTGTCGATATGAGCCATTATTGTGAGTGTACACAAGCTGTCAATAAACTTGATTGATTTGTAAATATCAACTACCGTATATACACGTCCAGCTCTGCTCCTATTGCTTGACCTTTATCGATCCATGTATGTCCACTGTCACGCTGTTTAGTTTACTCGGCGTGAGAAGGATGTGGCCGTTCCACACATGTTAAGCTGTCATTGTGCAAATAGACAGTCTTTACCATAGGTTTCGTTGTTCCAAATCTCTGAATTAATAAAGTACCATTAATAATTACATCCTTGAACCTTGAGAAAAAGTCACTTCTCCCCAGTCATGTATCACATCGTTCATAACATTTGCAGACCCCTTCGATTGAAATTTTTGTTTATGGGTCGCCGAAGTGGCAGACAAACCAAGTGCAGTGTTATACGGTCAGATGTCAGGATATGGATTTCGGTGGCAAGCGACATCGCACATTCGGTTAGTTCTACTCGAGTTTGCAGGACAATGCGTCTTTATTAACCCGTCACAGCCCACGATAATTTGTCAACACACTGCGTTTTGTTTACCTAAATGTGAACTCCAATAGATCTTGGGCTTAGTTTCAGTCGTGGTAAACGATTCAGTATGTCTAACGTCATGGCTAGCTAGGACATGGCACAAGACAAAGTGAATCCGTACACACCTGCATTATCATGTATGTTTTCTATTGTTGTAGATCTTCATTGTAACAGGAAGTACGTCAATCGACTTGTGAACGTAAGCGCTCCGAACGGCTGAGTCAGGCATAGCAACTTCAGTTTGAAGCTATGCCACAGTGTAAGATTGACAGGTTGAATTATGGTTGTATTAGTGGTCGACCTTAACAAGGTTCGTTTGTAAGCCAGTTGGCTGTAATAACAACCAGCAGGAGGGCACGCGAGTGACCTTTGGAAATCAACATCCTACTTAAGTGGGAAAACTGAGATGAGGGACGTATGGTTTGAATGAAGTCACACAAGACAGATTAATAAATGCCCCTCGTTAAGAAAGGATTCATAAAACACCCGAACGGTGTTTGTCACAACATCACGTTCGTTGCCGGACAAACCAGTGCGCGGATTTGGTGATGATTTTCTTCACACAACCGTATATTAAATGACTATTTATATTCGGATTGGTGAACGCATTCAGTATTCCGTAAACGTCCTCTTTCGATAGATCATGATGTGTGTGTGCACACACTTGCACAACTAATGATTTGGCGGGTTCATCGTACCGATCCAAGCAAATGATTGATTTTGGGACAAAGAGTGTAGCAAATTCATATTGAATTGTTTCACCTAGGAACAACACTGAGAAAAGGGTGCTTAAAAGTGGACATTTTGAGACGAAACATTTCATACGAACTGTTTGGAGGGAAGATTGAGCACAAGAAAGCCAGTGCGGTGAGCGCTTTATTCTGTACTAACAGACCACTAACCCTGTTTTCAATCTATCTGGATAGCAAAAAGAAAATAGTTGTGAAATGCTACTTTTTCAGTTGATCTCGTCAACCACACAGTAAAACGGTCATACCACGAAACAGACGTACATGACGCCATGAACTGAATAGGAGGTTATGGTAGGGAAGATTGTGACATAATTTCACCCGCTAGGCTACAAACCACCAAATAATAGGGCGTAATTCCGTTTATTACACTGATTCTCTATCCTCACAGTGGAACAAACCGAACAATCAAGCAAAGTCAGGTCAACAATAAGTTTCACGAGCATAATGGGCGAATTTTCACTGTTCGTAGATACATTGGTAACAGATAAAGGACTGTTTCAAGTTTTCAATAGCCGTCATAAATTCATCAGAAGCAGACTTGGTTCTTGCAAGCAGTCTGCTTTCTATTATTCACCGTCCTGTCAACTACATAACATCCTATATCATCATGGTTGGCAAGGCAGGTAAATTAAGAGCAAGTTGTCACATAATTGCTTCAAGCAGTCCTGAATTGTTGCGCAATTGAGAGAATGAGTTGACCCCCGAATATGACAGGTGAATAACGGGGACCATTGGTAATTGTAGGATCGGAACAAATTTCTTTCTGCGCTAAAAACTGCAGGTTGCGCAACTGAATTCCGATGGCTTCTGCGGTGGGCAGAATATGAAATTTGTTGTATTTGGATTGACGATTGAACAAGAGGTAAATGGGCTGGAAATTCACTTCCGGTGAGACTTGGTTCCCTGAGTCAAGGTGGTGCAACACCAGTGCACTGACAACTGGTTTCACCTCGTTTTTAGTCAGCCACATAGAATCGTGTTAACGTATTCTATGAGATAGACATCCTGCTGTGCGACTGATGTAACCTGTTCCAAAGAACTACATGTTACGGTAAACACAAAATAAGGTCACACAATTAGACAACGTACGTTTGAGTAATACGTAAACTACCGGATTGGATCAAAACAAGATTCGCGGTTATGCCTCAACATAGGTCATTCCAATGGAGTTATTTATTATACGAGTTACCAGTTCAGCCCGGCCATTATAGTCTAACGTCATATATATCAAATTCTTTTCTGCAGGTTGAATTTTCGGTGTCGTCAGTCCCATGTGTTTTGGAGGTAAGCGTTACCTGCGAATGTCCACCGTAGAAACATCATTTCCGCTTTAATGGTATCATGTACGCATTTCCATAGTTCTATTTATCAAACTATGAACCAGGTTCGTTCACTGTCTGCGAAGTACCTGATTCAAAAAGTGAGTATACCGGCTGTTCCAGGTCCCCTTCTTATGAATGGCTGTTTGAAATGAACCGTCTACACGACGATTCACTACCAAATCCAGGAAGAATATTCGTCCATCCTTCTCGGTCTCAAGTGTAAACTTGAGATTAGGACGCGCTGGGTTCGGCTGAGCAAGTAGACTATCTAGATCCACAGTTCCATCAACTACACTGATGATATTGTCTACGCACCTCTGGTAGACAGTGGTAGGTTGAATAATCCCTCGAAGCGTAGTCATTGCCAGGAAGACATCCCTTAACAGTGAGCTTAATGGTGACTTCACTGCAACACCATCCTTCTGACGGTATCTTTTCCCATCAATCTGAAAGTGCATATCCCGCGTAGAAGTTGATGTCAACTGCTTCAACGTGTTGTCCAGTAAACTAAAATGCAAATTTCCGAATGTCACGGAGTCAATCTGTTAGGAGGCAAATTCACCAAAACAATCTAGTCAGGCCATTGGTGACGGCTGATGAAATCAGTCATCATTGCAAACCAGTCTGGTCCTCGGTGACGGCTGATGAAATCAGACCTCAACAAAGCACTGAGGGTCACGTCGGACCAACTAGCAGGGGACGTGGAAGTGAGTGTGGGTGTCGCGACAGGAGGATGAGTGCAAGTGAGCGTGGGTGTCACGCCAGCCCGAGAAACTAACGTCTATGGAATTGGCCTTGGCCACTTGGTAGCGAAGTGGCCTAAACAAGCAGACAGTGATTCAACAAGTAAATGGCCATACTTGGCCACTATTTCATGATATATATTTACAGGCATTTGATTCATTTGGTCGAACTGGTATTTGACAATACAGCGTGTTTTTCCGTAATCGTGTTCTCCTTGTCTCTGTGCAAGTAGACTGGTGAAGCCGCATTGTAGGGACTCAGGTCTAGCAGCCAAGCCGTATTAGAACGTTTGGCAAAGAATAGGCGCGTTATATCACAATCAAACCCTGCTGCCTAAGGTTTCTAACAGTTCTAGAAATGCATTTCTCGATCGCATCGGTTCTATCTTTTTCGTTAAACGCGTTGTTGAATTCAGACGAATCGCTCACGATATACGTCATTTTCTGCAAGCAAGCTGACTTGTCTATCGGAACATTTCCCGCATCATTATCTGGCTTTGATGGTAATATAATCTCGGCTTTTCTTAAACTCTCCAGTTCTTAGATATGTATTTTCGTCAAAATGCTGCTTACGTCTAGTCGAGAGTTGAGATACTGATAACAGGTGTTAACTAACGTAGTTTTGAAGTGTTATACATTGAGTTCTGATGACAAAACCAGTGATTCGATTTGACTATTCGGATTCTCAAATTAGACCTCTAAATCGATCTGCTTCATCTTATTTTTGGGACAGGAAAACCCAGAATCGAGTGATGAAACTTTTACTAACACTTCCGACAGGTGCATCCTAGTAACATTGTGGAACTACCTATCTGGATCGCTAGGGAGGGCTGGTACCATACTTATAGAATAAAGGTCGAACATGCTGTTTGTTGCTGGTTCGAATACAACCGAAGCCCTGACTTTTCACAATTGAGTCTCACCTAAAATCGTAAATCTGCCAAACTACTTATTAGTAATATAAAAAGTATGATGATTCTTCAACTGGTCTTACGAAGAATAGACCAAAGGTAAGCACAATGTTTCACTAGTTGACTTAAGTTCAGTTCTTTTAGTTCAGTGGAGACAGGTCAGGACCTTTGAGTTTTCGAGCGAACAGTTAATTTTGCACTCATCTCTAATATTGATCCAGTTAATGCTTACCAAGTCATACATCTTTGAGACGAATTTTCATTATTTCCGTAATCGTTCTTGGCTGTCAGCACATACACTATTCGTAAGTAGTTCGACACATCTTTTACTAAAGCATCTCTATCGACCCTCATTGTTCGCCGACAAAATAACCTGTTGGAGCTCACTACAAGGGTGGTGCTATCCACAAAAATCACGATCTAAGAGCGTATGCAGACTTGACGAACACAGGCTCCAAATCTCGAGGCTATGTCTTCATTCAAAGAGAGACTGTTAACAGTCATGCGATCACCAATCCAAACTAGCAGCCTTCAAAACATGCGTGATGGGAAAGGTCAAAACACTGACGGCTCAGAAGTCATGAATTCCTGATTTTCAGGTTGCGTTTGACTTTTCTTACTGAAAGTTCATAAGGATCCTTGGCACAGCTTCCGTTGTTGCTGCAACAGTGGCTGGAGTCACTGGAACTTTACAAGCACTATGTTGGGTCATTTCGTCATCAAGTTTTTGTGTTGTGTCCACCGGACTAAAGCGACTGCGTTTTTGTAGGTTAAATACTACACGAAAGCTTAGTTAAGTCGCTTTCCAGGCCTTGAATAGAAGTGTCGTTCATGATGTTGACCCATATGCTGGGAAGCACATACACAAGACTATTTTATGGGAATGGGACGGTCTATCCTGTAGAAAATTGGTGTAAATGGCCCTCATAATTATATCTCAACTATTCCCTTATACAATACGGATTGAAAAATATAGTAAATTCACAACTGAAAGTTTTCAGGTATTCTAATCAATAACTGCATGGGACAACAGGTTGCTCTAGAAAAAGTACCAACGAAATAAGCCGGAAATGCTCTACCTGTCAGTTACTCTAGTATTTTGCTACGTAGCATACACAACACTACTGACTCGAAATGACAAGTGGCGCTGTCTGGCCACCTTATAAAGAGCAACGCGGTTTTATTGTACTGTTAGTCTGAAGACAAAACTATAAATGAAATCGCTGGTTGTAGAGCTACGAATACATTTGGGAACAACTATAGTGTAGCACACGTCTTCATAGTAATTACTATCTGTTCAGCATATAGTAGACACATTTTCTTAGTCATTCCATAGCGTCTAAAAAGTCCATATCAAACTTGATCTTTTCCTTCATAGCTAACATTAGTCATCCATTAAGACGGATTAAACGCACAAAACTATAGCTGGTGTTGCCTACTCAATTTCGTTTCTTTAGAGTGCTCCATTATCAGCGATGGAGACCAGTACACTTAGATCAAACGCTCATCGCCTGCATATACAAAGACAACTTACACACCGTCTTCACTTCTCCTGGGAAATTATTTCCGAATTAGTTTTACCCTCAGTTAACGTGAGTGACTTTTGTGCTTACAACCTCTAGTTCCATAGAAGATGCCACTGTTGCCATCGCAAACTCAGAAACACCTTTTATTTTTCTGCTTGACTGTGGTCTGCTCCAAGACGGAGGATTTTTACTGACCTGCGAGATCAGAACTATTGAATCTGAACTGACCGATTAGAGCTTATCACTTGAATAGTGCGTGGTCGATCGAGTCAATAATGTCGACGAACTGGCAGTGAACTAAAGTAACAGTAATATTAATGATGGTGAAGACGGAGTTACAGGGATTACCACAGCTAACCCATAGTATGGTGTGCCCACTCTAGCCACGAGTAAGCCAATGAGAAAGGAGATATAAAAATAGGGAGACCGTATGTGTTATATATTGAGAAGCACTGTGACTAAAGGGAATGGTACGCATCAACTGTACATTGTTAAATTTGGAACACACGAGTGGTAGAGTTATTGGTTAAAACAAAAACATATAATAAAGACAAGGTGAAGGTGACATGCGTAAGAAATATGCCGATACACATGAGTTATCGATTTCAAGGGGAAACCGGTTATAACGTGAAACACTTATAGACCATGAGCGATTAAAAGTAAATGGAAGCACTTGAAGACAAAATTTGCCAGAGTAATTTAAAAAGAACGGTTCTTGAAATAGCATGCGTACTTGATAGGATCTACTGTGGATTGCTGTTTGTAAAACTATGGTCTAACGATTTCAGATTAATCCTAGCGTGTGTAAAATGAAATTGCCAAATTATTTCTCCCCAGGTGTATGAACGTGTTGAACAATTTATACATTTTGAAACCGACCGAAGCACTGGGCTCCCTACACAAACTCAAAAATCATCCATCAATTTTTGTGTGTATCATGACTGCGGTTAGTAAGTCGGTCAGTTGAACGCTGTGATATCATTAAAGTAGCGGTTCCTGGTTATGAAAGTTCCATTGGTTTGTCTCAGCTCTACTTCAGTAGGCCGTGTACGGGTGGAGGAATAGGTTCATAGTTCGCAACCAGTTTTTATATGTGCCCGTTTTGTGAAACTGGGGAACCAAGTACGTCGACAGACCATTTCATGAATACCGACGGGTCTGCTTTAAACGAGACTAACTAATACACCCTGCAACGCTGTGTTGGCACAACTTACTCATTCTGTTCATTCCATCGATATCTGATAAATGTAGTTCGGCTGAAGAGAGTAGGTTATCGATTTCTAGCAGTATGTGAAATCATCCGAGTTCGCACCTACAATTCGCGCCTGGCCATCCAAAAGGAGGGGCTCGAACTAGCTTAATCATTTATCACTCGCAAAAGCGGGCGACGTACTTTAGCCCACTTGAAATCCTTAAAGTTTATGATTGTGTCTGATTAATTAAGCAATGTTTGTCAGGATAGTCTTTTGATGTAAGTGAAACATGGATAATCTGATAGTAAAACTACGAGATCGAACCAGTTTGCTAAATTGCCATTTCTAATGCTTACTCTCAAGACCCACACACGAACCAAGAAAAATCGGACATGCATGATACCCTATGAAATTCAGGTGGTCACAGCAACTTTCACTACCTGGTCACTGAGTAAGACCTCTGACAACTTCCGTACATACATAATGTTCACCAACATCACCTGTTGCATATGACAAATGTCTTAACGCCGTCCGACCTGATCGACCGTGTTCCGGGTGTTGCACCTCATGTCTGGTGGTTGTTAATTTTTAAATTTACACCAGCTTGGTAATGATGTATTAGATACATACTGGCCTAGCCCATTAAACCGAGTTTCACAAGCGTGCCGTTTTTGTAAGTTGAAATCATTTGAAAAGAGTTTGAAACACGGCACGATATTAACCTGACGTTAACTTGGGTTTCAAACAACTGTCTTGTGTTTCTGTTAGATCAACAGCCTGGCATAACTCTGAACTCATTTATTCCCCCCTCCCCCTCTAACTTTGCGTTTGCAGTAGAATTCAAGGGTACTTTTCCACAAGAGCAATGTATAATAACAAAAAAAATACACAATGGACACCATGTTCACTAAAATTTCATCACATCCTAGTGCGAGGAGGGTAGCGTAAACTGTGTTCCAATTGTTTTACATCAAAGAAATTTGGAATTCTACAATATGAAGCAAAGGCTTAAATAAACCATACATCAGAGGAGAATGTTAATAATAATTGTAGATGTTCATAGGTGGACTGAAACCTTACTTTTGAACAACTGGTATAAGATTATTCATAAGTGTTCTAATAAAGAAAAAGTCGGGGTTGGGTTCAAAGCTATAGATGACGTACGCTTCAGTAGGCAATACTCTGAATTGAATGATGATAGATTAAACCGATATTGGTTTGTCCTTTCAAAAAAACCGCGCAACAGCGAAACGATAATCCAGTTTGAAAGATAACGAATTGTGACTCGTCCATTGAAGAACTGAAGATGATCGCCAGATTGGCAACTAAATTTTTCACATCGGTTTCTGATGTTAATTTAAAGTTAAATGCAAAATAAAAAAGTAGACATTGCATCGTATCACGTCACATGTGTTCGAAATAGCTAAAGTCTCAGATTGGCTCAATTTCACTAAGTTTTTGGGTACTAAGTGGTTTATCAATTCCTTTTTCTTGCTGGTCATTGCCCTCAATGGCGGTTATCTGCATTTTCTGAGCGTTAAACACTGGTCTGGCTTCCGGTGTGATTAGATAGCGTAAACGCTGAAATGAAGAGACAAAACGTCAGGTTAAAGAAGATCACAAAAAACGTGGTTAGGTTAAGTTAGGCGTATTACGTTTATGGAGCGCATTAAGACTAGCCTAATTTCAAATTGAACAATACCCCCAATTGATCGCAGCTGTCGCATTCCCATAGACATTCGAGTCGGCCCTTTCGAAAAACGAAAGCGAAGGTGTTCGAGCGTACACATGCGATGATAATTCGGGAGTGCCTAATGTGAGGTAAATGGCGCAGTGGTCAACACAGTTGTCTCATGAAAGCGTGGCCGGAGTTCTAGTCTTGGCCATGGCAAGGATATTGACGAGCTCTAATGAGAGTGAAACTCGAGTCTAGTTCTTCTTTTCGAAATGGGTAGACTGGAAAGTTTATGGGAACGCGATCGATTGTCGGTTATGTTCAACTTGAAATTAACAAGATCCCCGATAACTCATCTGTAAATTAGTCTAATTCTTTATGCCAGTGTATGGTTATTACGATGAGAAGGTTGTTTTTTTCGCATTAAATCTGGTGGTTGGTAGGCTATACTGCGCCAACCGAGTATAGTCACAAAACAGAATACTATCGTAGGCTCGAACACACTACGCTGCCTGTCGATATGTTCAGTGTTAAAAAATTATACCATATATAACACTAAACTGGTAATCAACTAGGACATAAGGACAACGTATTCACAAAACCAGAGCTTTGAGGCCCTCCGTTTAATTCCAAGATTACAACTTATCCCCCACGGACAGAAAAAGAAAAATTAAATAGCAAGGTGGTTTGTTGCGATTGATGGGCTTGCTTTCCGAACTTTTGCGATCAGCCTAATATTGGAGAAACAGAGAAAGTAAACCATCCTATTGACAAGCATTTTGTGTTTCCCTCTGTAATGAACCACTGTATACTCCGTTATTCATAGAGTGCATTCTTTTGTTGACCGAGCAGCATCATCGTTAAACATACTTTCCTGATCCTCAGATTTGACAATCTGACAATGATGTGACGTTGTTTTATTCTCATAATAGATTCTATGTTTCAACACCTGAATATTATTCTAATATCCGACGTTGTCTTGTCAATAAGTACCGCTAAATTCACCTGAAGAAATATAAACCAATCGCCCCCATCTCCCGTAGGTTTCTTGTTCGACTGACAGGGCTTCATAACGGTTTTTGTTTGGGAAAATGTCTGTCCATCTGTATGAAACACTGGAGACGCAATTCAGTTCTCTTATAAACCATACTGCCATTAATCTGTTGGATATAAAGATGATATTCTGTCAGTTTACTTGCCAACAAAATAGCAGTTTCCCACCGTCTGCTGTCAACATTCACATCATAGTGAACCAGACAAGAAAAGATTTACTTGTATACGTTTAGAAAGTTACCGACGTGAACACTCACTTGTTTCAGCGTTCCTTTAGCACGTGCAAGTTGAACAACTATCATAATTGGAATGAAAATCAGCGAGGAAAAGACAATCAACCAAGCTGTGACGATAACCCAGGTATAGGGTTCGTATGTGACTCCCATAACGGAAATTGGCTTGAATTCGTAATAGACCAGATTAGCAATAAATATACCCTGTGAGAAATGAAATGGATGGAATTGTGTTTTTTCTGGTTGGCGAATCAATAAAACTTACAGACTGTAAATATGAGATATTTTAATATGTGTAATACGCATAAATTAGATTATTTTGAATTCTTGGTCGACTCATTTACACTTTATTTCTTTATTCCAGTCTTATGTAAAGGCTTTTTACACTCTTCTAACACTTAACATTATGATGTGCAGTGTCTCTTTTTTTTTTACACCGAACTGTGATTCGTTTTCACATAATGGGAAACACTTAATCATATGGCCGATGAACCCATTCGGCAGAGGTACTGGATCAGCTAGTCTGGACTAGAATTTTTGCTCGCGTTCCTAGTGTAAGGAGCACAAACTAACAATTGTGAGGTTTAACTATGTATATCTTATACACTTCGACAAATCACCTTATAACGGTAATCCAATCCACAATTCTGCTTGTGCACTTGAACTCTGAACAGACTCGGTCACAATGCATTATTAACGTATATGATACTATAATAATATAACCGATGTCCGTCGAAAGTTGAAATCTGCCACTGATCATTACCTACCCTGTAGAGGAATTGGATGTTACTTTCAACCCGCAAGATTAGTCTCTGCTGCCCCGATCGTTCTTTCTCGGAAAACTCTGTCTCTCATGTCCTCTACCAGTTCATCTGCAGTTGCGGCGATGCGTGCATTGGCAGGACGGACCAAAACTTACGACATGGGAGGAGGAGTACATCCCCAAGTAGCAAGTGCAAGCAGTGACTGAACGCTGGTTAGCATATCAACACCCTAATAGAAATATGGCATCGATATCGAAACACATAACCGCAACAGGTCATATGGTTGACCCCGTCACTTCGCTTATGGTTCCGTTGTGCAACTGCAACCCTAAGATGTTCGCGTTTTCAGAGGTGTTGGTAGTCCAGCGTCAGGCACCGGCCGTCTGTTAGCAAATTTCGTTACCATGGCAGTGAACTGATTTTAACCATGTAAAGTTCGTTTATTTAGCTATTTTGTCGCTTTGCTTTTAATAGAATATAACCGACTTTTTTGTGTAATCGTGCGTTGAGAATAAACGAAATGCTTGCAACTTGCAGTATATATCTTCCTGCCGTCTTCATGAACTGGGTAAAGGGAACTCAGTGTTTCATAGATAAAATAATAGCAAAGTAAGTAGAAGATAGAGATATCCTTGAGGTTGAAAACCCATAAAAATCTGAAGTCAACTTGGATGTTAACAAACTCGGGTTGCTACACTGACCAATGACCAACCGTGCTCAATTGTTGCCTAGCATGCGGTTCATTGCACTAAATTCTCTTTCTACCTGAAGAAAACGCAATACAATCCCATAGGCCATGAAATGAGCGTATCACACAAATAAGAAAGGGTTATAATACTGAGCTTTGGTCGACCGCTATTGACCTTATTCACCCTCGCTAAAAGCCAGCGAATCAAACATTTTCCTGCAATAAACATACTCTTGGCCGTCTCCTGCGATAGCAGAATCGTCACGTTGGGAAACACCGGTTTAAATGAGCAGGTTTGGATTGTACACTTTATTAGTTTTGGACATCTTTTGTAAGGAATAGATCAAAGTAACGAACATAACAAATAAGCTCATTTTCTCAATCGGAAACTGTGATCGGAACCAGAAGTCCTGCTAATTTAAATAGAGGGATTTCATTTTTATACTGTACTACTTAATCAATCACAGTAGTTAAGTAGGTGGTCGGCGTATTGCAAGGAAAACTGCTGAGTATGCGCAAATCGGTACGCAGGAAACTCGAGAAGAAAATCGTGTTCTCCTGCATCGACTGCCTAAAATTTCACGGGTAGCAGCCACGTTTCTTTATAGCTAATGAGCTGATTATATTTCACTGACATCGTTCGATTGACTGATGACCAAATCAGAAGAGATCAAATAAACTATTAATACCTTGATATATGTTACTCCCTAGAAAATTAAAGTGATACCGGTCAGTCTGTCTTGACTAAAAGAAGAAACCAATAGATTCAGAGAGCTATCCACCGAATGAACACGCAAACTGATTGAACGTTACTTTCCGACAACGTTGCTTTACAAGTATGCAACAGGGGATAGCACATACACTAATGGACAGGACAACACAGATTGGCCATAGTGGTAGGCTAGATTACGAAATGTCAACCAGAGCGGATTCTTCCTGATAACTGCTTTCCGGGAAGATATATTAGAAAGTTTTACAAATTAATTCGGCAACTATGACATCCAACAATATGTGTAAACTAACTGGACAGTTTGTGAAGTTTGCTGTTATTCTTGTTTACCTTACTGTCAAGATAGGATCATGTACAAAACTGCCAGAATCTCCAAACCCCCAGTAAAACAATCAGCACCTCAACTTCTCTCAAAACTACTTGAACAGAAGTATGGATGCGGAGCATTTTATGGCAACGAAAGTGTTAGTTAGCTTACATCCAATGTACTTGAGCCTCAACCGAAATGAGAAAAGCAAACGAGTGTGCAATCACAATGTGGCAAAACGACGATGGAGACCAGACCATTGAATACGAAGCGTCATTTGATGATGCTTCGTGCAAATGACTCTACAAGGACCCCGAGTTCTGTTAGCATCATGAAACAAACGTCCGTTACGGTGCGTAGATCAGACATTTTCACAGTTTCGTACATGCAAACAATAATTCTGAGACTGTTATCATCCTGTTAAAATGAGAATTGTAAACTTTCCGCTTTCATTATGTTTTGGAAGGCATTTCTGCGTATTCAGTCGTCTGCAGTCAGCACCTGCAAAGATGTGTAACAAAATTTTGTCTGGGCATAAATTGTGGAAAAGTCAGCCTCTAGTATTCTTCTTGGAATCATATTTCGTTTATTGCTTTAGTGATCCTGGAGATCCGAATAGCACAATTGATTGGTTCAATTGTGTTCGTGCAAATCACATATGATAGTGAACGTCAACAGTGAATAGCTACCATTCTGGTCAGATTATGTAGTGACCTCTCAAACCGACTTGATGAGACCTAATCGGGTCCAGCCCTGGGTCATGGTTTCATACTTGGCATTGTCAACGTATCCCTCCCTTTGGGGTCCTTGGAACTCTCATTCCGCTGTTGATAAGATAGAATCAAAAAGCAAAAGTTTCTATGGTTCTCAAAGGAACAACTGGATGATTCAGTTATCTCATAATAAAGATCAGGTTGCTAGTTCAACTCGATGAAAGACATCCTAACTACCCGTAAGCTCTTATCCATAACCACACGATTAGGGATTCTGAGTTAGGCGGAAACCTTGGAATTCACTAAAACGGTCGAGCAAGGTTCTAGAATACGGATGAGTAGTTGAGGGAATTTAGTCGATTCGAATATAATATCAACTAGAATTGTTCTTAGCTTTCAAATTCGACCAGACTTTCCAGTTTACCTCTTTCGCACAAGAGTACTGTACTTGGAATTTTCTCTTGTTTCAATGCATAGCTTTGTCACCACCGCGATGTGGACCACAATTTAATGAGGCAGCCTTGACGTTCACTTTAAGTTAATTAAATCCCCAACTACTCATCAGCAATCACGAAAAGGGTTTTCTCCAAAACCCATATAATCGGAAAGTTGATTATCTTCATAGCAACGATGTATCCAAAACTGTGTACTTTAGATTGTACCTAACTAAGAACTGACTAGCTGATAGGTTGCTGATGTGGATGTGAAGTACCGTTTTAGTGAGGAAGGATGTATGCAATTCAGTGAATTTTGAGTGGCACTCCTGTTTCAGAAAACAATACATTAGAGGTATGGTGTTAAAATGCACGGAAAAGTATCACTGTTATAAGTAATAGATGGTTAGGTTAGAATATGTAAGTGGGAGAGGAGTATGATAAGGTAGTAGGAGTGAAATTCATGTACAAGTTATTGAATGACAACATAGTGAGCGTGAGTGATAAAAACAACATTTTCGACACAGGTATCTCCTCCTGATTGTTAACTAGTTTACTGATTGATTTGTAGCAATACAGTTTACACTTACACTTAGATCAAAAGAACACACGGATAATGAACACGACTGAGCGGCAGCAGCGAAAGCCTTCAACGTACAGTTATACTGGCATGGCCAGACAATAACTCCAGCAGAAAATGACTCAATTCAAACGAATACATAAAGTAGGTTGGCGACCACATTTTACACACAGTTTGCATGTGAAGTGCAATACCACATATAGCCTATTGTCTAATTTAGTCTTGCTTTCTTGTATCGGTCCCCCAGAACAGATGTACATGCGTAACACCTGATTAGAATCCCTCTGCTACATAACTGTCGTAACAATAAGCTTAGAAAAAGCGAATAGAACTACGGTACGACTAAAATGGACAGGATTCTGGCTCATTGTTCTCAGAAGGTATGGATCACCTCAGTCAGGGGCTGTATTTGTTGTGAACGCGAAAGACACTGTAAATTTTTCTAGCACATGAAGTTCCACACGGGTATGTTAGAATATAGGACCACGAACGCGTACACTCATTTGCGTGGCTCACGTGCATTCAGACACATTGGGCGGCAGTACACTGTCATTCGTCGTGGCGCCACACCCCTTATAGTGAGGAAACGCTATTTCAAAAGCAGCTTCTGGTCATTCGTCTTCCTGGCGTTGAGACGTGTTCTTTATTTCCCAATTGTACGCACCATACTATTCACGAAGGAAGTTGCCTGCTATACACCTTTTTGCGGAGACGATCGAGCCCACCATGCGTCTCTAACTTCAGAAATCATAATAAAACAGCCTACTGATGATAATTTTGATCGAGTCTTTAACTCACATAGGCCACCTCGAAAGTGAAACCCTTATCTCTCGAGAAATAAACAGAAAGGGACTGCAATGGTAAGATCTACATTGAGAAGAAAAATACTGAAAATATGACACAAGAAGCATCCTATGTACTCCTGTACATGTTAGTGCAATCTAGAGAGGATTTAGAGTAAAATCCAGAAACAGACAAAATATTCATCATACAGTACACCAACAATGATAAAGAAAAGGAAAGTTAGATGGCCACAGAAATTCAGGTTTCTGAAAATTGGAATGAGAAGGCTCCACATGACGGTTGTCGTAGGTTCACCTGAACAGGAAAAAATGGGCATAACTGACATAGCCTACATTATTTCTAACCTGCATTGTTTCTTTTGTAAAGTGTCGCATATGTTGGCCCTGTTGTTGTCCAGTATATATACGAAAACAGACAGACAGACTGAAACACATACACGCACAGATCGAATTAGTCACCCTTGGACCCACAAATCTGACGTGTCTCCGGTGAAATCAAATCGGTGTGATCAAAATGTAGCTCAACAAGTTATGTGATTTTAACATGGATAGAAGTCCTAGTCGAGGGGTCATGGATTGGAGTTAACAGACAGTAACTGTCTCCTACCTAGACGATCGGGCAAAATGATCATCACTCACAAGTGAAAGTGGTTGAGCGTTCACATGCGATGATAATTCGAGAGTGCCTAATGCGAGGTCAATGGCGCAGTGGTCAACACGGCTGTCTCATGAAAGCGTGCCCGGAGTTCTAGTCTTGGCCGTGACAAGGATATGCATTACTAACGAGCTCTAATGAGAGCGAAACTCGAGTCTAGTGCTTATTTTCAAAAGGGGTCAACTGGAAATTCTATCAGAATGCTACAGCTGCGATCAATTGTGAGTGATGTTCAATTCATGTGAAATAAAAATGTCGATTCTAAACCGTCACCAGGAGCATTTACACTTACATTCTGTATAGCCCCAAGGAAGTCAGTTTGAGTACAAACGTGATACTTTTAACGAATGTATCACGCACCTTACCTAGTACCGCAAAGTTCGATCAGTACTCACATGTATAAACATGTTATCCTAGGTCGAAATCGCCTAATCAGAACCTGTATCATGCAAATGTTTTGTGTTTACCCAAACCAAACGGCCTTCGCATCCTGGATATATCGTTTTTCAGGGCGAAGCTGGTTTCCAGAAGACAATGCATCTCGATCTGGACACTATTTTCGAGCCAGCTATCCACGCCGATCTCAATCACGCACAAGTTGTCCTCATCACGACACGGATAAAATGGTCAGTAAGACCATGTTGACAGGATGTGGAATGACGCGGCTAAAGAACGAGGTCACAAAACTAAGAGGTGAAAGGGGACGCTTACTGTGTTCACAGTATGACTCTAGCACGTTGCGTCAGAGTCCACAACTGATGGGACGAACCTAAAACACGGCCTGACATGCATGACGCGACCAGTCTGTTAGTGATTTGCAAATCTGTTTCGTTCATGAATGCAGCTTTTCACTATCTAACATATTGAGTTTTTTTGATCCAGTTCACCAACAGCGATGGAAGACGTGTATGGTGAGTTACTGACACTTCGTTTTCTCTCTTCAGTCATGAACGTAAAACAATAGAACATATAGGACATTGGGATAGCAGCAACTCTAGAAACAGTCAACAATTAGGTTTACGTGAGACAAAGACTGTCATGAGTCCCAGGACAGACAAACTGCGTGAGTCAACAGTATGTGAACACACAGGACCGGACGGCGAGTAGTGATTAACACTGCTTCTGAGAAGGCAAGCAGTTTCGGATTCCGACTACGCAATCGGGGTAAGCATCGTGACCTGTCTCCATGAGGTGCATTACAATGGATGGGGTCGGATTTCGTCCCAATCTATCGGTTAGTGAAAAACTATCCTGACAGCACAATCCGATAGAGAGATATCGTATTTTTACTTTGTCCATTTGAACTCACCCGCACATGCTGGTTCTCAGTCCAGCATTGCCTTGCAAGCGCCCTAAAGGGTTACAGCGACTTGTGCGAACAGCCAGGTGTTATCGATCGTGGGTCGTGGTGACCAACACACTGGATCGATGGGCCGAGCGACTTGGCTGGAAATGCTCGCACACACACCCTACCCAAAGCCAGCTAATCGGGCTGTGGTTTCGGCAGTGTGTTGTGCCCGTTAGCCCACCCGAATTGGTTAGGGAGCGTTGCCGTTCAGTAAGCACTTTAGCGTGGACTGCGGATATTGACGCCGGGTCAGCGTTCCGGACCGATCGATAGATGAATTTGGAGTTCGCCAATGGAAAAACTTAAAAATGCGCCAAAACGCCTACCTGCTGTGAATTTGGCAAGATTGGTTTTGTAGGTCTCCTCAAAGGCACCCGCACATGCGATGGCTTACGTTAAACGTAGGTGATGGCCTGACTGTTTAGGGTCAACTTTGTGGTCGGCTAATTACATCCATTACCGGTGTTTCCTGTTTGGTTCCTGAGTTCAGCGAGAGAGTGGTGAACATATCATTAAGCCGGAGATTGCATACGCAGGCTATCCGTAATGGGATAACATTGGAAAGCACAAGAATTTAGTGGGAGACAACGACTTGGCACGATGATCCGAAAATCGCTACCCTCGGCTTTGGGATACAGTAAGAACATAGGGAAAGATCCAAAACTCACGACTCACCGCTAAAGAATTGTTTGTTAACAGAATAATCTCAAGTTGACCAGTCTGTCTTGTGTGCGGAGCTAATTGTACTTGGTCGATGGCTTGAAGCAAACGTGCTGACTACGATTTTACAAACATATTTCTAGTAGACAGCTCGATAGGACACTGTATCTGCATGTCCTATCAAGTCTCTGAATTCTAACCACAGAAAAACTTGAGTCAAAAGTTCCCCTACAAGCTGATTCAGTATCAACACTAATTTTACATTCTTGTAAGACCAATAGACAAGGTGGTTTCCATCACTAAGTACACTCAAACCATACACGCACAAACACGTGTGAATAAGACAACTGAATGAGGCCACCTAACACCGGCTAGCCTATGTGGACTTGACGTAAGAGATCCGTCCTTACTGCGTCGTTGAGTACGTGCACTCACTTCTCGTTATGAAGCACCTAGTTAACTCGCTGAATACCGTTCATTTCAGTAGGGTTTCATTTCCCTGTAAATAGGCTGTATCTGCCACTGTCTACTCAAACACCAAGTCAACGACGTAAGGTTGCATCTGTAAAGACACAGCAAAATATAACCACATACGTAGTGTAAACTTATGTTGTTGACTCCCATAAGCAACATCATAACAGTTGCTTATGAAGTACAGTAGTAGTATTCTGTCATCTGGTAACCACGGAATAATCTGACTGGAAGATGTCTGTACAGTTATTCTTAAAGCCTACCGACGAATTACCACCACATTCAAATCTGAGTTTATGGACTTCGGTCTGGGTGATTCTAGGCATTGTCCCTATGCATCCATGTAGGTAGCGGTTATTTTTCACCCTGTGGTCTAACTTTTTTGAGCACGTTTAACGATATCACCATCCAGCTGTCGGTGTGTCTTTCTATTATGGTCTACACTGCATCTACATAGATATTAGAATAGCAAGTGGGATGTGACAAACAGCTGTATGTCCATAAATTAGAAGACTAAGAAAGGTATTGGGCGCCGTACTGTATACCTTCTGGATGTGGTAGTTGTAATGTCTCTTTCTATAACGGCTAACCAAAGCACTAAGTAAAGTACCTTTGGTCGTACTCTTGCTACCTACATGTCGATCGAAACAGAATTGCTACGTTTCCAGCAAATAGTAGTCAGTTTGTGTAATTCTGTCTGTAGGTTGTAATTCCTGTGTAAACTTAGTAACACTTAAAGAACGCTAGTCGTGACTGAAACTCGAGAATAACTGTCGGAAACAAAGAAAAAGATTGTGATCGCGAAATCCAAAGTAAACACTATTTAACTCTAAGCCAAAGGAGTGCTACCAATAAATTCACATTAGCACACAAACGTGCGTACATAGTGATCGTAATCCCCAAAACTGGTCACCAAGTTCAGTTGTTCCCCATCGGACTGTTTGATGCGGTCGAAACATACGAACAGTTGGCGAAACTTAAGACAAAAAGGGATCATCGATGGACGGTACTGGGTGAGGGATTCGCGCGGAAAATTTGCATACAAATGGAATTGTAATCACACATGTGAATACCGATAATTCGCCAGCAAGTGTCACGTTCAGCAGCACGAGGAGAGGACAGACAGTGAAGATGCTTGGTGCTCGTGGTTAGAATATCATACAGGCATAAGCCCCGACTCTCAGAATAGAAAGCCAAGCGTTCAGCTTTCCGAATCGCTTGATCTACAAAGTTCAGTTTTACGTAAGCTTGAAGTGACCGTTTGCTGTATGTGTGGTTGGGTATGCATGCAAAATTGTCGATTTCCCGAAATGGGGAACGTTGAATACGTTTGATATTAGGCCAGTTAAGCAGAAGAATTGGGTTGTAATTATTTTACCAGAATGATACAATCCGTTTTCTTTCTTTGGACCGTTGTATAGTCTCGAAGAAAATATCGCAACGGATTAATCAGATTTGTTGGTACGACACTAAGAACAGCCGGTTGTGATTATAACACTTTTTATTAAAAAGGATGAGGGGCGTTAACTGTGTAAACGAATAAGATGAAATAAAGAAATCGGTGAAAGGCAAAACTTGGTTTTCATCAAAAGTTTCAAATATTTACCAGGGAATACATGCAAATGTGGCACTCGAATTCAACCTAACAGTTCACGCTCAGTGGACCAAAACGCAAGAAAACAAACTACCAGCACAATGATGACGAATCTAGTGAGTTAAATTTTGTTTCAAAACTGACATTATTATTAGTTCTGTTTCACTGAATATAATCGTTTAAAGGTTACTGGCAAATTATTCATTTTGTACACAGTGGAGTAAAGTGAAATGGATGTACCCGCTTCTTCACAACTTGTCAATCGCCTAGGAACGAACAGTCACTGAGAGCACAGATTCTGCTCAAAATTGTGCCGAATAGTTCCATGTGTACCAAACACGAACTTGGAGAGTCGGAATTACATCTTAAGCAAAAATTACTCGTACGTTTTTTTGTCTGCTGTCTTGCAAGAGGGGCTGAGTTCGTTTATCACGTTTCTAAATGGTCTTTGCGTACAAGTCTAGCGTATTACTGAGCGTCACGTGATGCAAGGTTGATTGTGTCAGTTGTGTAACGTGCGGTCGGAACCAGCAGGCGCGAGGCAGTTTTAGTTTTCTTTTGCATAAGTTGTGTGCATGACTTGCTGGGCCTTCGGCTCATACTTGTTTGTGTTATTTCATTCTACAGGACTGCTGCTAGATCCCCTACTTCGGAAGAACGCTGTCTCCCAGTGTCTTCGTCGCCCCAATGTTGGTTCAGAAGTGTGACGGACAATCTGACTAGGAACGGCCGGCTTGTATGTTACAGTAGCACGCGTGCGTTTTAGTAACGGTGTGGCGAGCAGTCGCTGTGCTGTCAAACGGACAGTCGATGCAAATTCGGGGAATGATATTATTTCAGACCAAACATAACCGCCACCTGCTCGCAACCTTTGCACTCGGATGAGCCTCTAGGCTGGTCCGCTTTGAAAAGAGGTACTGAACGCGAGTACAGCACTTCATCCAGACCGGAAGCTGCATTCCCGGCCGTTAGGTTCGTGAGATGAGCGTGTTAAACACAATACCAGTAACCTGGCGATAATCAATAATCACACCTAGACGCTAAATCAGTCTTGTGTGTCTGGTGATCGGCCTACACGATCAGTTTGAAGAGAGAAGTGGGCTTGCCGAAAGGCATAGCGAAGCGCAAGGGATGCGATTGATTTTGAGTTGAGTACAATTTGGGACGAGCAATTGTTCGTTTTAATCAGTGACAAAGCATTGGAAACACCTAAGTGTATACGGACAAAACCAACAACTGTTGACTAACGAATGGACTTTAGTGACCACGCAATTATGAAATACATTGTGCATTCAGTGAAAACTGAAATTGTAGACCGGGTAGCGTGTTCAACTAAAAGACAATGAGGAGACAGAATTTGGGTAACCGAGTTAGGTGGATTTTGATTGCATGTGAATATGCTGTCGCGACAGAGGGACTGAAGCGGAAACTGGAGTTGATCGCACATGATTCAAACCTTCGAAGTTGATAACGATCTTTTGAAAATTCTTAATTTACCGAATAAGAGGTTGGCCTCTAAGTAACACACGTTTGTCATGCTAAGCGTCAGCAAACGCTAAGCAATTTGTGGTGATTCTACAACTATGACTGATGTGACAAGCGAGAGATAATTCAACAGTACTACAATGGAATATGCAGGACAGGCTGGTTAGAACAACCATACATTGTCACATATAAAGTGAACTTGCACTTCTGAATGACAAGTAACATACTAGAAAACACGTCGGAATATTGTAGACATATCTTTCTCCCTATCTACTGACAGGGTGCATTCAGTAATATGTGAACAAAAAGATGCTTCAATAAACATCTAACACTCTGTGTAAAGATTGCTGCTTTAAAATCAGGTCATCGTAATGCCGTGACCTGTATGGAGTTCTTAATTAACCTCTGTTGGGATCGGTGGGGTGTTTGACCAATCACCACCTACGAAAACGAGCGCTCATTTCACTCGAACGTTAAGTTCGGTACCAGATGAAAACTTCTTGAGACATGGTTAGCCAGAGCTCCATGAGAAAACCAGGTTGATACGTTACTTCAACAATGCCAGTATAAGATGAACATTCACATCGTTAGCTTTCCATGCTTGCCTGTTAACGAGGTGACGCGTCTAATTTTTACTTAGTATGCAAATTCCGGTTATGAATGACTTTTTTCACTCAAATAAACTGATGATAGTTGAGGCTTTTACTTGGATAATAGTCATTTACACGGTGTCTGGATTCACTGATTGTTGCTATCCTTGACATTAAACTGTGAACAAGAGTTAGTGATTAATGACTAGATCTATTATTTTGTTTATTAGCGAAGTACAGCTCCAATACGTTGTTTGAATCCAATTGTCAATATTCCTGGACGTACACAGTCGCTTTGCCTAATATGAAAAATGAACGTTAAACCGACGTCTGCGGTCCCGGCTGCTAGTCTTGAAAACAATGCTTTCATACTCATGTGTTCATAATTTCTGTTCTCTAAATGAGAACAGCTGCTTGAAGAACTTCAGCAGAACAATCGCCAGCCACGAAAGTTGGAGCCAAGCTCCTGAGAACGGGAAGTTCCTAAGTACTTCCTTCATCTGACAATCGTTGCGCAAGTCTCTTATTGTGGTAACCATAGTTTGTTCACAATTTCCTGGTAAATACTGCTTGTAGATGTAGGCTTCATCTCCGACTGTTGCACACATAACGTACAGATTAATGTCGCTTGTTTGTATTACATCGTTCTGTCTGTCAGCGCTGGTTACGAGTAATTCATCCGGCTTGGGCTCAAAATACAATATTTTCAAAACCTGCTTCCATTTCAGGATGATCTTAACCGGTCTAACTACTGCAATTAAGTAGTTTTAACAGGATTGGGATAGTGAATTTCGCAGTAATTGTTTGCTTCAAATGATCTCTGCGTCAATTTAAACAAGTATTGAACGGTAACACATGTAATTTGATAGACTTAGACACGTTAACCAATTTAAATTTCCTAAAAGTATGCTTACTGTCCTAAAACATTTTTTACACTTTAAATGATGATTTGGAAAATATAAAATTCTTCTAGCGTAATGACCTGTAGTCATGATATACTTATTGGTATATGAAATTTTCATATGGTGAACTCTTTTTCCGACATATGCTTAAGCTATATACGTATTGGGAAAGGTTAACTAACGAAACAACTAATTTTTCAAATTATTCCAATTTATGCTTTAAAAGTTAGTGACAAGATTATTTCACACACGAAATGATTTGCAAATGACTTGTAAGTCAGTACATCGCTCTCAACAAGGACAACAATTTGCTATGTTTCCGTGGAATTATACATCAAGCTAAGTGCAACGGTATTCCGCATCTGGAAGTCGTTGGATGGAAACAAAACTGACCTTGAGGTATGAAGAACATGACGTAGTTAATAACGGTAGCATGAACATAAGTGAGAAGCACACAGCCCTGGAAGGAGTGACGTTAACTTTACATAACTCAAAAAGTTCGCTTACCCATTGACGATCTCGGTATGAGAATGCTAGTGTGACAGACTTATTGAAACGAGGTTGCACATTTGTTTACAGAGGTGGATGCGCCATATATCCCAGGATTGTTAATTTGTGGCTATAGTAAAACATTAGTATCCCAACAAGTTTCCCTCACGCACGGTACACGGCAGGCAAAGGAACGGTTGATTGACGATTCGCAACCTCTAGAGCAGGGCTGTTAAAATACTGCCATAGAAGCCCACCAAACTTAATAAATAGAGACAGAAACCTCAGAAGCAATGTTGAAATGTTTGCCGACGATGGGAAACAATTGCTAATGTGTCGGTCTGGCGTTCGGCAGCTTCAGGGTGTATCCTCAGTTGCAAAAATGGACGGCGCAGTTTACTGTGTACATGACTTATCCGGGGGGAACGATCGAACTATTACACAGCATGACCTACGGGATTAGAGTGCCGTACACTGTTAAACATGTGTGAGTCTACAATTGTTTCGCACTCGGTTGAGATTAACCATTCCACTTACGACCCCTATTCTTTCCACCCATGTACCGAGGTTTTGGGATTCGCTCCAAACGGAACAATAATCGAACCCTGTTCATCAGTGAAGTTATCCCTACCCACCCATTGACTCTCACGTGATGTGTACGCAAGAAATTTGTGATATCATTGACATTGCTACAGTCATCTGTTGATAATTCAGGTATACACCACACTACCATATCCATAATTTGCAGCTCTGACTCAACAATCGTACCCCACTCTCTTCATTTCTGACGTAGTTTGTAACGGTCAAACTGCACTCTTTCTGTTCGCATCGAGCCAGTTACCTGTGTCCTTTGCTCGAAATCTCCATATCGTTTAGTACTCACTCTGGCTATTCAGATTTACGTGGCTGTTCCTCATAGTATTTTTTTAAGATTTGGTCGGTTGTTTTTATATTCCCAGTAAGTCTTCACTTTTCGAAATTGTGCGCACCTGGTGAGTTTGGTATATAGTGCCCAGTTGCAATGAATTAACATTTTTTGTGAACCTAGAATGTATTCAGCTTTTTCATTTGATTCACGCGCTCAGTTGCTAACTGACACAATACCAACTGCCCAGGTTTGGTGAATGACCACTGCTGACATCTTCGTGACTATTATTGAGGTTCGTTTGTTAGTTGTTGGACGTTACTCACATTCAGTGAAGGTTTTCTCATTTAAGGTAACATTTTGTGTAAATGATTTTACCAAACCCCGTCGGTAAAACATACCCTCATCGATTGCCTTCGGACGAGCGGTTAGGTCAACCCCCCCTGTGGACACACACGAGTCATCGTTCCGATAATTTCAGAATGAGACGCAATAGCCACCTGGTTAATGGCACTGAGCAATCTGGCTCCCTATAGTTATTGATCAAGTTGTCATGGGCCACCATATTGAACATGATGACTGATGCTCTTAATTCGGTCTCATTTTTACATTTCGATGGGCTGCAATCCAACACTGTGTCTACTGCTAATTATTCCAAATCTACCTCAACAATACAGACTGTGAGTTCAATCTGATTTCGACATCCTGCTCACTGTGTTGTTGATGGCAGTGAACAGAACAGTGTTTACACTTCCTACGAAGGTTGTCAGACAATATACACACTACTGAGTAGGGAGTAAGATTGGTCTTTTTGATGTGAAGAATCAGCATTGCATATTTACCAAACACTATCGGTTTGCATCTAAACATTCAGAGTTTCAATCCAGTTCTGATAAGGAAAAGGAATATCGAGCAGATTTTACAAGAGCCTTCTGAAAACGAGTGGGAAAAAAACATTGTTTGCTTGCGAAAATAGAATGTTAGTAAAGTGTACCATACAACACCAAACATCCCATATAAGCGAACGAAAAAGGAACCTGCTGTATATAAGACAGTAATGTTAGTAAACATAAATCAACCAATATCCGATGTGTTATATCTGAGAAAACACCGGTTACGCAACCAAAATAGGTGTCTACTTATTATAACGACATATTACACAGGGAGCACTGGTCTATAAGTCATGCAGCCTTGATTTATCGATATACTTGTGGGTCTTATTCGTCTTAAGAAACAAAATATACAATAATTTATGCAAAAACTCCCAAGAAGCGCCTGTGAATCAATCGAACAAATCAGCGTAGTTTACTGAGTTTGCGCTAAACTCACCAGGAGAAACAGAGGGCTGATAAATGTCCAACAAATTTGCCAGAATTTTCCTGGAGTGAAACCAAGCATCATTCGGATGTCCGCACAAAAACGTTTGGTGCCTAGGTAAAAGTTAAACGAAAATACATTTTTTTATGGATGATATAACGACGTCGGGCGATATCTTTCATTCGAATCCTGATTATAATGATGCTTACCGTAAAACCAGCACAGAGCGACACATTCACAAAATACAATGAACAGAATAGAGATGGGAGCGCCATGTGTATCCAGTAACGTTAAAATCAAGTATCCTCCCTGAAAAAAAAATGTAAAACGCTTTTTGAAAGTTCATGTAATTGTTTCAGCACTTTATCTTTTGTGAAAAGAAACGTACAGTAAGAAAAGTGGAACAGTTTACATTGCATATGCTTTATGTGACAATCTTTGAGTACTTCAGAAAAGGTCGGTTTTATAGCACAATGGCATCAAGATCAACCATCTACTTAGGATAAAAAAACATATTTTGGTGCTCCCAATTCTAGTCTTACCGGTTCTTCAAATGCTATGTGAGAACCCATTCAGATGTACAACCTCTTAGTATGACAATCTACACTTCAGTACTATTTTCAAGAAACATTAAAAAGCCCCAGAGACAAAAGACTTTATTAGCTATTTCAGTCTTCATTTGCTTTGATTAGGAATGGTATGAGAACGGAGTTTTACATTATCTCATATGAGAAACTGGCAGTTGACTACAAAAAGACTTACACAAGTTGTGGTTGCCAATGCCCCGGTGAAACAGTAAATGATGATTATAAGAACAAAAACTTCTCGGCGTCTACGCAGATTGGGTATTTTATCCAATACCGCGGTGATGATGGCTTCCAGTCCTCCAAACTAAAAAAACGGAATAGAAAGAGTTAATCGTTGACGTCAGGTAGTTTGTACGATCATAATTTGATGTGTATCCATGATATTATTGTAGACACGTACATAGCTCTCGACATCTGATGGAGCAATGTGAAATTGATGATCACACCAAACATCCTCAAAGTACCCATCTGGTAAATGTGGTTTGGTTGTCAATTCTTCTCAGAACGTAATGTACACGAGTATATTTTGGGCTCTCATGTTCACAGGTAACGAGCGTTTATGCCCTCATATGTGAATATTAAAAAATGTTGTATGGAATTATATATTGTGAAAAACTAGTTATCGTTACACATTGTCCACAAGAAATGTAGTTCTACTTTGTTATCCATTTTTGAAACCTAAAAATTACATTTATTTCCATCTTAATCAAAGTCTAGCCAATGGCCTGTTTCGCGAATGAAGGTATTATTAGCATAGAGGCTAACCGTGTGATCACTCACTCATTTTGTACACTTCCATCAATTGCGTAACGCAAAAGATATACGGATTTTACGTCAATCAAATTAGAGTCAAAGCATATTTGATTCAAACAACGATTGTCATACACTAGTAACCTCAAAGCTCCTGATATCTTGTTTGTACCCAAAAGTCAGGAACAATAATGTAAAGATTTATGGACCCAATATACCACCGTGTATCACAGTACTGAAAGAAAACGCAATATCAGTACAATAACGGACCATTAGCAAGTTTTTCGCGGTATATGAGTAAAGCACGTTTTAGCAATCGCTCGCGTTTTTGAAATAATTCTACACGGTCACCATACAATGACTCGAGTTTCGGACTGGTTAAATTGATGCTTTCTCTCCCGCCAAGGTGTGACTTTCACATTATATCCTGAGTCCAGACAATTTTCGAAAACCTGATGAAGTATGAAGACGCACTGCATGTTCAGTTATGTTGCTTTCTGACTGCTATATCTATGTGCTTAACCATTTTCGAACATGTTCACAGTTCCCAAATTCGAAACTTTTTTAAGCGTGATGAGTGCCTCGGATCCCGAAGCTACCCGTTAAGCAGCATAACGGGCTGCACACCTTCAAGGTTCGTTCATATTAGAACCAGTAAGTTTAAGTCCGGATTGACAGAATGGTGAGACTTACTTAGGCCATGTTCGTTTCATCGAAAATGACGATGATCAGACGGTTGTCCTTGATAAATAGTTGACTGCTGCTTACTTTCTAGGGTAGCATTAGCAATATGCAGAAAATTCCGATCTGACACTTGATAGGAAAGAATTGGATTGTCATCCCACGGCAAAAATGTTAACGCAATATTCAGTTTGTCGAAGTTGCAATTTTCGCGTTTTTACTGCTTCATCGGAAAGCTTGGAAAATGTAACCAGCACTTGTACCGTGTGATTTTCCGGTAAATCGAGCATTCTTCAACGCTTTCATCGTTCGACAGATGAGCAGTACATTGATAAGGGCAAACAATCAAATCGGGTAGCCTTAGCATTATGCTAGTATTGGTGAGTGTTGTTTACGCATCAAGGCAACTTGTGTGCCGCGCACCCCCGCTAAGACTCAAGCTGAGTTCTGATTGGTCGCGTCCTCAAAGACGAAAGGCTCATTCGTTCACGAACCTAAGAATGACAGCATTGTTCTTTCAAATCTTGCTTTGACTCCGTCTTCATGGACTTGTAAACCATTTTGGTTTCAACGGTATTCGGTAGATGAGAAGGTACACAGTGACCAAGTCATCACATCATCTAGCTTACCTGTACACGTTTAGTCAGGCTACTGCGTGCGTATGATGAAGCTAGGCGTTTCACGAATGGTTATTTGTTGCAACTTAGCTTGTTTTCAAGGCACCACAACTTTGTGTATGCTATAGTCAGTTATAGAAGTGTCTGTCTGGAATTACAAGCCATCGAATAGTTTAGCGAACAAGATAGGGCTACCAAGACTAGGTTGTAGTTAGAGTAATAGTACCTGAAGCTGATTGGTGGATCCTGCAGAAACAGCCTGTGGTTAACCAGTAAAGCCATATATGCTCATCAATGATTATGTTAGATAACGTTCAGAAGTTGATCGACGTCGACTGGGTCAATTGAATACGACGACCATTGCAACGCATCCGTTTTACATGAGCGAAAGGATCAACAAACCAATCAACATAATTGGATTGGAAGTCAGTACCGTGAGCACAAGACAAATGATGCGTCATCCAATGCGATCAAATGAGCCATCGACCAACGTAAGTGGAGGAACAAACCGGTTAGTGAATTTTGGTGTCCATTATGTATGCGACCTTGTTCTTTATTATAAGTTTTAATCAGAGCTTAGTATTAGTTTTGAGTTCACGATAGGCAATTCAACGTTGTTTAGGAGGAAAAGAAGCCAGTAGGCAAGATGACAGTCCGTGGTGAGAGAAACATCGATATCAGTTTCGAAAGCATTAGATGTAAACGAGAATGCATTGGCTGAATACTGCAGGCTGGTGATAACCAAATAGTACGATTCTACCTTATTGCTTCCAAGGGAAGATCAACCCATGTCACAGCAACTAACAGTGTTTTAGAATTCGCTCGGAGACGAAGCTCGGTGGGTGCTGGATACACTACATTTTTACCCAGATGAAGATGACCACGAAGTGAAAAACTGGATCGAGAAATTGAAACAATTTTGTAAAGATCGATCAAACGGGGTCTGTGAGAGTTTTTTTTCTTCTTCAACGAGAACCGTTTGCTCAGTGAATCGTTTGACAATTACATTACGGAGTTCCGGTCAGTGGTACGATTATACAATTTATGTGGCCGCTTACGCGACTGATTCATTCACGACAGAAGCTCGGTGGGGTTCCGGAACGAACAACTAATTCGCGACCTTCTTAGACAGAGGAGCTTGTGATTATCGCGAATTATGTATGGGCGAGTAGGTGATTGAATTCCAGTAAAAACATCGGAACTCCGAAAAGTTGGGTGAACTCCGAAGATGGAATGGTTTATGTTTGTTAGTAAAAGTGAATTTCGTTCGCTTTAAAACCCTTGTGGATTTCATGACAACAGATGCACCCGATTGAAGGAAGCTTATCCGTCTTGGCGACAACGAAGATGAATGATCAGCTCGCTTAATGACGCTATTCAGGCAATGTAGTCGCAATTAAGACGAAAGTATCCGTCAAAATACCTGGCAGTCAACCGCCCGCATAGCTAAGGAAAAGGAGTGTCGCCTGTGTTAATTCGATTGCTAATGATTGGTCAGTGGGATTTCAGACTGATTCTGAGGCAACGTCAATATTCTCATCACAAAGTTTTGCTTCCAGATCGCAGTGTAGAACAACGTTGATGAGGTACGAATGTGAAGCGGTTCCCAACTGCGACTTAAAAGGTGTAGCCACGTTGGTTAATACAAAGTCATCGCAACGAGGACTCCTGAATTTGCAGTCGCCAAGAAGAACGGTAGTCGATTATTGATTTAGACGCCGCTCTTTTATTACGACTTATTCAGTTTAACTTTGTATCATTTTTTTATGCCGACCAGACCACCACAGACTGTGTGTATTTTTATCCGTGCACTTGTAGTTCTACTTCCAGTAGATTCGAAGGTAAAGCACATTTGTTACTTCGTGTATCAGCCAGACAAGCAGCATTGCTAATCAGGTAAGCGCCGTCTGCTTTATGATAAAAGTTGTTTCAAGGTGTAAACGAGCACCAAGGAATGATCCACACAAGTCACTTGCGAACATGCAACTCACATAATACAACTGTGTTGCTGATCGGAGTTCAGTGATGAGATCAGGACTCTGACCGGAGACTGTGATGCTTGCAAGTATAAAGTAAAATCCAGACTCAAAGACTGGAGTTTCTGGTGAGAAAGATTCATGTTGTAACACAGAGCGCAGATAGACGATTTTAGACTACTTCTGAAAGAGGTTAGTACTTTTGTATCAGTGGGTTTCCGTTTCAAATAACCCAGATCATTCTCGATCGGCACCTCGATAATGTAGTGTATGATGCAGGCTTCTCGGGCGCACTTCAGACGGGAGGGCGCAATTCATGCTTTACTCAGTGCCAGGGAGTTGCAGGTTTGCCCCATCTAACCGTGGGATTTGGCTCACTGTATCAGCCAAAGGTACTTGCGTAATCCACCGAAACATCTGCGTTCCAGTTGATCACTGGAAAGTCTGATTGAAAGTTTGACGAGTGCTATCAGTTTTACCAACGCGAGGACGCTGTCTGATTTGGCCCCGGTGGTAGGCAAATTCTTCTGCATTGCCAGAATGTGGCACAATACACAACTACATACACTTTGGATATGCGTTCTAAGCCCAGGTGTTTCCAAAACTCCTTGCAATGTATGAACACCAGAAGTGTTGTCTATTTCTGGCTAACACATCGATGGTAAAGATTACTGGTTTTCACAGCGTCTTGGTTCGCAAACGGCTGCGATATCCTTTTTCACCAAAAGTAGACACCAAAACGTCCCGCTAATCAGTTAAGTGGCAGAGAAAGTGAGCTGGATATCTTCCATGAGGATCGGCAACTGCATTTCTAAACAGCTCTTCAGTTGGTACCATGAGATTCACCTGTCTAGAAAACCAGCAAGAACATATACCTTCGAGGACTTGAAGATGGGGGATTTGAAACCTGCCAATGTCGTTCAGACCACCTCAAAAGTAGACTGTTCGATGGTAATTCACGGTTATTGATGCCGTAGGCTAATGGACGTGTATTTGTCTACAGCAACGTTTTTCGATCAGCATGTTAGCCGTATATTTGTTGTCGATAACTTGACGATAATATTCAGTGCAGCTTACATGGACTGGTTCGATAGTTTTGACATTAATTTTATTTATTTGAATTTTTTGTTTTCACCGTCGCTATTCAGGTTTGGTCAGTTTCTTTAAAATAATAATAATAATAACAATAATAATAATAATAATAATAATAATAATAATAATAATCATAACAGCCATGACCCTGACCAAAAGGTACTGTGGCCCGGGCCGCCGCTCACCTCAACAGTGACGTGGAATATCCTAGGAGAAACCGTTACTAAGATGGTTGAGAATTAATAAAAGAAGACTAAGCGGAAAAATTAGACATGGTATGGGTACAGGTACGCCATTGACTGCGACACATCGCCATCTC
>LUCH01000425.1:96843-114050 GCA_013368495.1 Paragonimus heterotremus
TAAGACATTGATGTCTCATTCTGAGCACCGCTGCGCGCAGTGGATGTACTCGAAGCTACCAGGTTGCACTTGGAAGGACCGGAGTCCTAGTCAGCATAGCCCGCCGGATCAAAACAGTACACAAGCCCGACCACCTCGGCAAGGTAGCAGTATGGTTCTTTAAAATACTAGGTGCCCAATGAACTCTATCTGAGTGAAAGTTTTCACCAGGTATCCGAGTTACAGTTCGGCATATTATCACCGCCGCATTGCTATGACTCGACAATAACAAATTTGGCTGTAGGCTTGTGGATTCAATTCTGGGGAGTGAGAACTTACTGTTATATTTCAAAAGCTGTATCAAAAGTGGCGAGATCAGCTGGAATTAAAACGAGGCTGGTATTCCTATGGCTAAGCCAATCCCGTTCAGATCGAAATACCCTTGGTGTCAAAAGGATTTGTCGCTGAAACTTGCTAGTAATGGAAATGGGATTATATTTGGTGTAGTCTCGATTGGTTATCATGATACATGACCGATATATGTTGAGGGTGACAAGCTTATTGAAGTTTTTGGTTACTGATGTATGCGTTCAATGACACTCGCTGACTAAAACAAGGGATAACTATTCATGACAAACAATCATCAAAAGGTGAGTTTTGTTCGTGGGGACCAACCAGGTTTCTATATCAAAACCCAGTTATTATGCAGCGTTACAACAGCAGACCATGTCTATGTTCACAAACTGACTCACGGGGCTGATAGTCATGAGGATGAAAGTGAGTTATGATGGCTAGCGCAGTGGTAATCGTGGTCATATGTCTAATTCATGCAAACTGCCTTGTAGATACCGCTTTATTCTCACTCGTTTCGTGGTTGTTTACTAGCAAGATGTCGTCAGTTTGAAGTTGAATGTTTCAGTGTAGGAGCAGAAGTTTCAACAATTAGCGTCCATCATTTAACTTTCGTTATCTCTAGCCGAGAGAATTTTCCGAAATGAGTTGCACTATGACAGTTGAACACCAGCAGGAACCAATCCTCTACTAATGTTGTGAGCTAAGAACGCGGATGGCACAGGGGTTATTTATTCAGGAAAACAGCAGGTGGGTTATACGTTTCAAGAAGACAAGAAATAAAAACACTCATTTGCATACGGTACTGGACCCAGACGGTTACGGTTGCTACAGAAGTCATTGCTCAGTTCCTTTACGTTCCCCTACGTACCAAGAACCATTTCCTACAATGCTACACTTCGACATCTCGTTTTGCACTTTTCATGGGCTACATCAATGTCGAAACATATGCTCTGGCGCACCTTATTGAATGGCAGTGGTGTAATTAGTATAGCACGATCGCTCGTCCTCACTACACTAGTGTGCATAATGCTAATGAACACGGCCATAATAACGAGACCTGCGAATCTCATAAGCGAATGTGGTTGAGCATTCACATGCGATGATAATTCGGATGTGCCTAATGTGAGGCCAATGGCGCAGTGGTCAACACGGTTGTCTCATGAAAGCGTGGCTGGAGCTCTAGTCTTGGCCGTGGATATGCATTACTGACGAGCTCTAATAAGAGCGAAACTCGAGTCTAGTTCTTCTTTTCGAAAGCGGTCAACTGAAAAGTCTATCAGAATGCTACAGCTGCGATCAGTTGTGGATGATATTCAAATTGAAATGAACCTCATATCACCTGCATGTAGTTACAACATTTAACTCAGTTTGTAAGACATAACAGGCCATGAAATGACTGACCAAAGACGGATGTTTAATTTCACGGAAAACGCCTAAGCATATGGGCAGAATTTATATATATATATATATATATATATATATATATATATATAGGTCAGTTTTTTATGATTATGTTAGCTTATGCGCACGTGTTGTTATCTCCGTTTAGTTTGAACGAGCGTGTTATTCGCATATTTATGCCATATCCAGGACTAACACGAAAAGTTTTGTTTTGAACATACCGTGCTATCCAGCCCCAGCGTGATTAACATCAGCATGAAGATAATTGCCCAGAACGTAGACCCTTTCAAAGTGGCAATTGCTTCCGGGTAGGCGATGAACACAAGCCCTGGACCTTGAAGATGAAGAGACAGTTAGTTGTGGAGCAACGTGTAACAGAATGGCATGGCATATTTAATTAAAATAAACAGAAACTGCGGTTATAACGTGATTATTGCTTAACAATATAAGTGACAACACAACGTGATGATTGTCAGAAAGATCCCAAATATGTCATCCGAATATTTTCATTAGACGTTACTTTCAGTAACTGTCTAGTCGATGATGTAGGCTTAACGGGACAAGGAGTATCTTACGACTACTTCAAGAGTTGAACCATAGATTGTTATGAATAAAAACTCGCTGCAACGAAGAATATATCTGACTTAATGCAAACATAACAGGTATCACGTTATAACGTAACGATTAGCCATCCATACATGGGGTGAACCAGAGCTCACTAGATGGTATTCTGACTATTCACTGGATCCGTTGAGCTAGGTATAAGTTAAGGCTGGTGAGCGAAGTTTACAGTGAGCTACGGATAAATAAACTGAAAAAACGGAGTTGTGTTACCTGTGAGCTCTGGTCAGAACAATCGCCGAATGAACATTCACCATTCTTTTTCGGTCAAGTTGGCGGCTTGTTAATGTCATATTTCACTGACTTACAGTTTAAGATATCTTGATATCATTTTCGCGTGTCTGGACACCAATTTAAGATGTCTCAAAAGACCACTCCAAGTTACAGTGGCGAACTGATTCACACAACCAACACACATATGGGTAGACTGACAGACAGGGACTGACTGGCTGTTATAGAGCGAAAGAACAGATCCGCGGGGTACACGGAGCAGGCACAACTAGCTCGACTGGACTCAGATGTCATGCTGAAGAGGCCGCAAGTTAACACGTACGTGGTAGGCCCTGAGCGCTTGGGTGCACACGCACAGCACGGAACGCACGCAGACAACACCTCTGACAAACCGGTCTTCTGTATGTAGGTACTTGCACGCTCCACTAAGATTGGCATAGGCTTCGGTCGTCGTCGTCCGAACAGCTGGACAAACCCTGCCTAAGGTGGTCGAGTGATATCCATTCCAGTGGCAGGCCGATGGCGTCCGTGACGGCTGAGGACAGGGTTGAAACACCCGGAATAATCGATCGATCGCGGTCTCCAAGCCGAAACAAATTGTGCCCGGAGTAAATGGCAGGCACTGCGTGAGTGTGGTTCGGGTGTGAAAAACCACCTCATGCGACTGATGTGTGTGCCCACTTGCAACGCGGTGGTGGCCGCAATTTGCGGTACTCCAGTGCTACGGCTGGTCCAGTCAACGGATTTGTTAACTAGACATGAAAGTTTATTAACAGGTAGGTTATAGTGAACCGGCCAAACAATTCACAATAGAAAGGGATCACTGGCTGCACACTATCTATCTGTTCTGTTTCGCCAATGTGGTTTGAGAGGTACCTGCCGAAGAATGGAACTAATCATCAGTTCTACTTTGTATCAACCTCTCTTGCATTGCTTACGCTATTCTGTAAAGTTTTTCCGAACCACGCTACACTTCACATGTATGTACAAGTTGTCACTGTCCTAACCAACATTAAACTCCCTCCCAGGAACGCATAACTCTTGTATTTCTGTTACACGAACACATACAGGCCATCTAAGGGCAGAGTGGGTTTGCAATGGTTTGCCATCTACTCCAGGCAGTAGATGTGAAACTGGAGAACTGCAAATATTGTCCACTCCAAGTTGGCTTTCGATAATCAGATCGCTGCAATGTACCATCTTGACCTCTAGTTATAAGAATGTCTTAGAACGGCAAACAATTATTCACTTCTACCTCATAAGATACAGAGAGGTTTGGGTAGAGGGAGTTCAAATAGTTATAAAATGAAGTAAAAGTACATTCATCAGTAAAAACTAAAATGTCGTCCAGGTAACGTTTGTAAACCAGGACCCCCGAAATCTTTTATCGAATTTGCCTTTCAAGCATTCTCCAAAATACATCCGCCAATATGGGACCCAGAGGGCTACCCGTGGCTACACCATCGATGTCTATAGTTAACACTTTCGAACTCAAATGGAATGTTTTATTGTACAAAGAAAAATGAGATTATTAAGAAGATCTAATGGAATACCAACATTTACATTTTGAATAAAAGTAAAATCACATAAAAATTCAACGGTTTCACACAACGGTACGCTGGTAAATAATATTAGTAATGTTGGTTAATAATATTAGTCATTTAAAGTACAGACCTCATTGAAAATCAGTTCGACAAGGTACTTGCTAAGAAACATATGACACATATGTAGTCTATAAAGACTTGCCTGTAGTCTGCGAAAAATTTCACACTAGTTTTGTACTAAGATACATTTCCGTTTCAACTTGTAGTTCAAACTATTTGTGACTACGTTAAACCGGAATAATGTTTTATTTAGGCGCATCAGTCGTAGGTTTGTTGTATGTAACATTTAGCACATGTTGATGTATGATACGACGGTCTGGGTGTTCAACCATTTTCCAGAGTGAGTTGGGAAAAATAACAATTCAAACTGAAACATCCTAGCTGTGGACAGTCCAAATGGTTTACTGCATTCAGTAAACGAAATAACAGCAGATAAAATAAATTGCGGTTGTAAGACACAGGGTGGTGTCTGACATCAATCATTTGAGCACAGTGACACACCAACAACACAGAATTGAGTACAGAAGGACCTACACTGGCTTGGAAGGTGCCTTCTGAACGAGTGAGAGACAAAAACACGATGTAGCAAATTAACCACGGAGACACATTAATGATCTTTCGGGTGGTAAAATCGGTTAAAACTCCTGTTGTGGGGTGCTTGAAATAAGAATTTTTAAGTCTCAAGGTTGGAGTTATTAGGCAGAATGATTTACAGCGATCAAACAGCATTGAGCAAACAGCCTTACGTGTATGGCGTATTGTGCTTGTCCAAGGACTGCTGTTCATTTGTGTACGCTCATCGATTGAGTATCTGCTCACTTAGTGTGAGAAGAGCAATGTGTCGTTTTTCGTTCTTTTTCCAGTACAGGTAGCTTGAGTGACCTTTGCTAAATACATGATATTTATCCAGCCGACAATTTATCTCACCTTTCACCTGATTTCTATTTTTCCAATTGATACGGCACAACTCTGTTGCGCTTGTTGTGCTCGGTAGAACTGAGGTAGAGATAACTGAAATGTTCAATCATCTCGAGCCGTCGGCTGGAGATGTCTGCTTTTTGGGCATCACGAGCTAACGATCCAAAGATTATGTGAACAGTCTCACAGTACAGTTGGCCAACTGATTTATGTGGTAGAGAATTTTTTTCTGGAACATACTGTCAGTAGTTCGCGTCACAACAGTTCAAAACAACTACATGTGTTCCCAGTAGTTTCCATTGACAGTCTGAGATGTCCCTTTGTTTAAGGAGGATTAGTTCCCGAAAGATTTCTCAGTCGATCGGTCCTCTCAGCTGTCTTTCCAAAGAGGAAGCGTAGTATATAAAGGTATACACCTATAGTCCTTCGCACATGTTTGCATCACGTTATAGTATAACTTAAATGGTTCCGTTGTCATTAAAGTAACACTGAAATGACTCAAAATGACTGGAATTGCCAATCTGAAGTTTGAAAATCAAACGTTGCTAATGTGCCCTTAGTTGAATTATTCAAATCGTGGACAAACACCAAAAGAAGCAGTAGTCTTTATTGTGGGACAAATGACCACGTAAAGTGTTTTCCCTCGATAATATAATGATACATGTACGTTGCAAATCATTTGCTCTTGATTGCATCTTTTATGTCCAAACATAAGTTGAGTCGGCCATTTTCAAAAAGAGATACTAGAAATGGGTTTCTTTCTTGGTACTCCTCGTCAGTGGGGCATATCCATGGCCAGACCGTGATGTGAACACCAATCCGCTCTCTGCTGTTGTGCCATTAGCCCTTTGTGTTGTTAGCTTCAAATCAGGCTCACCCGAGCTACCATATGTGAACGAGTACAATCAAATTGGAATCATAAGTTTCGCTGCACTTGTTGAACTATGGCTTGTTTACTGATAAGTAACAGGGGTTTGGTTGTGAATATGGATGAGCGTTTTCACATGGTATTTTGGTCTTGTATAATGTTGATCACCATATCACCATACGGTGATAAACAAGGTTTATTCATGTGGATGGAAACCGAAGTTTGAGTCCTGGTCGCGACGAGAGTAGGCGCCACTCATGAGCTCTCATAAGATCAAAACTTGGGTTTAATGCTTCTTCGTTGGAGGCTGGCCAGAAAGCTTATCTAAATGGGATAGCTACAATGAACTCTGAGTGATGTTCAAGTTGTCTTCATAAATCGCCCACAAAAAATGGTAGTCATCAGATGGTAAAGAAAAAGAAGGCAGAGAAGACTAGTAGGACCTAATATCGCAAGGAGGGGCCAGACAAATCTGATAATGACGCACAAAAGATACGGTCACAAATAAGTTAGAACAAAGCAAATTAACCAAGCTGAAGTCATACATCCATATCACAATGATTCTGAGAAGGCTAATGATACTGTTTATAGTTGGTTTTTCGTAGCTTGCTGAAGTAATCGAGTTGATAACCGCCCCTCTCACAAATACTTATATAGAACTTTAACTTGTAAATGTTGGTGACAGTCGGTACAAGAAGTTGACCACCCACAGTACAGTGAACAGGAGAAACCAGTGCAATAGACTTCAAAGAAAAGGGGAGAGAAAACGAGGAGAAAAATTCGGAGGATTTTGCTAAGGGTGCTGAAGCACATGGGTAACGCGTACGACGAGTTGTGTAGGAACTGCACTCGGAAATCTCTAAGGATGTTAAAACTTTACAACGCACATTACTCGGGCGAATTATTTGGAGACAGTACAAATAACTCTAAGTGCGTTTACAACAATGTAAATGCCAAACGCAATAACTATTATCTGTAAATGGTGAACAACTCATACTTTACATTTATCAAGACTTCTCTTGGTACATCTATCACTTGGAAAGAGCGCACAACTTCGGTTGATCCCAATAGCTTCTGCTTTCGAAGAATATTATTGAACTTGAAGCTTCTCTCTAATCGGAGTTAGCGAGCATGGTGTGTAGAAAACTGATTGAATTTGACCTTCGTGTGTCTTCTGAAGGTAGTTCACTGTTGTAGAAAAATCGTTGTTTAAGTATTCGATTGTGGGCTGAGTCTGGCATTTAGATTACAATCAGTTACTCACCAAACGAGGTATCATCAGCAATATGTAGATGTTGCAGTATTTGAATCAGTACACTTAAAGAGGTAAGCACAGATCACTTCATATCGTATGTTGAATCGTCCACATCATGGATAGGTAAACAGGTGGAATCTAACAGAAGTACACGTGATGTTTCAACGGAAACCTCGCTGTACTGTGGACCAGAAAACGGTTTGAAAAGGTGGGCACATTAATGGCATGACTTGCATGGGAATTACACAGTGAATCTCTTGATACAGTGAATGATATTTTTGCTATCACAGGTAGTGATTTAGGACTGTGTGTTGGTATGTGATTAGCATGGCATAAGTCTAGGTACTTTGTCTGATGGACGATTATATTTGGATATGTTAAGATGTCCATAAATTTACCTTCGTTGGCTACCTCCTCCATTGACTTGTTCATACGGTTACACATGTGTCCAAGCACCGAGAAGACCACGAAGCCAGATAAGAAGCTAGTCGCGCAGTTGATGAAGCTGGTCAGCATTGCATCACTGAGATGTTAAAGGAAGTACAAGACAGTCACAACATTAGGAGAAAATGTAGCCGATTAACATAATTATACTTGGTAATAATAGTAGACTATTTGATACTTTCTGTGTGAAAATATTTTGTGGGATTGTATTGGTTAATATGCAAAATGAGCCACACGTAAGCTTGGAAATCTATTTCACCTATAACCTGCCAAAAATCCGTTATCTTAACTTCTCGTACGAATCATTCTATTCGTTTACTTTTTTGTCACTAATCGATCGAAAACTGACGGTGTTATTCGGATTTTGCTTCAGAAATTCAGAAATTCATCACAAATGCCATCATATCTAGGTACCGATTTATTCAATTAGCACCTACGCACAGATTTTAAAGAGAAACGTGTAGAAAAGACTACGTGTTCACAGTTAGGCAACAAACTATCATTCTAAAATTTCTGGCCAAATTAAAGTGATGAAATGAAAACAGAAAATTAAGGGAGCCTTCTAATTACAATTGTGTAATTACCGATAGCAGTTATTATGGAATTTATTGTAGCTGGACAATGCCAACAGCACTCCAAATCCAGGACCCAGAGAGAAGAATATTTGTGACGCAGCGTCTTTCCACACCTAAAATTGGAAAGGACGAGGGTTCCGCGTTTCGCATGGAGAAACAAAGAAGAAGATTAATTCTGAATGAATCTGCATACGTAGTTCAAAGATAAGACTGGTGACAAAATGGCTAAATGTGAATATTAACAGATTCCGAAAGCTGTGATCAGATATGAGTCATATTCGATTTATATCGGCAATATTCTTAATCATTAACCAATAATCGGCATATTGTGTACCATGCTTCCTGAATTACGTTGGTTCAATTTAACTGAAAAGTACCAATCTTGGGGTCATCGAGTAAAGCTAACAGGACAATCGGTGTATTTCTTCTCGGAGTTATTGGGTTCTATACACAACCGATGGTGACAGGACGTTCGATCGAGTCCAACGTGAAATCACTGGTGTACCGGTCAACACGACAGTCTCATACGATAGTAGTCTCGGTCATGACAAAAATACCCACTATAGGTGAGCTGTTACACTAACAAAACTCAAACATAGTGTTTCTTTTCGAAGAGGACTGGCTGAATGTCTATCTGAAAACGAAACGTACAATTTTACGTCCGTGGTGTTTAGTTTTTAATAATCAAAACAGCGTCAGATACAATACCATTTTTTACACTTAATACATACCTGAAATCATTTCCTGACAGCAGCGTAAGTGATGAACATGTTCCAGACAAAGGCCACTTCAAGATAAAAATAGCCCACCTGGTAAAAATGTCAGCACTATTGGGTTTTAATATTCACCCAAAACCTGGACTGTGTCTGATAATTGAGTACTTTCAGGATAAGCTCTTGCAACTTTTTCGGCGTTGATGCCACGGAGGAGGTCAGCTAAAGAAGCGTTATGCAGATGAATTACTTTTGTTGGTGTGGCTTCTACAAACAATTGACGATCCGAGTGAACAGCCACCGTGCTAATTCGTAGGATGTTTATGAACTGAAACAGATTAACCGCCTGCCATTTCAGACATCCTTACAGGTTAATGAGATAACACATCAGTAAAATGCTTTGCACAACACAAACAAAATTGAACTAGCCAATATTCATACTAGGCGAGCTTCACATCAGTAAGAGCCATTGCATCACAGTTGTGATATTGTTCATGCACTTTAGGCTTCTTTGTCTGGGTGTATAGCCAGCTAACTTCAGTTACTTACAGCTGCTTTGAACGATAATAGATATTTATATCGACCGATCGTCAAACACAACCAATCAAGTAAAAAGGTGGACAAGGTCATCACACCTAAAAGTAACTAAGACAACACACAACAGTTAGTCAAAGAATACAGTTATTTGCTCCGAACAACGAAAAGACTAACCGAATCAGTTAACTAAAGGTGTGGTGCAGCTGCAACCGCAACAACCGACCTAAATCTCACATCATCTTCACCCTTAATCGACGGAAACATACTATTGATGCGAAGTTGTAAGGTGTTAATCAATACGTGCAGCCGCGGCAAATATTAAGAAGGCAGGACGACAATTATTTGAAGTCTAAGTTACAGTAGCCTTTGTCAACATTGATTCAGAACGTCAGTATGAAGCCTGACTCATGTCCCAGGAAGCATTCACACTTCCCGCTGTCATTTGCAAGCGCATCGGCTCAAAATTAACTCACCATTCACGATTATCTTGTGTGACCTCAGTCTGTGCTTCATATGTTCCGCTAAAACCGTCTGTAGATTAAAAAACACAGGTCTCGTATTAATGTAGGGGCTAACAGCTTTCCCAGTAGAGTGGTAAAAACCTGAAACATGTTGCTTCCATCGTAGCCGATGAATTCAAACAAAAACTTAATGACTAATGGCTTACGATGTTTCCGGAAGTTTCTGAAGTGGATCGAATGGACACTGCGGTATAATATTTCTTCTCCTTTGTTAACCCATTACGCAGTTTGTCATTTTGATCTTACTGCTCTGTATACAAGTCCTGTGATACTCTAAGTCACTGAAGAACTTCGCTGGTAGTCAGTTTGTCTGCATCATAAATTTTCCAACGTTGTCAATCGAGTGTCCGAATGTGGCCGGTGAAACAGCAACAGTATAGACGAGTTTATGTACTAATTGAGATTGGCGCACTAGCTAAAGTTTCTATTTCGCGTCCTGTTATTCAGCTCTCCGACTTTCTACAGGAGTGAAGTCGAGCACCGTCGTCACAATCTGTTGCAGCACGGTGAGATATTGGAGCTGACTGATGCAAGAATCTAGACCCTTCTGGCTCAAATCACAAGCCCTGCCAACTGAACTGAATTGACGCCAATAGCATATTGAGGCAAAATATCTGTAATTTTTAGACTCTTGTAAACCGAGCAGACTGCGCATGGGGCCTTTCTTTCGCTTAATTTCCGCCTCACCACAAATTTGTGTCGATTCAGTGCAGTAGGTTGCACCAGTCACGCCACCAACTGATATGGTGCACACATACAGATAGGCAACGTCAGTTTGAAGTTGACTAGGTGATGCATATTTGTGCTGTGTACGAACGTGATGACCACTTTCGAGAGGCTTGTATGGCCTGACTAACTGTGTATCCCTTAGGTGGCTGAGCTGAGCAGGACATATGGCACAGCCCACAGGTCGATGCACTTTGCGACTACCACACAGTGACTGGAATTTAGGGCCAACGCGATGGATACTTTGTTTGATGTTAAGGTCTGAAAGCACTGTCGGCCAATTTTTTACGACTTGTGGACCACTGACAGCCACTCGACAAAGTAGAACAGAGGTGTGAACAGATGTCATCAAGACCTGCATGTGGAATCAAGGTTAGGCGGCTGATGAGGAAAAGCTAGTGTGTTTGATATAAACATGCCGTGAGTATACAGCGACAGTAATGTGAATGTCTACTGTCCGAGCCGATTAAGTAACTTCAAATGCTGTCTTCTTTTTTTACTCAATAGTGTAAGTGATCCTGCGTAATTGCGAACAGTCTCACTTGGTTTTCAGTACGTTTCAATCCACTCACTTTATTCTACTAAGAAACGATAAAATAAAACATCAATATTTCACTGCTGTTAAAAATAGTTGAGGATAAGATAATTTCAAAACTTGATTTATTACGATTTATTTATTTATTCAAAGCTATTAAACGGTCACATAAGGCTTCAAATTGTCGAAACTTGTTGCATTACAGTCATTACCAAAGTCAACAACGAAATTGAGTCATAATGATGTATATAATGTCTTACTAGGACAGTAACCAAAATATCTGGTATGGTCAATCAGCCATGATCCAATGCACAAGATATTTGTATGAAACATAGTGTTTAATATGCAATATATGGCAGCGTAACCTGAGCCAAATCGTACTCAAACTGTATAGACCATGTGGATTGGATGATGACTTAGATCTTGTTGATATTTGTCATAAAGCAACTGCGAGTGAGGTACTTTCGTGTTAGGTGGTATAATTGATTGTTATGGTTTATATTCCCTTGTAGTACTCCGTTGAACCGCTTGTGTGTGTGATGAACAATTTACGTGGAACTTCTGGTACGTACCAATGGAATATCATTAAGCAAACGAATGACTTACTGAGACTTCTAACAGACTGGCAAAATGTGGAGTCAGGTAATACTTGATTCCTTTCAGGGAGCCTTCCAACGTTAGACCGCGGACAAGAAGTATACTCAAAATGACATACGGTAGAGTAGCTGTGATCCAAACTGCCTGAAAAGCAAACAAACAGCAACCTATTGTTAGACTGAATTTCGATAGAAAATAGCTAGGAAATATTCATGTGACTGAACCTCAAACAAATACACGTATCAGTTTTTGCTTACCTTTCCGCTACTTTTGACTCCTTTCCAAAGCGAAAAATAGACAATTGTAAAAATTACCATCAAACACATTGCGATTTCCCAACGAATCGGTCCGACATTATTGTAACCGGTAGCGTATTGGATCTGAAGCACACGTCGACTACCAGAAGGAATAGAATGTTTTACAGGTAAACGGTTAGCAGTAAGATCTGCCTATATAAATAACAGATCATATACTCAAACACATTCCTTTTGAATTCATAGAATAATTATATAAGGTTCACAGATGTGTTTGTAGTCTTCCATATGTCTTCCATATCCCTCTATTTCGAACCATCATGTAACCGATTGTACTATGGGAAAGTTGACTGAGGGTGATGATAGGATCGGTGTAATTGTGCAGTAATTCAGGCTATATGAAAACCAAAATACCCTACTACTAATCAGTAAATTAAAAACCATTCACTCCTCGGAAAATTAACCGATGAAGCACATCAAGTCAAAGTAGATGGTAAAGTTTTAAATGTCATATTTCGTTTCGTACGAAGATGTACAATCCTAACAGTCATATCAAGCGGACTTTTGTACGGACAGCAAACAACCGAATGTCTGCGGGGAACCTAAAACCTGACTGAGGTCAACCGCAGTAAATGTATTTAGAACGTTTGTTAATACAAACCGGTGTTTATATTCGTATATACTTTAGTTGACTGGATTGTCAAGCACAGAAAACAGTTTTCTAATTCAACGTTCACAGTGACATTCCGTCAGTATATCTTTCCGGGGATCACAGGAGTTAACCATATACAGTCGTAATTGTTACATAGAAATGTTGTCGGTAATGTCTCATCTTCGAAACAGTGATGACAAAACCCCAAAAAACACTCGGACTTCAAGATATTTCATGCGTCAGCAAATTAAATTTAGGAATGGTTAAAAGTACACAATAAACTCTGTCAAACATTGTCTGTCGCTTGCATTTTCATTCATGCATCAATAGATATTTGTATAGCGGAATAAACCTACTACGTTTACTACGCCTAGCCTCACGAAATCAGTGACGGAAACTTACTTTTTTTTTCAACGCCACAAATGATTAATACGTTACTACCATATATGTATAAGTATTAGTTTGCTATTTTCCTTACCTGGTACATCTGGAATCTCTATAGCTGTAGTGCTTTTTGGTTCGGCCCAAATGACGTCATTAGTTAAGATAAAACATTACCAGAGGAATGTGTATTAGATCAAGCAAATCTGTTCTTCATGTTTTGACCTACAGTGACGTAATTGTCAGAGGATATGTAGTTATGAAATACATGGAGACTATTGCTCACTGTGTGTAAATCAGATGAGAAATGATTCCACTGTTATTTAATGTTCTTGAATCGCCCTGTAAGACATTATTCAACGCAACACAAGCACTGCATCCACGAGCCGTCTAGCTAAGTTATGGGAATGACAATAATGTTGAGAGTCTGTTTATGTAACACGCTAGACTGTTGAGGATTAATTTAAAATGACATTCAAAAAGCACTAAATTAGATACACGCATTCCTTTTGTTCATCGTTCGATGCGTACGGTTGTCGACAGTTGCATAGATTTCTGCTACTTGGGTGGCAATCTGTCCGTGGACCGCGAGTTACGGGTTTGTGTGAAAAAGGCCAGTGCTGCTTTCGGACGTATTGAAAGACGTGTCTGGAAGAACCACAGCCTAAAAATTACCACTAAGCTCTGTGTCTACTGCTCAGTGGTGTTGTCTATACTGTTGTACGGCAGAGAAGCTTGAACAGTGTATCGGCGGAACGTGCGCTACCGAAGCCATTTCCATTTCGAATGTCTAAGACGCATCTTGGGTATTCGATGATCGCACATGTTTCGGAAGAATGAGGTACTGCGGCTAGCGGACATAGACAGAATGGAAGCCTTGTTGATGTTGAATCAGCTTCGTTGGCTGGGTCATGGCCGTCGGATGGGCGATGACGGTATTCTGAAGCAGGTGCTGTACGGACGACTGAGATCAGGTAAGCGAAATCTTGGTGGTCAAAACTAGAGATACCACAGTATTGTCCAAGTAAGCCTTTCACGTTGTAACATTGATTCTAGATGTTAGGAAGACCTGGCATTGAACCGGACACTTAGGAGAAATTCGATCCGAACGGGCGTCCGTACATTCACTGAACAATTGTTGGGCGACCAAGAACAGAAGCGCTAGTCAGTATTGGCCAGCTGAACACAGAGGCTTCACTCATACATCTGCCGGTCTTATTCCTCCGGGTTTACACAGGATACACGGTGTGTGAGGGGAATCATAAGTGGTTCAAAGCAAGCCACTTGTGGTGAATGATATGCGCAAACGGCCTTCGGCCTTCAGTCACTGTGACAGGCTAATCCATGACGGATGCAGTCAATCACTGCTGTAACACATGTGGTCGGTTAACCGACCCAGGGACGATCTCAATGAGCGGCGTTACAATTGCGACTTTACCCTAATTTGAGTCCCGGGTGAGCTGTTTTGTGTGTCGCCTGACTCAAAGTGTTTCCGTTAAGCACACTTGCTTTTGCACCAACGATCTGCATGTCGATAATGCCCAAGGAGAGGTTGGCTTCTATGTGTTTTACTGACTGATGTATCCCATGGGTGACACGATGTGACCGTTATATACTATTTGGTTGCATATTTGTGGAGGTTGTGGCCGTCATTTACCAAGGCCTTCGTTCCTTTTGTAGTTTTCTCCACTGCAAGCTCGTTGTGAAGTGCCTTCTTTTCGAATTTGGTGTTCCTGGCTGTCTTAATCGTGTGCGTATTGCAATTTGCAAAATTGTTTGGCTCACTAACTTTTAGTAGATTCTAACTGGATAGATGAAAGAAGGCACTAAGACTGAAGTCTGATCGGGTTAATTCCTAACAGTCAGTGAATGTTATACATATGTAAACATACATTATTCTGAGGTAAGTGTTGATTTGATGTTATCAATTATATGTGTGAATGTATACCCTAATAAACTTACTAGAAGTATTCCTCCGTGGATGAGTAATGTATAGTTTGGTTGATTGGGAAGTTCGAGTTGGGATGAGGATAATTCGTGTCATTCCCATCATCTGGATCCAGTGCGGACATGTTGACAAACTGTTTGTACACGGTGATACACGAATTCGTATTCCACCAATTATTGCAACTGTCCCATGGCAAAGTGGGTCGCATTGCGTCAAACATGTAGAACAAAGCCCATGCCATAACCGTGTTGTAGTACCAAGCAGTGTAACTGGCGATAATACAAATGCCAAATCCGATTCCTTTCAACAGAACAAAAAATTACAAATTCACACACAATTTTGTGATTGGGGTGTAAAAATAACAGAGGTTACAGTATACCACGTTGAAGTCGAAGTGCAAACCTGCATGCACCCAACAGGCTTGCAAATATGAATAGTTACAACTATGTAAAGTAACAATATCAGGAACGTTTTCCGGACCAGTAGGTAAATTGAAGGACGGTTTAGACGCACTCAAACTTTGCCTTACTAGATGTTCATAACATTAGCCACAAATAAGCCAGTTCAAATCGCTGGTCTGTCTTAAATCACATATTAGAAACATCAGCTTGAAGTCTAAATAATTCTGTGATGATTGACATGACTCAAAGAGAAAATAATCGTTACAATTGGTCAATATTTTCGTCAAAGAGAACACAGCAATTGTCCTGGGGTAGTAAACAAAAACGAAACTTAGTGGACATATAATGCGCGTAACAGTGGGGCTTCGAGAACAGGGTAGCAAGATGTATCCAGTTAGCAGGCCTTTGCACGTGTGTGCTTCCCTGTGTTATGTGTCTCATCCTACACAGCTTAACACCGTGACATCCTTTACAGGTTAGACATTCCCAGCTAGGGGACGCATATTTGATTTGAAGTAAAAACATTAACTGGTTCCGGTAGCTTCATTCCATAAAGAGTTTACCGTGTTTATCATTAGTACACTCTCGAGCATTCATGAAACAATAAATCTGTCACTGTGATACTGCGCGACCGTAGATGTTCACGTCAAACCTGGTATAACCATGTGCATCTAACGTCTTGTTCTAAGCTAAAAATCCCTAATTCTAGCTGATCCATCATCACCTAACAGATGTCGGCTAGTCTGGTTGTCAAGCTCTACTCAGAGAGTTCAACAACCCGGGTGAACAGTTTTATATCAGAAGCTTACGGAGGCACGCTGACCATCGCTAAATTGGAGTACGCTATTCTCTTGTTTGCGTTGCCACTCAAGAATGATCGTTGTGAGCACACAGAGTGTGGGTGCTTGCGACGTACACCAGGATTTTGAAATGCACTTTGGAAATGCATTGCTCTAGTATGTGCTTGACACAACGGAGACTTCTGTTTAGTATGTGTCCCTATTAGCTACAACGTAACAACTTGTGAACGTTTATCATTAGTATTTGGATAAGAGCTCAGATGCAAATTACGTGGATACGTGACGGAGAGAGCTGTGTAAACTTCAAACCGATTATACCATTGGGGTTTGCAGGGTAAGTTCCCGGTTTTTAATTGCACCTATGAAATGTAAGCTTTGAAACATGAGACTTAATTTGGAGGGCTTTTGAACAATATAAATTGCACAAGAGAACAACAAACAGTAACTGTGTAATTATCTTTTCAATCAAGAATTATGTTGTCTTATTCGTATTGTGATCAACACAAAAAACTCAAAGCTCATCGTAAACAAAAAAACTCCTTCTAATCTCAAACAACAATGACATCAGTTTTGTTTGAAATGTACAGTTTACCAGAAAGAAAGGTTATATGTTTCCCAGTTAGATAGCAGATGTGCGAGTGACGTGGTATTAAACATCAAACACCTAGTTACGTTCTCACTGACTGCACAATTTGCCCTAATTGTCATTGTATCGTAAAACACTTTGGAACACTTCCATTTACGACCTGTAATCAGAAAGAAACTTTTCATTGATTGCCCATCTTTCATGAAAATACCAAATGTATAACCAATATATCCGACTTCATTTTTCCTTAGTACCTAAACATAATTTCAGTAAAAGTACGACAGTGATTTTATGGTAATGATGTAT
>LUCH01000425.1:137113-149205 GCA_013368495.1 Paragonimus heterotremus
ATTTACCTAATCTGTTCAGTAACTCATCTTGACCACCACACACATGGTCATAAAATTACGTATTGTGGACCATTTGCTAGCCAGCAAAGTTCTTAACTAAGTCCTGAAAAGAAGTTTTGAAATATTCGACTTGTTTTTGTGTTTTGACTGTTAGGACACAAGCCACGTAGATTTATGTCTGGTCTAACTTAAGACCAGTTTTAAATTAGAATGTTCTGGGTGTTAAATATCACGTTTTGCCGCTTATTGACGAAAACTGTACTTTATGGCTACGTCTTTAGTCTCCGCAAACAAATTAAATGTAAAATCGCTTACAGAAATAAATTATCATTGTGTGGATCACGAAGTAATTCGCCGTTTCAAGCTGTTCAGTTTACATGTGAATAGAATAATCGGGAGGCGCTAATTATGGTGAGTTTGTGTGCTTGTGCCGAAACGTCTCACAATATATTTTCTACTTGTTTTTATCCACTGCATACAGTAGTTAGTCCAAGTGTATCTCACAAACTTGGCACTTGCTTGCACTACTGTCAACAAGGAGCCTTGCACACGGAACGTCAGTTCTGTCTAATCTGTCCTATTACTTTTTATTATAATGAAGTCAGTCACCAATGAAACGAAAACCGCTCGTCTACGGATGTTTTACTCACTTACTTTCTCACCCGGTTATATATGGATATGTGTATATGGCTGAAAATGCGGTAACCAATTTCAACAACACTCTGTTTGCATTCCTTCAGCTTACGCTGAATTTCAGTAGTATTGTATAGCACAAGCAGAAAAGTAGTTTGTGCACTTCATTAATGTCCTACATGAGGAATCCTGCTCAAAAAACGAGCTGGATTGAAAATTGCAACACAGAAAGAACTCATAGAAAAAGAGATTCGGAGGTATAGCTTTTAATAGTTAAATGTTGTGTGGTTTGTATAGTAGCATAGTATTACTGATAAACTTCGGCATTAATGTTTCATCTTGACGACATTTACAAATAATTATGCATCATTATGGCTGATTATTAATAATCATAGATCATTAAGATTTATACCTCTGGTCCCGGTTAACCTTGAATGACATGAATATTACTTATTTAAAAGAAAACCAACTTGAAATGTGTAGCGGTAAGAAACCGAGAGTGAGGGCGTTTCCACAAAACAAAGAGGACTGTTCAATCTTGGGACCATAGAAACTGCAGGAATAGGTGCACACTATATCGGTGTTCATCCGTTTTTTATATCGGTATCCAAACTAATGTAGTTTATGATGTTCGAAGTAACAGAAGGACTTTCTACAATGCAGAAGTTTACCAATTTATCCGCACCGATTTAACAATTCGGCGGTTAAAATTATATGGTCTTAATGTCCTAAAGTCAGCCCTGAAAAAGTATTGTCTGAAGTTTGATGTTATTCTGTTGACATGTTGGGCTTTTATTGAGAATAAAGTAGATATTCAGATAATCTACTCACACAAGTACAAAAACATTGGATAATTGTTTCCAGTTGGTCATTTTCGATGGATGTATCAGCTACTTCGTTACCACTCCAACTATGCGTAGCTTTTTATTCACTTGTATATCTTGTTCATAGTAACAAGTGATATATAATTCCGATTCTCATAGGGTGGTCATCATTTTTTTTTCTGGTAAAAGTTAATTCCTCGAGCTGTTTCATGTTACGTGATGAGGAACCTAGGAACAAATTGGCGCTCACTTACATCCGGTAGGATGATGCCTTTCACCTGGTTTAGTGTCTTATAGCGTACATCCTTCCATGTGTCGACGAACAGAGGAGTGTATGAGGACGGACTGGTACTGAGTTTGATAAGAATATTTCTTACACAGAGTGTTCCTTAGCAATTATATGCACCTCTAGGAGCTCGTGGTGGACGAATTTAAAAGGCGAGAACTTGACCAATTTCTGTACACTATCGAGTGAAATAACCATATCGACTGTTTATTCTGATAAAGTGTTGACATCAATTTAACCAAATCGTGGAAGAGAATAACTTGTGACCAGAAAAAAGGTGGGACCTTTCATACTTTGATTGTTATGTAAAAATGCTTATCAGAAACTCTGCGGGTCCGCTAGATATTTCTCAGTGTTGTATGCGCGTCAAGACTGCCTGTGTGCCCCATACATTTCCAGACTCAAGCCGCGTTCTGTAAGTTAACTGGTAGGCACAATGATGTTTCCAACTATGGAAAAGTCCATCAGTTGTAAGGCACTTGGATTCTGACATTAACCGCTTGTTGAAGAATGTTTTCATTAAATCCGACTTTGAGAAAAATTGGGCGTCAACCAACTTGACCAGTAGCTCATCGACCGTTATGAGTATGAATTTATCCAATACAATCTGTCTATTTTCCACCTTCTTGTCATCGCATTATCGCATCGTATCGCCCTCTTTTAACATCGTAACTATGGGATGAACCCATTTGAAACTCTCGATTTGTTCGACCAGTTCGTTCGAAGACACTTCCTCCATGATAGCAGTCATTGATTCCTGTTTGTCCATAGGAGTCAGGCGCGGTTATGCTATCGAAGACGCGGTATCGAATTCCGTCTCAACAGTTGTCGTACGCCGGTGTGCACAAGTGGCCACCGTTCGAATGTCCGGTGAAGCGAGATTGGGCTCTGAAAACCCGTGCTGTTGCTTCCCAGTGAAAGTAGAATTAAGTACGCATATAAGAATGACGCTACCACTTATAAACAAGACAATATAGCTTATACGTCTACTGAGTCACGATTTCTCTCGCTGGTTGTTATAGCCAGTTAGACTAACCGTTGATTGCACCAGAATAGGAATACAACTTTGGCGTCGTGTTAAACGAACCTGTTCGATGAAGTCTAATGTGCAACCTCCGGAATCTTATCGGTGTGACGTTGCCATACAGTCAACAAAAAGTGATTAGACACAGTAGAAAACTACTTTTACAAAGTACTTGAGTTTGCTATTGATTGATACTACTTTCAGTTAGAGCTTGAAGCTAAAACTGCTTCGTCATGTACTGGGCAGTGAAAGACAGCGTTACTTCGACGCACTTGGCCTGCAATCAGAAATTCCGTTAGACGATGTTCTCTTTATGCTTGACCAGGAACGGGGGTGCAGAACGAACGTGATTACAGGAAAATTCGGGTTTTATTAGTTTGAACAGGACGCTATGGAACCGTCGGGGCAGCTTACATCCCGTCAAATGACGCAAGTGTGTCAGCAGCTTTACACTCAGGATGTTGGAACTTTGGGAGAAAATGACGTTGATTATATAGGACCATCTATGTGTACGGTTGAAATTTCAGTGCTGTTGGAGGAAGAAATATTGTAAAAACCGGTAAAACTTCTTGATAAAGCTGAACGGAAACGTAAAGTACAGTGAAACGTCAACATTACACAGTGACACTACCCTGACATACCGAGAGATGTGCGGTGATTTGCAAACGGTGATGGTATCAACATAAATGAATAAAAAATTCAACGAGTCAATCGCAAGGACCATCAGTAGATAGACATTTTATCGGCTTTCAGATCAATATCTGGACAGTTTCGTGCATTAATTGTGAAAAAATTATGGAAATCACATTGTCACTAACTAAAAAATCGAAAGAACAGAAACAAGCAAAATGCAACATCAACTCGTTCTAAGCCGCTATATGGAAATGAGTGTAGCAAAGGAAAACGGGTGTAAGCATAAATTTTGTTATCAAATTTCAAATCCAGTCTATTCCCCAAATCATTGATTAAAAACAGATTATTGCAAATCCCGGTCGTTTCTTATAAAAACGGTAATCATAGCTTACGCCGAAGATATCAACGCTTCATCAAATTGCTGGGAAAACCGGGAAACTTAAGATCCCTGGCCCCCTTTAAATGATCGATTATGGATATTCCGGCGAGCCAGTTTCAACAGGAAAAATCGTTTAATTTTAACCATATGAATGTAGGTTCACTGGAAACGTAGAAAGAAAGGATATAGTCAAGTTGAATGAAATACTGTGGTTTGTCACCAGAATTCTGCCAGAACTGTTGGCCCAATCTTCTAAGCGACCCGCTTGTCAGTTATCTTATTCATTATTCGGCGCTACATTTGGCAGTTCGTTGTCTTTATGTTTCGCGTACTACCGAATACCTTTCGTGTGATCTGTTTCTTCTGTATCCCCATTGAAAACATTCTGAAGCTTCTTTTACCGCTGAACTCCTTCTTTGCCATGAACATACTGTACGCTGCACATAAAATCTGTCCCGCGGTTAAAAACATTGTGCGGATCGACGAGTTCATCCACGACCTAAATTGTGAGTTCAGTTATGCCCAGTAAACCTTGCATTTGTACTCTGGCAAATTTTCCAAAAAGCGTGGCTTTTTCTGTCTCAAGAATTTTCAAAATAAAAGCTGTTTTGATATAGAAGACCTCGGTTCACGGGTTGTTGACGTAAACGCCCCTCAAACTGATGGTTATTAATTGATCATGGCTGAACTTCACAATAATGTCGTGCTGACATTTTTAGGTTAAACACATAATTCACTAAATCTGGTCACAGGCTTGTTAGTATACCGTTCGTTTACACAAAAACGCAATTCCTTTCTAATTATTGTGTGTGCAAGTAGTAGCAGTTGTTGTATTAAATATAATTATCATTTTCTTAAAATTATTCCACTACTCCCAACTAAATCAGCCTAGTTTGGCTTTCTTATGTGTGGTAGATGTTGAATCTTCAGTGTGTTCGTTTCTAAGCTTCAATTTATCTGTTGTGAGTTTTTCACTCTGGAACTGGACTAATAACAGTACCCTGTTCAATACTTTCAAACGTGTCCCATTAGGTGAATTCTATCGTCACATTATCACACTTTTTCCTAAAACCAGTTAGTGAAATTCACGGCAGATAGTAACCTGGTTTTTATGGTGAAGTTCATCAAGCTAATGCATTTCAACAAACTGTTCAAAACTCAGGGACATGTCAGCTTTTATCGACGTCAAAATTCACGATCAATCCTATTTAACGGTACGTTGGAATAAATTCTCATCTTACCAAAAACTTTACCTTGACGGACAGTTTAAGGCATAAACTTTAGAAGCATAGCTTGGCAGATTCTTTTTACCAGAGATACACTACGTCGTAAGTTGCATGAATAGTTACAGGAGATTGTCAGTAACGTGGTGGATGAGTAATTTGTCTGCTCGGTCAGACCTTGGGTTAGCAAACTGCACAAAATTCAATTTAGTGCGCCCCTACAAAACCGGAATTTTCGGTCAAAAGTGTTAATGTTACAAATTTAAGTCAGAAGTTTCCTTTCCAGTTTACTGTTTTCGTAATTAAAAACATAATTCCGTCTTCATTTCTATTTGGAGAGGTCCTAAAGTCTACTACTTCTGAGGGACTTGTACAGAAGAGCTTTCTGCTCATTTTGAAAGCAGTGTGTTGTAATATGCACAGTACAACATGCCTCAAAGTTTTCACGCTGTTGTCTTGATGTACAAACAACTGATTAACAGGAAACCTTGATACAAAATAAGGGACTTTGAATATCACACACTGAACATCACTCATGAGTGCCCGCAGTTCTGAACGCCTTATTATTTCCGTTTTAAAGTGGTCCAAATGTACACCGGTGAAAATCAAACGATTTTTGAAAAGCGTTTGAAATGTGTTATTTCTTTGAAGTTGATCGTAAGGATTTTGCACGTCTTCACTCATCCGCATTCAGTGTGTTTCTCACCATTTGCTTTTGAGAAGTTTTGGGAGGGGGATTTCAGACTCTTATCCAAACTCACGAACTTTTTCTCTTCAAAACGATACTAATTGGACGCTAATGGTTATATAACCAGAGTTCACAAAAAGCTACACACTTGTAAAATAGTTATGTGTAGTGCTTCCGGTTTCTTATGTATCTTTATTTATTGTATGTTAAACTCATATGATAGAAATTGGTTCCCCTAATCTGTTTGTATGCGTCAGCGTACACAACACCTGTCCCATGTTATTGTATGTTGTGCGACGAAGTAAAATATCAACAGCACAACTAGCTTGATGTGTTAGCCCAACTTTTTTCTTACCATATTTCAAGCCAATAACCCATATTTCTCCAAATATTACGGATCACCCAGTTTGAGCCGTGCTTATGAAAATGTCGAACTTTCAAGCTTGAATTAAACTATTTGATAACATCAAGGTATTGAAACTATTAGCAGTGGATGATTGTATGCATGGATTTCAGTTTCATACTAGTAAAATGCTCAACTTTGTATGTATCTTACAAAACGAGTCAGAAGTTGTGCACTTGTAAGCACACATTATTAGTACAAGTTAGCATGCTGACGGTGGTGTGAATTTCTGTTTGTATGTTGGTGAAGCTAGGCAAAATTCGGTTATGCGTTTGCCTGTGTACTGGCAGAAGTATAGTCTGTGACCTAGTGATGAGATTCTTAAGTTGTTCTTGGCATTCTGAAATCGTTTGTTGTCCAGCCCTCCAGTGCAGTGTGTCGATAACAGACAGTTATTAGTGTGTAATTTGCATCATTTGGTTATGACCAGCTGAACGTCACTCACAACCGATTGCACCTTTTGATTAACATGTACATTTTTATCAAACTTCTTTGAAGTAAAGCGCCAGATTCGGCTGGTTGTTGTTAGAATTTATCAGTTGTACACACCATCACCATAATAGAATGTGAAAATGCAGCCTCCTTATTTATGAGGATAACATGTCGATCTCTACTCAGATGACTGTACAATAGATACGATGGAAACATAGCTTTTAGGTGTTTCGTCACGTCAGCATGCGATTAGTGAATAGACCATCCGACTCAGCAATAATCTTTAAACATCGCTCGGTAAGTTTAATGAGGTTGATAATTCCAGTATGGTCATGAAGTCCTAAACGTTGAGTTAAGGACTGGAATAAACAGAGCAGTTAGTGCCTTATCCTGCCAAATGGAAGAGAGTTCCTGAGCAATATTCACTAATTGCTACGGCTGAAGGTTTATATGTTGTGATTCGGAGTCGCAACCAAACTGAGAATCATCGTTTAACTTCCATTCATGTTGAAGACATACTCGTAAACATTACTTTTAGAATCCAGTAAAGAAGTGTGCATTGAATAGGTTGCTTCTTTTAGGATTAAGTCGAGTGTACTTTCATGGGTGAATGGACAAACCGTAGTTTAATATGAACGATATTCAGTTTGTAAGAAAAAAGATCCACAATTATGCACTATTAACCGTGTGTTATTTCATTAGTTCCTCAAACACAAGAAATAATTTTAGATCGCCAAGTGCAAATCAGGAAGTTTTCATCTGTTGGCAGTTTTACTTCATCCATTCACATGAAATTACCATCGCTATTACACAAGCTCTTGTAAACCAGAATTTCACTTGATCACAAAACTTGCAAGTGAAATTTCGTCAAAATATGCTAATTAGTTGAAGAACTTGCTGGGGTTTCTTCGAATTGTAATATCACAGGGCGGTTTAACTAGCCGTTGTGCGGGAAAAGAAAAACCTAAACTGACAGGTCATTTCATCGAGTAATCCTTGAAGATTATGCTCGTCAGTTTGACCGCTTGCAATTAGTGTGGACTGAGGATTCAAAAGGATTGTAAGAGCCGTAAGTTATTTAGCATGTGTTAACCAAGATTCATTACTGTTTGTGTAAGATAAAAATGGCATTCTGTAGGCAGCTGAATTAAAACTTGTTTCCTATATAGTAGGAAATCGGAAATCCGTGTACTATTCCGGGGAAAAAAATAGATCTCGAAAGCTTGACATTATGCCACACGAAGTGGATATTGGCAAAACTCAGTGACTCAACACATGCATAATGGTGGGCAACCGATGAAGATATATGCGAAAACGGATTAGTTAAAGCGGAAGTACAATGAGACATTTGGGAGGATGTAACGACACGGAAACCTGAGGTTTTCAGAACACTTGACGGGGACCTGATGTAGAAATTAAGAGGGCCAAAATCTCACAGGTAGGTTCACCGAATAGTTTAAATGAAAAATTACATTTTACTTCAGTCAGCGGAACTGTTGTTAAAAAACGAAATTTACTCTTGCGGTACCCTTGAATCCGTTGACAATGACATGAACTGTTATCTGTGTCACCATTTGTAATCATTTGCCGTCATGCTGTTATTAAATTACAGTACCAATTAGTCTCGTTGACTGAAATGGTTTCGGGAGTAGTTTTCTGTTTCAGGTAGCTGAGTGATCTCAAGTAAGGAGACTTACCAATCGCAGTTATTTCGTTTTATTGTGTCCTGTTAAATGCGCGCACACAGACAGCATCTGCCTCCCTGCGGTGGGCCCATTTGCATGATTCACCGTTCACGCACTTGCACGTCAGTGTGCAGGTCACCTATCCCTCGTCTATGTCTGATTGGATTGAGTCATGTTACCTTTTCGATTGGAAAAGTAAACTTTAGTCTGCTTACGTCCGCGTGCTGACATTGTACCGTCTGCCGTCTTACCATACAGTCTTGCCTATTTGTTGTTGCACTGGCCCACTTTGCTGCAAAGTACTACTGCTTTTTAACCATACATGTCTTATAAATTCAATATATAACAATTGTCTGGTCTACTCGTCATAACACACGAGCTACTTTACTAAATGTCTTTTGGATTTGCAGGACTCAACAGTTGGCATTGCGGACAGCGATATTACAGTGAATTTTTTCGTACCGTCCCCTTCAAGTTAGTGGAGCCCAGCTGATGCACAGCTATCAGTTTCCTTATGGCTGGACTGGAGGACGTCCATCGTGGAATACACCGATATACTTCAGTTAATCCACTTTTCTACAAAATCCTGTGACAAGACGACCATTGAATTACTACGACACCCTTTGGGGGATGAAGAATAGAGGTATTCTGTTACTGTATGTCTACTTATAAAATTTACTGTCGGAGAAACTAGATCGGTCCTGGGTTGACAGACTGAACTGTTTACATTATTGGGCGCAATTTGCCGAGCCATATTTACCCGATGAAGATATTATTCACGTCATGTGTTGGTCTACAACCGCTTTGACGACCACAGATGTCCCAGCAAATACCAAGGAGCCAGGAGACGTGTTGCTCTTTCCCACTCACTGCAACTCTACTGTGCCGGGAATTAAATAACATGATCGAACCGGAAGAATCAAAGGCGAATGTGATGACCACCAACTTCAAGACGTCCAGAAGTGCCGTACCCACCGAAGGGTGATTGGATTCTGTTTTCTTTCAGAAATGTTTCAAATATTAACTGCCTTCCAGCGTAACTTTTATTTTGCAATTACTATACTCCTAACAGTATGCTCACAGCTCTCTTTGCAGACATTCACTTACGCTGTGGACATGCATATGCGGACGGTATCAGATACGGTGTTTCAGTTGGAGTTACCCCACGGCTTGCGCGAAAGGAGATTATCGTACTGATTTTGACTGTATGCACCGCGTGTATGTCAGTGAGTTCAGATACATTATCTTATCTTGTACACTGGTGTGAAAATTCCTTTAAACTTGGCATTGGACGCAATCCTTTTGTTGGTCGACTCACACCGATTGTTATTTTATTCAAGGGGTGTGGCGTTGTGCCATACTGTTTTGCCCACTTGTTGTGTCCTGATGTTTCACCCATCCATATCACCCATGCGATCAAGTTTGTCATACGAAGGAGGTAATGTTGTCCTGTTAAATGCATTTGATGATCTTTGCAATCGCAAATGATTAACTTGTTGGGAAATTGGAATAACGAGGGTTCAACGGTACAAAGCAATCTAAGTATTTCAACTCACTGAACTAAGTATAGTGGGGGATGGTGCCTTTACAATTCAGAGCAACAGTGTATTGCCATTGCAATTGGACTACAAACAGGTTGGTTCTGACTGGCCACTGTGTTACTGTGCTTCACGGCTTTGTTTCATCCAGTTCGATTGATTATATACGGCGAATGTTTGAACAACTTGTTTCGATCGTCTGGTTTTTACAAACAAACTCGACGCATCGACTGGGTGCTCTTAAGTTCGCCTGGCGTCGGTCCACTTTCCTTCTACTGACAACGATTTGTGCTTGGATTTAGGTTGGTAGCAAGTTCTCTGGAGGGACTAATGCTTCAACTAATTCTCATCATAATCGCATTTTTCCAAACCGCCGCTATAACATACTGTACTATTTAGGCTACCAAACTGTTTGTTTCAAAGTAAAAGCTTCGTTTCCAGGTTAAGTCTATGTGAACAAATGCTTTGATGTGATGTGATATGAATTTCAGTTTCACCCAACTATGAGACTCCTAAGTTTCTATCATGTAAATTATTGAGTACGTACATCCATAGATACGTCTAGGAGCACCCCTTATTGATGAACCTTTTGTGTGTTATCGCATCATGACAATTGACGTTGATGCTTTAAAGTACAACATTAAGTGTTTAAGAGAACTTTATTTGTCGAATTATCTGACGTTTCCATAGTATCCCCCAAAACAGACCATTTTCCGTTGGGTAAAGATCGTGTGGGCAGAGCCACATTCAAGACTATCACACACACGCCAGACGGTGCTTAAAACTGGGAATTGTGTTAGTTGAAATTCCAGTTTATTGTCGTTATAAGTGTGAGCCGAATATCACATACAGCTGATCCCAGTCTTCGCGTTTACATATCATTTTCGGTCTCTTTGTTGATAAGAAACATTGTTCACGTGAATCGTTCTTGTCGTGACTAATTAGTGGTGCTTACCCCAGGTGCGACCAACTCACCTGTTAGAGAAGCAGCCGAACCACTGATACCATAGCAGGTAGGAAATGTTCATTGCCCGATCAAACAGACTCAAAGGAGATACGGGTAACTGACCTATTAACTCTAATCTGTGATCTTATTCTCAAGACCTAAAAGTCAAGACGATATTACCGAAGTTGTTAGGCATACCGATTGTATTATTGATCACTGATAGGTAGTCGGGGATTTGAACCGCTTATCAAAGTTATCGTCATAATGACCTCGTTGCGTTTGCGTAGATCAGGCTGAAGACAGTCACAATTCTAGTTATCGGTCACTTCGACAGACAGGTTGTTTATAACGAGATAGGACGGTCACTAGTAACTCGACGAATGTGATAACAGCCTTGCAGCATGTAGTAAGCAAAAAGCGAAGCACCCATAATTCTCTGGGAACCCAGCGAATCTAGGAATCTCATCAAGAGAGTATGTATGACAATTGATTATCAGGATAACGGTTCTTTTTGAGCCCACTTTCGTTTGGTAGCTGACGGTTGTCCAGAAACGAGATCTAGCAACACAACTTTCTTAAAACTAACTAATCTTAGTTATGTGAAAAAGATTCAACTTAGGCGGTGTTATCGTGTTGTTAAACGGAAATCCAACGATGAACTTGGACAAGAGCGTTCTCTAGACGCTGGTGTGTTGGTTGATCAGTCGTTCACTGTACGTTTTTGGAAGGGCGGTCGAAGATGTCCACCGTTTTTTCCAGCCGCCGACCACGTCTTCTGTTGTCCTCTCCCGAACCGGAACATAGCCAAGTAGGTTTGGAATACTTAATATACGCTACTCACTCAGCAAATGAGTAGTATAACATAAATAAAAAACAATCCGAAGCCCTCAGGAACAACCAATGGCTATCAAACACAAATGGCAGCTCAAAATGTGATATTTCTACAGAGAAACAAGAACCTTAAGTGACGTAAATTTACACATTTTTGCATATTTGATGCGCGTAACAAAACCTTCTGGGTGAACGGATACAACATGCTAACTTCTAGTAATCACTTCAGCCAGGAACCTTTATATTCATATTCATCAGAGTCAGTAAATGCTATGTTGTTTTTCGCAACAATTTAGTGAGGCTGTTCGATTACCCATCGCCAGGTAAGATGGGCTTTATTGTGATGAATGATCAGGCCGGAGACGCGATTATTCCAAAACTCAGTAGAATATCTCGACTCGTTAGTGAGGTATGATCAGGTCCCACGGCGGATGGATTGCAGACAACACGAGCGACCGAACGAGTCATCACTCAACAGTGGCAAGAAGTAAAGAGCAAAACTCTGCAACGGAAAGCGTCAGTCAAACATACAGCACCAGGAAAAAGTGCACACGCGTGTTAAGTGGA
>LUCH01000425.1:149418-162277 GCA_013368495.1 Paragonimus heterotremus
ACTCGATCACTCATTCCTTTTGTGTGACCGTTGCAATTGCTATTTCGATTAGGACTTCGAAATAACAGTTGAGCATGAATGACAGATTGACAGTCTTACGTGAACGATAACATTCCTCAAAAGAACTTTTACAAATGGCATTTACAATTTGGAATGCACTGTCACCACATTAGTTGCAAACTTTGAAAATCAGTTGAATAAATATTTGAACTGCAGGGCAATCGAATGAATCGGCAGTAAGAGGATTGTGAAGATATTTTGTCAGGTAACGCATGCGTCTGCATACTTCAAACAAAATGAACATTCAGCAGGCCACCACATTTCACGTGTTCAAGACCGGTAATTATGGCCAGGATTGCAGCTTTGTTTTGTTTTAAGATTTACTGCGTGGTCGCATACTAGACGGAGGTGATTCAAACTTCCTGGTGGTGACTTTGTTTACCGCCTGCAGATATGCGCTTGCGTCATGTCTTTCATTGTGTCGATTTTTTGATATTCTCGATAATGTTGTTATTTTAAGAGGGTGGGTAGTGTTCTCTGCGAAATGAATGCAGAAATCAAATTTAGGAGATTAACACTTGTGTATCATCAATAACCTCAGCTGATTTGTTACACCGATATGCTGAAGCCATCCGAAATCATTGTTGTACTTGCTAACAGGTTTAGTGTAAGAGAGTAACCTGCTCAACTATTCCAGGTGTCATACTGACAGAGGGTCACCTCATTCCTTGTAACCTCGAGTTTTGCATGACCTATTACCTTTCAGACTAGCAAAAACTGTCTAGGCAGCATGCCATGTTGTAATTATAAAGTCGCCGTTTATTGAATGGATGAAGCCGAACATAAATGCACCCACTACATTGTCAGCATGCCGTCATAGTTCTCCTGCGACCGTCTGAACTGATTTGGATAACTACGATTTCTATTTCGCTGCAGCCGAGTATATCTTACTGGTGTAACTTAGTTTAACATCATAACAGTGTGGTATTTGAGGTCTGTCAGTCTCCCGCCTTCTTCTATTTTCATTCACATGTTGATCTCATGAATGCATCTCTCTTTATTTGATAAGTGAATTGGGATGGGTATCTCTTCTAAGTGAACATTACAGCGTAATGAAAAAGTGGGGCATTTTCCATGTTTCATTCTTCGTTCATCGTTTGTAGTCCTAATATTCCATCTTAACGATCACATTAAGCATTGTGAAGCTTCTTGCCTGGCGCGAATTCATCCGTGACAAATATCGGATATTAAACGAAGATGGTTACTAAACAACCATTTGTCTGATTAAAATTGGGCTCCCGAAGAAAGATAATTCACTGGTTTTATCTATTCAGGTGGATCAGGCCTACAGACAACAGTACGAATGTTCTTATTATGACCACGGACGTAATGCTGAATTTGAAAAATACCTTTGTATTGATTGTACAAATATTCAACCACGCCAGCAACCTCAGTATCATACTGCGCTCGTTTGATGCAACATAATAATTGGTCATCTGTAAATCATCCAGTGGCTGTCGAGTATTCGAGTATTTGGTTAATTTCAACTTTCTCTGTCTTGGTGAGGACTAGCTCCAATCTAGTGAATCCCTTCAAAATAGGCTGTTTGTAAAGTCGCGAAAACTGAAATCAATCATGAGTGATGCTCAGTTTGAAATAGTTCATTAGCACGGACTGGGAACATTCAACTAGTGTTTGCCATTCGAAAGTAATCGTATCCAGCAGTATTGTATTTTACTTATGGACAAATTCAGAGGATAACATGGAGACGAAAGTTATGAGTTCACTAAGAAACAGACTACTTTCATGATATTCTGTTGCTAATCAACCTAGCTCAGTCGTCAAGTTTGTTTAATGCTGTTGTATTTTGACGTTTAGTAATTCAGTAATGAATTGACCTTGACATTCTCGTCTTTAGCATTTATAAATTGTTACAACACAATATATATTTCACTTATATCGTCTTTAAGTTATTTGTACTATTCTCCCGTATTCGGATGATCAACTCTGTCTCACTGATTTATCACAAGTTGGAGGGTCTGTAGGTTGCATGACCATATCGTCAGTCAGACTGGTCTGAGAGATACCAGGTTAAAACTTTTTTAAAGAGTATACTTACAATTAGTAGTACTAGACCTTGTGTAACGATCCACATTTGACTGTAGCCTGTGAACAAACCTCCAACTTGAAAACAACAAAGGACCCAGATATATTCACAGTACTTTTGAAGGAATGCATAAATGGTTACAGTAACCAAACCTCAATCATTCATACCGAAAACCTCGTTTAACGAAATCAGTAGGTTACGAACGGAGCCAGCATGGTCAAACGCAGACCATCGCGCGAGTAGGCCAGGTTAGGAGTGGCTACCGGCGCCACAGATGATTAGTAGCAAATTAATTTGGTAAAAATGGGGTGAATGAGGCATATGGACTAAAGGTCAGGCCGGTGAGTAACATTTTCTCGGTCAAGGTATCAATAAATTTACACCTTCCTTCAAATAGGGCCAGCCACATTCAAAATAAGTATTGTAACGGTCTCTTTAGTGTTGTACATATATCGACTCGGTTCAATCGTTTGTTAATTTGCTGGTATTATTGGGTTCATAAACTGCTTCTTGTCACGTGACGAAAGTGTGGTTTATTTCCGAATTATGGAGAGCAGGTTTTGAAAGGATACATTCAAACAAAGAGTACGTTGTTTGACCACTCGTTAACTGTAAACATTGCAGTGCTTACCTACGTAATGTAGAAAATTTTGATGTTGTTCGACATCCCAAAATATTTTTGATTGCGTCTACTGCACTCAGCAGTAACCATAACCGGAGAGTGATATTCACCTTAAGACCACAGAATTTGCAACTGCCTTACCGCCAAGTGGATAAGCTAATTGAGCCAATAGGTCTAAATAAGGTCCCTAACAAAGGCATATTCTCCATAGTCTTGGGAGTCAGGTTTTTGAGTCAGAGATTGGGAGTCGATATTTTTAAGTCAGCCCTCTTCCACGCCGTGAGCAACTGCTATCATTCTTTCTGGAGTTACACCATTCTGCCACTACGTACCTTTCAATCCACTTCGCCTCTCACGTGGTGATGTAACTTTTCCAATCACAAGACAACAGGCAAGTAGTAGCGCTTTTATATGTGTCACTAACAGCACAAAACAATAACAGCAAGTTTATGGGAAGGACATACGCCTCCATTTTACCCCAGTTTACCTGATTACAACAAGTAAGAAAAGAAGATAAATATTTCACTAAATTCTTGCCTACTGACAAGTATCACTAATGAGTGGTTTAGCAGATTTGATGATTTAGATGAGACTCAATTGTGAAAGATCAAAGCTTCAGCTGGATTCCGCCCAACGACAAAAAACAGCATGCCCAAACGCGGCAATTGCTTTACCAGCTGAGTCACAAGTAATGTGAAAACTGCCAATGATGATCAGCCTTATCACGCCTACTCTACAACCCTTCAGTTTGTGTTACGATTTCCGGTTGGTTCACTTTGGTAAAATCCTGAGAAATGCGGTAGCGAAATAATTCACAAGAAGTTTTCACTCCATCATTAGGCCTAATTGGAATTTCGCCACTTACACAGCTCCAGTGTTCACTGTGTTAGAATATACCCGTTATTTCGTCGCCTGATATGGACACAGATTCGCCTAGGAGGATGTTTTTTTCGCAATCACTGGATAGGATTTAGATTATTAATTAATAGTCGGGGATTTGGTTAATTTCAAATTGAACATCACCCACAATTGACCGCAGTTGTCGCATTCCCATAGACTTCCCAGTCGGTCCATTTCAAACATCATAAGCAATAGGCTCGAGTTTCGCTCTCATTAGAGCTAGTCAGTAGTGCATGTCCTTGCCACTGCTAGCAGGTTTAATGAGATCGGAGACTTCGATCTGTCTTGGTAGTCCTAGTCGAGGAATCATGGATTGGAATTAACAGACAGTAACTGTGTCTCCATTTCAAGACGATCGAACAACCTGGTCATTACTCACAAGCGAAAGTGGTTGAGCGTTCACATATGATAAATCGATCGTGTCTAATGTCAGGTGAATGACACTGGTTAACACGGTTGTCTCATGAAAGCGTGACTAGAATTCTAGTTTGGGCAGTGGCAAGGATATGACTCAGTCAAAGCAGGATGTGGGTGTGTGTTCAGTGTGTGCCAACTTGTCTGTTAGCATGACGTGACCTCCAGCGTGATAATATGCCTTACGAGATTGTTTGTGTTTATTTGTGCCTATGAATGTATACTATTAACATACCGGTTATATGTCTGTTCTAACTATTTTTCGTTCGTACCAGGCAACGACTAGCTTCGTTTGTTGAATGACCTGTTGACCTTTCCAGATAATTGGGCCATGATGGCTTTGGACATTTCCTTTTCTTCAGCTCTGTTGATGCGTTGTGTGATGAATGTCATGTTAGTTTTTTCAATTCAATTTTAAATTTCTTGCTTCTCTACACTACCTAGAGATCAATGATATGTACTCCTACTATGAACCACTTCTTCCCCATACGTTCATTATCTTACGTCCCGGCCTAGATTTGTCATTTAAACCATCGTACTCTCTTTTACTCCCGCATAAGAACTACGGTAAAACACTCTTGATAAAAAGATGTAAGATAGCGTCGAATGCATTGTGATGTAGTCGACAACTCACTTACCCCTTTCATGATTTCCATGTAAAATGTGTGACATAAATGTGATGTATTTAGCCTGATGATGAATTACTGAAAACGAGCTTGTTTGCTACACAGCATTTTTTATGGCTACGCCGAGAATTTTTACGCCATTTAAACTCACTTGTATATATATATATATATATATATATATATAATTGTGGTCAACGGCTCATACGCAGTGAAACCTATAATGAAGAGACTTGCAACAAAAGCATATCGTCGTCATGTTTTAATCCAATACGGATGTATTCCGACAAATGACCATACCTAGTGGCCAAGATGTCAATAAAACCCAAGTGCACCAGTAACCATCAAAACTCGTTAGTTTAGTGTATAGTCAGTGGAAGGATACAAATGAAAACCAGTGTGTACGAGACGTAAACTTCTAAGTCTTATACAGATCAAGCCCGAAAACATCAAGTCCTGTCCGACTCATCTATAACTGGACGATATGCTACCAGGCAAATGAATACAAAATTCATTGCTCTGCCCATGGATACTGTGGTGATCCACGCGTCGAAACCGTTAGTTCTACGGCTTGCAAAACATTCATGAGATTGTGTTCAACTAGAAATCACTTAAGGCTATTTTGAACACGATGTTGCCAAAATACCCTGGCCTGTTATTATAGCTGAATCTGAGGCTTTAGTACAATCAGTGGGTAACTTGAGTGAAAGTACTAGAAGAAAGACCCAAAGTCTTGACTCTTATGCTGCTCGCGGCTACGTGATGTGAAGTTACAAACCTCAGGAATGATGACAGATGAAGAACTAATCACGTAAGTGAAAGTATTTCAAAGCAAAATAATTCAGACTTGGTGCGAGTTACCTGAGACATATCCGATGTAAAAATGACTTTGGTTGTTTATGTGGTTGCATACCAAGTCGTTTTTGGTTAAAAGTTCATTTTTCAAGCTAATTGTTAGCGACCATGCTTCCAGAAATTCTTTCAGGCGACTGGTGAGACATGGGCCATGACTATGTTCTCGCAGCTGCAGAAGCCGATTTCTTCTGGGTTTGCCGCTTTGTATCTCCTGAGCTGGATGCATTTTATTTCACATAGTGAATATCCTAGTCGTCAATGTTGCTTTGTTACTTTAGCTTTCTTATTGGTGTTTTTATGGTAGCGACACTTTTGTGCATAAACAAAGCGTCTTCTGGGAGCAGAAATCGTACGGTTAGTTGCCATATAGTTGTGGTTTGTATCGTAGCAATTCGTTTTGATGTCTGTCCTCTAAAATTTAAGTAAAACTCACGTGTATCCGTTCCAAAGATAAATATGAAGAATTTTCTTACTCCCTAGTACTGTAGACCTGTAACGTTTCCTTGTCATTCTAAACAGTGCTTGAATTCTGGTGCTTTTATTTTAATTTGGACTGTTTTAAAAGCTGAAATATAGAGTAGTGCACTGTCGTTTTCTTGCTCTGATGGTCTCTGGGGTCCTATCAGGCCCACTGTTGATCATAACACCAATAAAAAGCGGTTTGATGACACTTTCAACGTCTTTGATGGAGTGCATAACGTTGAATAAATTCATATTTTTGTGGGACTTGAAAATTTACCATGAGCATTTTTGCCACAGTTCTGATGCGGTCCTTCCAGACCAGTTCTTCTCAAAATTTGCATCCAATCCAGATAAAAATGGTTCAGCTGTTGGTCGTAGATTCAGCCATTGCACACGAAGTGTGAAAACAAGTAAAGTTCGACAAGGTCACATTTCCTTTCCATTTAGGTAGTTTAATCGTTCGGGACCGGTGATTTGCCAGTACATTCGGCGTTTCGTGGATGGAGGTTAGGTTGACTGATAAAAAAATAATGTATTAATCTCAGTCAAAATTGTTAGGATCTACAGATTGGCTATTAGGTTTTCTGGGCGTGAATAAACTATACTTAGTAATATAATATTCTTAATTTTGACGTTATAAATTAACTGAAGCAAGGACCACCAATCTTATAATTCCTCCTCGAGCGAGCCGAGACAGCGGCATGTTATGTATACGTTTTCTTTTCAGTCCCTGCCTTAATGTGCTAACGACAAACTCATGCAAACTGATGTATGAAAACCTCTTCAAGATAAAGGGATAAATATCGTTTAGCAACAGTTTTGTCGGGACCTGCCATTCAATATGCTGCCCATTCAAGTTGCACTCGCAATGAACTTCGGCTTGTGACTGCTGATATTAATAAAAAGCGACCAACTGATAACTGTGTATTCTCCATTTCGAATAAACTAGGACTTAAATGGCGTAAACAGGTGTTGGTGGGTGTGTCAGCGAAAGATTCATCAGAATTTGTTCACTCCAGACTCTCACAGTGACCACCGAAACAATCGTTGAAAAGATAACCTATCCGGGTTAGATTTGCAACATCGCAAAGACCAGCACATCGATTTCAACTAAGTTTAAACGGACCTGACCGACCAGCATTATAAACAAGCTTTAGTTTATACCATCTCACTGATCAGGCGATCAAGATCTTCACGTTGTGCATTCTTTTCAGACCTGTTACTGTAACGTGGTGTACTATACATATAACAACATCTTTTAGCCTAAAATCAAGTTACAACAAGTAACTCGGTATGCTCTCTTTCTTGGATTCTCGAGAATAGTTCGTTTTTATGTTACCACCGAAGCACTGTTTTCGCATTTTTAGCATACAGGATCGATAGCCGTCAGTAGGAACAATCCGGGTTGCTTATCACAACGATTTTGCACGCATCGGTTGTTTTCTGCTTATTCCTAGACTGTTGACTATCTCCTATGTTCCACCCTGTTTTCGTCTCGTCAAAACAAACATTCCACGATTGCATTTTTGTTGTTGTAGTTTTGACTGCTGAGTTTCTTGAGTTAAGTTTGACATAATAGACTTGTGAGATACTATGTGAATTCAACTAAAGAACGTCATACTTTGTAAAAAAAAATTGGTAGACACTGTGACGTTGAAATGCTTGTATTTATTTATATGTGCTGCAGAATTATGTGTGAGCAATACGACGGTAAGGCTTACCCTTTATTTTAATATAATGTTCTTAGCTGATTGCATCCATTTACCATTTTTACTCAGAAATACTCTACTGAGGAAAAGTTTTTATTCAAAGTGCCAGTTTCGAATTAATGTCGAAAAGTATAACGTTACAACGATGAATACTATAGCTGTCTAATTATAAGGTGAGCTTCTGTTCATCGTAGTTGGAAGTTGGACATAAACGGCTGGCTAACTGTCTTGCTGAACAGTTGAAAAGTTAACATGGTATGACATCATTTCCGCGGGCCATAGTCTGGCTTAAATGTGTAGGTAACTACAAGCTAGAGATCGTTGTAAACGTACGGGCCTACCACGGTGCACATCTAATGTAACCGCCCAGTTTGCGCACGAAATATTAAATGACTTTTACTCCAGAATCCAACGTTTTTCGTGTATTTTGTTTTCGGGAACGGAAAAGAAACAGATTCAACCAACATAACCCATAATTCGTAGATTTGTTTGAAACGAACAAACTTTGTTTTGTGAACTGCTTGCGGAGCGGTAATTTGACGGCGGAGTGGTTCGGCTGGTTGAAAAAGTTATCAGATCGCACTTCGTTCATGTTATCAATACCGGTGAGTTCAAACAAAAATGAAGCCAATCACAATGGAATTGTGTTCTCAAAATGTCATGGACCGCTAGCTAAACACAAACAAAAAACACGTAATACAACTTGAAACCTCTTTATTGTAAGAAAGATATCTTGTGCATTTGTTCTATCAGCTGTGATCAGTAAATTCACACTAAGAGCATGTGTTTGATACGTAACTTGCCTTGCTTACTTTAAGCTGATTACTACAAGAATGACCTGAAGAAACCAGAACCCTGCTGTCTGTCTAACACAAACGGAGAGAAAAGTCGGAGCATTTTTAATTATTGCTTTCGGGAGAACCTGCAAAAGGGTGAATTGCAATTGAAGAAAGTATAACCGAACTATACCAAACGTTCTGTCCATGACAAAAGTTTCACAAACACTGAGCATGCAAGTGACTCACACAACTAAGGACACAACGTAAGACTTTGCTGTTCATCAAATAAGACCAGGACATCTTTGCATCCCTCGGAATCTTCAGAAGAAGGCAGTATTAGTATAGTTGAAAATATTGATGAACTTGATAGCCCGAGTAACTGGTTTAGATGTTGGGTTGTTTCTAGACCATTGCAGGTAAATTACAAACGTTATGTGATATTCCAACAGTGACATGGTTTCAGCGTACACGCTCGTACTCTGAGACTCTCGAAATTGATCGGATAGTTGTATTTATGTGGTATAGTAGAATAACCATTCAACATGAAATCCGATAGGTGTAACCCGATTCATGCCAGTGTAAAGGTAATACGGATGAACCAATATGAAATGCTTGTATCCACCATTCTCCGTGTTCCGGCTATTTCATCCAGGCTTCTGAGGGAAACTAATCGTTTCAAGTGATTGTTTCTGGTTGATCTTTTATTATCACTCCGGACCGAACATATCAATTTTGTTCCTAAACAGTGATAAGATTGGCTTCCTAGTCCCACTTCTTGACAGTTCACCTGATCTACTCATTTTGCATTGTTCAGTTCTGTATGGTTACTTGGTTGTAATTCATTTTACACATTTTTTGAAATCCAGATAACTACAGTATGTAGAGAAAAACAAATTCTGACCACCTTGTAACAATGAACCTCAAAACAAAACAATCATATACCATAGCAGTAATCAATTATGAGTGATGTTCAACTTGTAAAAACTGAAACCCCTACTATCTACCAATAATCACATTTCCAATGAATGAGCCGGTCAATCGTTTTGAAATTACTGCCTCAGAATTTCTGTATGGACCACGGTCACATGTTCCTTCAAATCGATATTTCATAAGTGTTTCGTACATTGCTCGTTAAACTTAGCAACAATTCAAGGTGATTGATTCGTTGGTCAAAATAACTTCACATATGATTGCTACAGTGCACATCTATTGGAATGGTTGACAAAGAAAGGATGTGAACTTTGGCGGTGTTTTCAAAGGCGAAAGTTTTCTTAATGCATACCGTTATTAACACCGGAACCTTAGACCAGACTCATGTGATTACTGCCAATGTGTTTGTATGGAGACGGAACACTGATTCAAAATGTAAGAAGTTTTGTCGATTTCAATGGTCAGTCATCTTTTATCTAGTGAAAACTCATAGTGGACAGTTAAGTTCATTCTTCCCTACCCTTGGCTTTATGGAAATACAATATTCCAATGATCTGTAGAACTTGTTTAGTTCTTGGATATATCGTTTTTAAACTACTGACAGCTACATGCATTGGTGAAGACCGTTTGCGCGCAAATAACTTGCTGTCGTTTTATAGAGGCGTCTAACTGAGTTATCAGCGGATCTGATGTATGAATTCAGCAAATTGAATATTAATACCGGTGAAAATGAATTATAAGTGTGGTATACTGGAGTAGATTTTAGGACAATGGCGGTTTTTGGCTCTGGGTACCAGGTGCAGGAAACACCTGCTTTTGGCTAACACAGAGGCCAGTAACAGTGAACCATGCAAAAATATCCCTTCAACATACTCAACCAAAATGGTTTCGAATGATCTATTTGAGTTTTTCATTAGTCGTTTTGGTAAGAACTTATTCGACGAAGGTACATAATGTGATGCATAGCGAATGCAGAATAAGTATACAGGTCTACGTTGGTTAGGGTAGGAAATCTATATTTCGGCTCAGTCTACTCGGAGATAGGACATTTAGTACATGATGCTGTTGCCAGAAATATGCATCTGAGTATCTGTTACGGTCCACTGCTGAGGTCCTTTGCATTTATCTCTCCTTGGTAGATAATTTGACCGTCTTCTCTTTTGTGATAATTGACACACTTGGCTCGATCACGAATACGTTCGATGTAACAAATTAGTCGAGATAATCACATTCTTGTAAGACCTACTCCATTGTTTTTAATTTCTGACAAAGTGTGTCGGCTGAACACGTCTTCACCGATGTTCCGCTAAGATACCGGGAAAGAACCCACTGCAGTCTGCGTCTCGGAAAATCGTTAAAGTTCACGCACAACCAACTATATGTTACTCTGAGATGCACCAGACTTTGTGTAGCTTCATGCAGTTGGCGTGACCGCTGTTATTATCGTTTTAAACCGCTGTTTTAACTTTGTTAACCGAATACAATTTCATTGACCTAAGGGGGAGTTACAAAGAGAAATTGTCCCGCGTTGTCTTCTGCATAACTGATTGATTTAGCCAAATGTGAGGCTGTGAACAAGTTGGCAGTGTTTTGCAATATTTTAACGTTTGTTTCTATTCGATAATCAAATATATAATGTACTCGAGATTTGTGAAACAAATGTCCAGGAAAAGTTTAAAATCTAATAGATTTTCTACATATTCTCTAAGTTAAAATATAACATAATTAACACCAGCGTGCATCGATCTGAAGTTTGTGTGGAAACGGATTTCTTAGGCGCCGGGTGAGACGGAAACTGTTTTTAACGTAAACAGAAATAGTAGCACGTTTTTAAACAGTCAGTAGGGTACAGTGGTGTAAGGCAAAATTGTGACACTGTTTCGGCTTCGGCTAGTCTGAAGAAGAGCAAGAAAATAACAAGAATGACAAAAATAAGCAAATAAACAGGCACATGAGGTTATGACCTCAAATGGGGATCAGATTATGTGCGTATCTAGGAATCTGAGAAATTTTACTCATCATAGTGTCTTTCGATAAACTCTGTTCATGTGACTGTGAGTAACAGCTTTTTGTTTTAATTTACACAAACGTAGTTCCGCTTGGGATGTGGACAATTCAATTTTGAGGGCGTACACTAGTTTGACTAGGCTCCGGTTGAGTAAGTATAAGCTAATTAGCTCACGAACAAAAGTAGATTTGTGGGTGGTGGTCGAACATTCTGATTCCACAAATTCCGTCTGTGTTTCTTGTGTGCAGCAGCAAACAGTGGTTTTCTGTTTCAAAGTTGACAGCCATTGCGATTCGTCAGAAGTACCCTTGTCAAAAAGTGTTTCAGTTTGTGTTTGTTCATCAGTTCTATTGATTAGACCGACAGTTAAGTTGTCAGCGTCAATATCTTGCAATTCTGCCTGTACAAACGAAAAATGTTAGAACGTCATTGAATTATTGCACATTCGCCATAAAATTGCAAAGTGAATTTATGAAGGAGATTTGATACGGATGAATCATTGAACACCTTTGACCGCCGCTTACCCAGTTTAGGTAGCTTGTCAAACTCAGTAAAATTGTAGTCAACAGTATACGTTAAATACCCAGAAGAGTGACTGTTTGTTTTTCGTCTCCCATCGGTCCTGGAGACCACCAGCATAGTTGTAAACGTCTGTTTCGATCTTTTATGTCGCATTAAAACAACACGTGCTGGGAAACCGAACCGGTTACTGGTGAATAAGCAGACATTTACTCATGGGGCTCGGATATGACTTTTTAGAGCGTGTAGTGCTGAATAGACCAAACAAAGTCGAAACGGCCGTCAGCTGTTTCACCGGTGGTGTTTGCGCAAAACCTCTCTCGACCCTTTTTGGAGAGTGGTGGATATTTGTCCGTTTGTAAACTCACCACAAAACGGTTGGTCGATCTTAGCCTGTGAGCAACAGAAAGCGCAAAAGCCATAGACAGTGATAAACGAAAATATTTATGTATAAGGGAGTAACAATTCCAAACGATAAAAGATTTGCGGATCAGGTAGAAATTATAAATCCATTAAAAACAAATCGGGAAAAATGACAACTGAACATTTGCAGTGAAGGTTCGGGGATTTGGGTTATTTCAAATTTGAACAGCACCAATACTTTGTTACATCCTCCTCATTCAGATGGACTTTTCGGCTAGCCCACTTCGAACGGAAGCACTAAACTCGACTTTCGCTCTTATTAGAGCTCATCAGTAATGTGTATCTTTGTCAGGATCAGAGTTTGCACTCTGACCCTTGTGCTTGTGAGACCAGCGTGTGAACCACAACTCCAGCAACTTCATAATAGATATGACCAAATAATCAAATCTAAACGCTCAACAACAACCTCCTATGAATGGTATTCAGCTTGCTTGGACATTTCACAACCTGAGGCAGACCCATACATTGATGAAATTATTGGTTACTCGAGAAGAATGGGGTGAAACTT
>LUCH01000425.1:173199-211303 GCA_013368495.1 Paragonimus heterotremus
AATGCGACAGCTGCGATCAATTGTGAGTGATGTTCAAATTGAAATAAACCAAATCCCCGACTACTCATCAGAGATATTTTCTGACAAACTATTAGGTCAAGTTCACGACTATTAGTCATGTGAACGTTTCTGCCGCTACAGTGGTATGTTTACGCCGAAGACTTGTCTTCCTGACGGTCGCCAGTTTAATAACCAGACATCGTATAGGTCGATGAAATCAACTGAATTGCAAATAAATCAAAGTCCGAATGTTTTGAACTTTTCAGTATTGATCGAGTCATCTAGCATCTAGCGTGATATGACGTTCATTAAATTGGTGTTGCAATGCTAACAGTCATACGAGGATACATCCATGACTTCGAACGTTGGTAATTGAGTGTTTTCTCCCGCTGGTAACTGTAGTGAGCGTTACTCTGAAGGAAAGCTCTAACTCCACTCGATCTAATACTGGGATTCGCTGCAACTGATCATCCTCGTTGTTTTTAATAAAAACTGTTCACTGCTTTCTTGTGTTACGTTAGACTTGATTTCTGCGCAAGTGGCATGCTATCCACGATCTCCTGACAGCTGGTGAGTGCTAAACTACTTCGACAACTCATTTATTTGAGCGATACTCAAAGGTAACTTAGTACTTAGGTTTTTTGTCAGATGGGATGCGGAGTTGAAAGTGAATATTGATGGTTGAGTGACGTCGTTTACTGTTGCTAAGGCAGCCCTGATTTACTTCAGGCACTAGTCATCTATCCAGTAATGACTTACTGTTCGAATTCAGGTCAAGTTATTGTGACAGGGTCTACAGAGATGTGAACAGATAGTGAAGCATATTAGATTCAGTAGACAGCCTGTTTTAAAGTCCACGTACGTTTTTCTTTCCGTGAGCCTGAAATGGATACACAATTTCTGTTCTCCAATGCTCAAAAAAGAAGAAAAGTTTCAGGTTTACTCAGTATAAACTGATTCCGTTGGTCAACCATAAACTTGTAACAACTTGAGAAACTTCTCGATAATTCCAAGGTTATTCCGCAGTTGTTTTTGAAGAAAAAGTTTAGCGCACTTACTGACACGGAAGTTTAACGAGGACAGTACAATAATGGCATTAAAACATAGTGTCAGAATATCGGTTTTAGGTTATGGTCACGTTTGTTACTTTACTGTGTCCTTGCATAATTCATTCAACATAGATTAAAGTACAAATTACCTTCCTCGAATAAAACCCAGTTCACAGTAAACAGAATTATGCAAGCAAACTGTGGAAATGCATTATTACACCGTCGTCATGACAATACAAGTAAAGACAAATTTGTAAACAGGTACGTTGTTAAGTCCTGTTAAAACTTTCTCATCTCACAGTATATCTGAATAATACCGTCAAATTTTGCGCATAGAATAGGCAATGGGAATTTTAGACACTTTATAAACCAGCACTAGATTGCTGGATCATTCGCAGATGCTTGCCAATGCTTCGTTTTTATGTTCGCTTGCATTTTCTACACCAATTAGATTTATTCAGACCATGTTCCCAAATAGACTGTTATGTAATGAGTGTATAAGTGTGATGTTTTGTAATCTGGTTACATCACCAAGTTCGGTGTTCGGAACAACTAACAACATCAGATTAGTATCCTTTTGTCAGTAAGTTACGATAATTTCCGCTCTTAGTTTGTAAATGCAAGTGGAAGCAAACAGGCCGAGAAATTAAAAACCACAACCCTCACGTTTCTAACTACTAACTAAGACTGGCACATTTCTCTAGACGAGATAGTTACAGTGGTTCGCTTTCAGATGAGTACACGGTGACTAACAGCGTAACTAGTTTCATCTGTCGTGATCATATTCAGTTTAAACTGGTCGTGAGCAACAAGGGTCATTCCAGGACTAACAGTATGCTGCCATCAATGAGTTCGGGTGGCTTCCGAAATTTTAAGGGACTTATGGCTAAACTGCGACTAAACTGCCACTTTTCCTACAACCTTGCTGGTCGTGGCTCTGGCGTCCGTTGGACAAATGTCTGCTTTCGGGCAGTTGGCTAGAGTTCTAAGCGTGCTTGGGGCTCAGGTGACTCAGCTAGGTCAAACCATTGGTTGCGTAAATCAATCTTGGCAAATAGAACCAGGTACTTGCGGAAAATCCTCTTACACCATCCATATACTTGATTAATGATGATTATTTTTTAATCTACTGTGGTGGCCTCTCATCCAGTTTCCACCAGTCTGTTATTCAATATGGTGATGCTGAACGATCAAACTGCACTACTTGTAGGCGATCAGAAGGATGCCCTTAGTGAAGTATCAAAGTACTAGAGGGAAATAAAAGCGAACCATAGAGAAGTTTCTCACGTTTTCCATACACAGGCTTGTTATTAACAGTCGCGTTGTTCGGGGATTATCATAACGTGGAAGTGGGCATTTGTGCTCAACGTGTTGCTAAAGTATTATGTCACTTGTGTCGGTTTATTAAATGAACAGTCCTTGCGCTACCTGCAGTTTTGGCTCAGAGCGGCTGAAGCCATGAACAAGACTAAAAATGAAGTCAAGGTGGTCGAAGTCAGAAGTGAGCAAGTACGGCTGGTGGTTCTCCTCATGAACAAGACAACGGAGATTTTGATGGAAGAGCAAAAAAGCGCTGAAAAGCCTAAATGAACCGCCTTGAAAGAGATGCTGATTACCGGGTTCGCGGCCCTGTTGACCGCCAGGTGGTAATTCAAGGGTGCAAAAACACTCGAATTAGCCCGAAGACGACACCCTCGTTTTCGCCATGTCAGCACAGACAGAATTATCATGAGTCTTCCCAGGGTAGAGTAGAGAGTTGGAACAACCTACTGTGATAAGCCGATTCATGGAGGGGATGCCATCAACAGTCAGGGAACAGCTCACTATTGCTGCCATCACCTGTTTGATGATCTCGGAATAGTTGACTGGCGTGCCCCATCAGTTCATGTGTGAAAACTTCCTCCTCCTGATTGTCATCATCACAGAAAGCAATACATCAGTGGTTCACACTGATGCTTGACTGCCACACAACTAAGAAAAAGGCAAACCTTGTATAAGGAGAGAGAAGAAAAAAGGAAGAGGATAGGCAGGGACCTGACTACTATAAACAGCTACGTCTGTATTCAAACACATCAAGATGCCTACGCCTTGCTAGACGATCAGCGAGGTTAAAGCGAAGGGAACAAGCAAACTGAACGACCTTCGAACCACAGTGGAAAAGCTCGAGAAGTAGCTTCTTTGAAGGTGAGTGGAATAACGGAAAATCGTAGCAACCTGTGCTACAGGTTAGGGAGATTTAGAGACTTGTTGACAGTATGCCTTTTACGCAACAGAAAAACAGTATTTCAACAAAAGTTTCACTGAATTTTGTCTTGGAACTGTAAATCCGGTGATCGGTTTAATCGACAGCAGTTCAGATTTTCAAGGAACCAGTTAACTACGTTTTAATCAATAGCTTACTTGCTGGATATATTCACACAGTTGCAGCAGCCCAACGACCCTCAGAAAAAATCTAACAGCTAGAATCGCCAAATGGTATTGAAAAAATTGACCGATTTGGATAAACAGTCTTTCAAATATGTGATAAATTCAATCGCGAAGAGTTAAGTATCTCAGAAGAAGAAAAGTCCCAGGAATTTCTCGACCCTAGAAGAAGTGCTCTAATCTACGATGTACCGCCAGGGAATATACGTTACTAATCTACTCAGTAACTGGGCGGTCAGTAACGAGGTAGTTCAAAATGTCAATCTACAAAGTAAGCTGATTACCCCCCTGGAAAAGCACTTTCTTTTGGTGTGGCAGTAGCTGATCCCGGCAACATGTTTTGATGGCATTAAGATTTTCATATATCATTTTATCAGAGCAGAAAGAAGACATATGTTGCGATATGTTAACATTTCATTTACTCTCATCAGTCGCAAACGTAAAACATTCCAGTTATATACATCATACAGATAAGGACAGACAGGGATTAGACACGCATACAAGCACACCAATTATTATGTAATCACGACCATGGTAACCCAATAGGTTGTCGCAACCACTTTCGTGCACACAGCGTCGGCTGGTAAGTTCGGATTAGCATCGCTTCACAGAAAGCTAACAACTTCAGGTTTCGGTTGCGCAACAATATCTTGAATGAGTTAACTGGGTCAACTTGGTGACCTGTTGTCATGAGATGTTTAGCAATCGATGAGGTTAAATTTCGAGCCGTCAGTGCACCTAATTGAGAGTGATGAGTAATCTGTTGTTTCAACCACTTCGGGATGTGTTCGGCGACTCGCTGTGATAGTTGTCGATCTGTTCTGCCTATATAAACGTCACTGCAACTGCAAGTGAACTGGTACACAACATGGGAGACAGAACAGATTGACAAACAAGTTGACCCAGTTAACTCATTCAAGATATTGTTGCGCAACCGAAACCTGAAGTTGTTAGCTTTCTGTGAAGCGATGCTAATCCGAACTTACCAGCCGACGCTGTGTGCACAAAAGTGGTTGAGACAACCTATTGGGTTACCATGGTCGTGATTACATAATAATTGGTGTGCTTGTATGCGTGTCTAATCCCTGTCTGTCCTTATCTGTATGATGTATATAACTGGAATGTTTTACGTTTGCGACTGATGAGAGTAAATGAAATGTTAACATTTCGCAATATATGTCTTCATTCTGCTCTAATGAAATGGTTAAAGGGAACCCAGTGTTTCAAATATATCATTTTCTCTAATTGGGTGACCCGTTAGAATAGGACCAATTTCTTTTCCATCTTGTTTACCTGAGCTGACATCAGTAAACTATTTTTGTGAAGTCACGTCAAAATACTCGTTTACTGGCCAATTCACAACTTTTACAGCTAAGCTAACGTACAGTAAATTTGCACCCACCTCAATAAGATTTTCGTAACATAACCTAGGCTGGCTTGAGCGCTGATACATGAACTTTTCGGTTAAAATGTAAGCGAAAATTTGCAGTGATCAAAAATCCACGTTGGGCCAAATATATGCACTCTTTATTCACGGGCTAAACAGACGGGAGATAAAGAATCTCAGTCACAAAGTGTTTTCTTACATTACCTGAAAGATTCGTTTGAATTAGCCGGAATTCTGATACCAGTTTTGGTGAGTACGCGAGCAAAGTTTTTCATCGATTTTTCTCTTTTTCTATCACTGTTCCCCTTTGTGGAACTGTTGAACTTTTTATCTCACCTCTGCCTCTAGTTACATTAAATACCTTATTGTGTTACGCACAGAAGACCGTTGGTTTGAGTTTAAAGGACTTGTGTTCATAAAAATAGACTGTGACTCTAGGAGCAGTTTGCTAAGTCTAACCCTGGCAGATGTTTTTCTGGGAATGTTTGAGTTATGTCTCTCAGAATACAGTCAAGGCATTGTACAACTGATACGTTGATGGTATTTCGTTTTTTGAAGATATCGACAATTCCGAATAGTTTTTCAACCATCTGATTAGTGTGCGCAGCATAATATGGAGTGGTTAACGTTCTCAGTTTTTCGGACCTCCTCCAGTTTTGTGCACACCTGGTTTAAACAGAACCCTGGATTGCATAGTCAGGTGCACTTGCAGCTCTAATAAACTGGATGCGGAATAAGAGGATGATAATAAGATAAACAGAAACAATGAACTGGTTCGGATGACTCGAAAGAAGGCAAGGAAGACGTCTTGTTTCTACAGCCGGATAAAGATTGTGGTGTCGTCACTATGCAAAAGGATCAGTGAGTGAATAAAACAAACGCAACCCTCAGAAATCACGAAACGTTTAAGGCAGATAACACACCGGAAAACAACGAGCTGATTGGGAAACAGATTGCAGGAAAATTACAATCATAAATCTTATGCGGCTACATCAACGAGGCACTACTTAAACAGCTCAAGCCAATCGAGAACAAAACGTCTCGTAGAAGAGAATCTCCTGAAATACACAAAAGACTGTATTCCTTTGTGACCAATATTGACTATGAACAAATCCTCCTTATCACAAGGTGACGCGACTTGCGGAATGCCTTGGAAAATGTTTCTGTGAGTGCAACAACAATGTTTTTTATGGACTTTAAATCACTTTTAATCATTGTCCCTTAACATGAAATTATTTGTGTGAATGTATTCTATCGCAAAATATTCCCATCTCAATTTCTCTCGATAATCTTAGAGATTTTGTCCTTTTATGCACAGATGTACGTTTTGAATTTGGAGGATTTCATTTTAAACACTTAAATGTGGGTTGTAATGGTTGGTTCAACACTTGCCGACATTTTTCTAGGAATGGCAGAAAGATCACTTTCAAATCATATTGTTTCAACTGTTTTACGAACGTTACGTTGATGACATTTTAATTTTTACTAAGCATGATCATTTCATCACGTTTTACAATGGCACGAATTCTTCACACCGTTTGTCTGTTACTTTTACGATGGAATTCAATAAAAACCTAGCCTATTTAGACAGTTAAATGAAATATTGTACCGCTCTGTCTTCCGCAAATCTTTTTTTGATGTGGTCAATATATGCATTTTACTAGTTTTGCTCCGAGCAACTATAAACGCGATTCGGTCAGAATATTATTCAGTCGAGTTCGCCGAATTTGTACACCTTATGAACCAGCTTTCTAAGGGCAGTTCTTAACGAAGACATTTCCTGCGAATGAATATCCGCAGAAGTTTATTAGCATTCACAACAAACCTAAACAAGCCGAACCGGTTGTGTACAATGTCTTCTAAAGGCTTTTTTTCATGCTGTTACAATTTCGACGAGAATATTTGATCAACACAGTTCGACATAAACTTCAATACGCGTTGTCTCAATCTTATCCTTCAGCGAAATTGTGTCTTCTGTACTCAACCGGGGGGGGGAGTAGGTGTGAGTAAGGCCAGACGTTGTCCACCTAACCATTCTGCTTATCATCATGTGTGTCAATTCATTTGTAGTTGCAGTGACACTTACATCGTCAGCGAATAAGGGAACTTATCCCCAAATGGCGGATCAATTCTGTGGAGCAAACCATCCGTACGGTTGAGAACAAACAAAACAACCTCTCATTCTCGATGGTCAAACATAGTCGGATCAGTAGCAACATAGTGAATCCAATCAATTCGTGTAACTCAAACAGGAAGTTCTTGGCTATCAGTGAAACCCTGTTGATCAGATATTGAAAACTAACCTTGTACGTTTAAAAGTTACTGATCTCGACCGTATCCCTCGCTTCTGATCCCCGCAATTTTATTCGTTCGATTGCACACTATTTGCATCATATTCAAGTGTTTGAATAAATTGTTTTAAGTAAGCGGTTGTAGAAAGTAAACGAAATGTCGACATCCTGCAACACATGTCTTCTCTGTGTCACAATGAATTGGATATATTTCCGTTTTCTTCAGTGTAAAAGAGACCGTCAAGTGAACAATGTCACGTACAGACCAAAACGTGTTCTTTCTCGAACGTATGCGGTTGTGCACCTAAGGTTAGTTCAGATTAGCAAGGGATTAGTTCTCCGGAATCTACATAACCTGTTTAGAACGTAGTACCTCAGACTAGTCTCACGTTGTGCATCGGCCCATCTGCAGTTCTAGTGATGTTTACACAGGCAGAACTGATAAACAATTATCGTAGCGAGTGGCCGAACACATTCCGAAATGGTTGAAACTACAGATGGCTTATCGGTCTCAACTTTTTAACCCGCTACTCCGAATCCTACTTCGTCGAGTGTTAGAAACCTCATGACCACAGGTCAACATACTGACTCAGTCAGTTCATTTGGGGTAGTTTTGCGCGGTTGAAACCCACAGTCACTGGTTTTTACGAAGCATTGCTTATCAAAACTTATCAGACAGCGTTTGTGCACAAAAGTGGCAATGACAGTCTATTGGGCCGCCTTGGCCCTGATAATACTTGGTGTGACCGTATGCGTGTCTACTTACTGTTTGTATTTATCCATCTAATTTATACAACGAACCGTCAGCTCATCGCAACATATACCTTCTTTCTACTTTCGTGAAGGTCAAGACTGTACATGACCATGAAGTTTGGTCCAGCTGCCACGGTCGGCGCATCATGCACACACCAAACAGTTCACCACTCGCAAAACCTAGCTACTGAATCGCGGTCAAGTTGTGCGACGGATGTACTAGTGAACCGCATCGCAGATGACTTTGCTTCCGCACACGGAATGTTCCACTGCGATGACCTAATTTGAACCTTGATCAGTTTGAGCAGATAGTTTGACTCAATGCCGTACAGCACCCCGCTCATCGTCCAATAGGTTCTCGCTTTTCCCTGTCTCACAGTCCAAAGGGTAGACTTACGGAACGTGAGAAACGAATCTGCACACCAGCTGATGTTCTTTGTAATAAGATTTAGAGATTACTGGACTCATACAGGGTGTGTCTGTGTGTGAAAAGTACAAAAGAACTTCGTGCTATGACTCCCTATGCTCGAATACGTTCCATCACAGAGGAAGTTCAGCGTTGAGAACAGCAAACAGAATTATTTCCAGTAATAAAATGAACTATAATACAGAGGCAAATTACAAAGTCGGTATTCCATCCCAAACAAAAAAACCGATGACAGCGTGAATAAAATTGCTGTTAACACCAACGATACATACAACCAAATGTCGTTAAACATCTCTATCGAAATCGGTAAGCTAAAGTCAAATTGATAAAATGTAAAGCCCGTGTGTTCAATCGTTATCGGGATATCGAAAAAGGCAGTCACGGAAATAGATACACTATATCTCAAATGTTTCTCCGTAGATCACGTGCTCCAATGAAGTTCATAAACTGCGAAAACCCAAAATAAATCAGAGTGTGTAAGAAGCCATAGTACTTTCCGGGAGTGTTCACATATATGAGTGTTACCCGAACAACCGAAAAACACTGCCAGCGAAATCAGCAAATGTAGACAGTGGAGTACAGTTACTTTAACTGAGCCAAGTCACGACAACACTGTATTGATCCTAATTGCTCAACCAAAAGGTACACAAATGCAAATCGCTGAAGTAGATAACACGAAACCCAAACCTGATACCTGTATTATAACTGAGAGGTTTCTCCTTATGATTGGTACACACGAGGCTTGTGCAAAACCACGGAGCAAGACCGTCAGTTGTGTAACGAACAAATGCACAACATTACAGTTGTAAACAGGCACAATCTCTCAATATACCGCCGACCAAACTTTATTAGCCAAAACTTGTTTTTCTGAGTGGAATAATCACCATAATTACAATTAGTTTAGGACAAAAGGTCTAATAACCGTAGCTTAGATACTGTTTTAAGCGGTTTATAACTTCGTGATTGTAACAACAGAGCATACAATTATCAACAGTGTTTGAGATAGGATACATGCGAGGTTTGGTCGAATGTACAACCGTAGCGCAAACAAACTCAAGCACACAGGACAAATGCAACAGATTTGGCAATTAACCGGTCAAACCAAACTACACCGCCGTATCAATCAAAAAACAATGCAATATGACTGAAATGATCAGCATCTTTCAACATTATGAATCGGAATCACCTTTGAGCAGGGATAAACTAGTCGTGTCTATCTAGGAAGTGCCGTTTGCGGTTTCAATCTTGACATCTCTTACCATACCTCTTGCACTGACCCTCGTTTCCACTGATTCCGGTGCTTGCATCCATTTTTTATTAGTTTTGTTTTGAGGTCACTTTTCTTATTAAAGCACTTTTATTTTATCTGTAGAAACGGAAGTTACTTCAGCGTTTTCGGAATGAATTGGCAAGCATCTGTATCTCATTTCTTTTTCTATTGCAGATATCACACCATTTATGATGTGGGTCCTTAATTTCAACAAAAACTACACAATTGACGTTAGAGAAGTTGAAGATAACTACTCCACCTCTAAAGGCATCAGAGGTCAGTTGTTCCAAATTTTTTATACCCCGGTAACACTGATTACTAATGCTTCATTGATAAATTCTGTGAAACATATTAATGAAGCCAGTATTCTTCTACGGAGCGAATGATACTTTCCCATATACGACCTGACTGATTAGCATCCAGTGGGCTGAAATGCAAACAAACCCCTTAGGTCAGAAAATGATCGTTTGTTTCTTTTTGGTATAAGAACTGTGAAGTTCGTTTCAACTCTGTATGCACTCTACGAAACTTAGACCATCTGACATCAAGGATTTTCTTTGAGAAATATCGGTGGGAAAAATACTAATCAATATCATCAGTTGAATACGACCCAGTTGTAATCATGTGAACTGCATGCATCGTACGGCAGGTGAATGCACAAACATTAATTTTCCATAAATCTAATATTTTTTTGTAAGAACGGTTACAAAAATACTTCGTACGTACAAATTGGAATGGAAAACCATAAACATGCATTCGGTTAGCAGGAATATGAGCAATAAGTTGTTCTGCCAACTTCTAGAAACTACATTTACGTGTTATGATGACACCATTCACAGCAGATCCTCCTATAATTAATAAGTATCTTTTCCTGGTAGCCGCTAACACGTACGAAACATCTGTGTGACATTCTTGTTACGACTAGGCGAACAAGGGACTCCATAACATTGAGTGTGGCAGGCAGAATTCAAGTATGCTCAGGGTCACACGACAAGTATGCATATCATAGTCTACCGGCTATCCCTAATACTTCTTTCACTATGAACTGGTTTAGTACCCGCAAGTTACTAAGCTTCCCAACAAGATATTTCTCGTTTTACTATGACAAGACTGAATAAATCATAGCAGAGATTTGATAATGGACCAATTTTTAAATATCTACGCCTACATTATTTAGTTTGTCCGCTGTCAACTTTCCAATCTACGTAATCATGGGTCGGTTTCAGCTAAACGTGATACTGACATAGGTTCCATAACATTACTAGTAAACAACTGCTTTTAACAGCCTCAACTAAATAAGGTCGCAATCAAACTTGTACGGCAAATTATTGGAACAGATTATCAGACTGACTTCAGTTTCTCTTTCATCTTCAAGTTCAGTAAACAACTAATGCTCCAATATGGTCATTGCAGTGACTAATAAACACAAGTCCGTAAAACCAGCAGCTTCGTGTTAAATTTTTCACCTTTAGACTACGCAATACATAATCTGCAGAGTTTGTTCTCTTTGGGCTAATTCTTCACTAAATATGTTGAGTGTTCTCATGCAGTCAGTGGGATTCGGCTAACGTTACATTCGTGATACGATTACACCAGGCATCTTTGCCCTGAGAGCATCTATCAATTCCAGACGAGTTACTGAGTCTGACTTAGGTAGCGTCAACTAACTCTGCCATTAATAACCTACACAAGAACTGCACTTGACCCACTTCTCACCTTTCATGCAACCGCTTCGTATGTTCTGTTGGAAACATCACGACGCATACGAATTTTTGCATGCTTTGGGAAAGTGCAGTTGAGAAGTATACCGACTTGCTTAATGAGATTCACATCGTTTATCCATTCCTTCGAAACTATTGAATCATCTCTGTCGGTTAAATGTGACTGTGTAAAGGTACACTCGATGGATCCAAAATTAGAACCAGAAGGCCTGAAAAATCATATAAGGAGACAAAACATGACGTCACACTTTATGTGATCCCCGATTTTAAAGCCATTTCAAACGGGAATTCGCAAGTCTTCGCCAAAATACCAACCAAATTCTGAAGTTCGTTCGTGTTCAGGATGAACAATACTCTATTACTCGATTGGCGAACATAATACACTTTTGGAAATATGTTTAAAATTCCTGATGTCATTAGATATTCACGTAGGCAGTCGGAATCTGCCTAGTGATATTACTTTCCTCAATTCGCCAGTAAAACATATGGCCTCATCTACATCTTTGAACAAAGTGAGACAGCTGTTGACATGAAAACCATCTTACTCTCCTTCCAGTCGCATTGTCTATTACTGTCTCAAAACTGCTTTTCTCACTTTGACGTGTGCACAGAAAGGTGTAGATGCTATTCCCAAAGAATGGACCACTGGCTGGAACTTCTTTGATTTCGATTAGTTTCAAGTTCGGGCCACCAGATGAACCAAGGGACACCAACGTCACCGGATGGAATTATGACTGGATAAGTCATTTTTGTCAGATTCTAACGCACTGTGGTCCGTGCGAAATCTCAGCACCATTTCTGTGAAGACAATTACTGCATTTAGTAACTGTTACGGCTGACGATTAGATAACGTTCCTACAAATTTGGCTGCAAAATCAAGGACACCACGAAAATTACCCGACTCCTTTGGGTTTCTACCGGATGGTGGAGCAAACATGTGGTGATCGCAGGATATCGGTTAGTGGTTTTCAAAAGACAGCACATCATGGTCATTTGTCCATCCGCTATAACGGCAGGACTACAGTCAACCATAGGTGCCCTGCTTTCCTTGTTGCCATTGGTAAGACAGCTGACAGACAGGTGATCCCTCCCTGATTCAAGCACCAGAAGAACGCGGGGGTGATTGACATCTGTTCGTCTCACATTCCCTAGCCAACTGCTATACGTATTGTCACTTATAAGAATGCGTGTAACCCGGAGGAGAATGCAGTCATAACTGTATTCATAGCTCCCGTTCGTCCACCTATATTTCGCCAAGGCCACCAGTGGACTCGAGCTAGTGGACTAACTGCTATTTGTTCCACGAGTTCGACTGCTTCAAAATACCAGAAGGGTTTGTAATCGTTATCTAATTGTGTGCTATTTATCCGCACTATACAGCCAGTTGATCGTTAGTCACCAACAACATCCTTGTATATCTCGAATAGGTCATGGAACAAAGGGAACTGCGGCCTCAAACACTGCAGTCTCCTTCTAGCTAGTTCACATAATTAAGCCACGAGAAATTTTCTTTGCTGTGTGATAATCCAACCTAGAAATAAAGACTTATGCGCGTTGTGGGTGCTTCATTAATTTTCACTAGATGACCTTCTGCCAAAGAGTTTAAGCCTGTCGCATGAAGATCAACAAATCTCCCCTTAAAAACTCTTCTTCCTGGATTTAGTGATTAAACTCACAATGAGCCTTTACTCATTGGGACAAAACTAAAATCCACGAACTCAATGGAGCTTTTACAAAATACGGTTGAATAGATATTTCAAGGCACTGTTCAAGGACCTAATAGAATTCCGGGATACTAAAGTCTACGATAACACAAACCTTAGCATCATCTATACAATTCGACCTGAAGTCACACAAATGTGATGAATCTTGATACTGCCCAGTACTTTGTACATGAACCTCCAATAGAGCATAGACGTTTATCAAATAAGCACTCTGTATGTCTCTCTTTTCATAATCATCTACTATCTCCATATAAAAACATACTGTTTTACTTTTCGTTTGCTGGACACCGTTCACAGTGAGCATCATTACGACTGCTTCTGATCTAACCAATCTCGAGTGTTTAGTGAGTTCACTACTAACTACGACAGTGTTAGGTCTATTATCTAATAAAGCATACGCAACTTAACAACTGACATTTTCATTAAATTACCAAACGATAAGTAATAAGTAGACGCGATGAGCTGTTTCTAACAGTATATTACTGAAGGCTAAGTTCACTTTCACATCGCGTCTTTAGATTAAAACAATCCGGCTAAATAATATGTGATGACTCCACATGCAACCTTGAATTACACAGCTAGCTTTTTCAAACTCCTCTAGCCATCTGACTACTGTATAGACACGGACAACAAGCAATGCGTATTTTTACAAATATCTTCCTCCTCGATGACAGTAAGTGATGAAAATGATCGTAGAACTCAACACGATGATTGCTACCATAAGATAAGCGTCAGACTTAATTTTAGTGTGCTAATTACGTTCTCTCATTTAGTAGTGTTTAATGGGACATTGCTGTCATATCCCCCACGGAAATAATCTGTCTATCCTATCAAGATTTGTTATCAAAAATGTGTTCATGGGCATCCTGCAATTACTTATATGCGGCCTTTTCGACACTTGCCCAAAATGTGATCAAACTAACTGAATTCTTGAAGGTGTGCTTTCTCCTTATTCACACAACTTAGTCTGTCTACTAACCCTGCCCTTTTTCGAGGTATTCGTAATGGTATTTTACTTACTGTGGCAAGAATAACAAAGGTGACGTTCATATCTGCCACATAGTTCATCTGGCTGAATGTCATCTGACAGCTTCTCAATTTTCTTTCTAGCCAGCTCATTCTCTCAGGATACTTGCTGGATCCTGCGGTTTTCTTTAATAGATCACTTAGCTTTAACTGTGTGAAGTCATATGGGCAGTCAAATAGACGTGAACGAATTTTTTTGGTCATTGCACTTGACTCTTGCTCACATAGCTTAACCCATGCTTTCACTGCTTCTCTAGACTTATCTGAACAATACTATGCTAGATAAACCAAATTTCCATTATCAAGACATGTTTTCAACAACATTATGAAAGTATTTGACGAAATATCAGTATTCCGCTGCTCATTCTAGTAAAGTGGCACCTATAATCATTTAGGTAAGTCTTTACTACCTGAAAAACTGCCGGTTGCATCTGAAAAGACTGACTTATGCAGTTTTCATGTTAACCAGGGCCCCATTCTCTCTTCTAAATAATTATTTTCCTTTTCAAAATGACTTTGAATAGAACTAAATGTCCTCAAATCTGCCTCACGGTCAACTTCATTCTTGATTTTAGCCATCGATAACATCGTTTGATTTGCAACCAAATGAGGGTGAAACACTGACTCAATAAGCCTTATTTCAGCTAGACATCTTTCGGTGTGAATCTTTAGATTTAGTTATGAGCTTCTCATTGCAAGGCTAAACGCACGACTAATTTTTATTTCCCGTGGTTAATGGTCAGTCCTCCGGTTTGCAGCAGCTCAAATTCACACCTATCAGGCATCAACGACGGATCTACGTGAAAGCTTAGTACAGCCACACTATCACCATGTCCATGCAAACCTTTCAGACGTATCATCTCTCATACAGTCGATGTTCCGCAAAGAATCAGGGAATGAAAACAATCACGCAATGAATGGAACGAAAACAAAGCAAACTAAACCAGAAGTCTTACGGTGATTAATATCCGTAAGTAATTGAAACGATCATCTGCTCCAGATCAGAATCTCTTCGTTCTATGTTGTCTAACGGTCCTCCGATAACCGACGAGTTCGAACTATATCGGTTTTCTCACGGAGTTAGTGAAGCATCCGGTACTACAATTTCTGGTCACTTTTTGTTGCTGGAAAAATTTCCAGCATGGAGGAGGATCAGCAATAGGGACGGCAAACAGAATTATTTTCAAGTTGCATGGATACACCCTGTTTGTACATGGGAAGAACGTGCGCAGAACAAGCTCGTTTTCGGTATTTCATCATCGGGCTAAATACAACATATTCCTCTCCGTTAATCGTTTGTGTAAGAAGTTACAACGAATGACCAAATAGTTCGTTATCAATGTCTTTTTTAAGTCTATTTACTTAACAGCTAACAATCGAGTGTACGAAGTCAGGATCGCTACTAAGACAGTAATCATGATTACGTAATCTGTTCAATGCGAACATGGAAGATTATGTGTTTTGACGGCAAGTTTTGAGTACATATTCAGGGAGAGAGTAGACGAATGGCGAGTTCTTCTGCGACTGCCAAAAAGCGACCTTTGACCTGCCTTGACTGTAAACAGCGGATTCGACAGATTGGGTCTGTGGGATTAATTGAATTGTTTACGTTAATATAAGTGACTAAACCACAGGGATAACTTAGGAAATCGATTTCTTATCCCAGTGTAAATAGAACCCATGATAGCGTGGATAACAATGCTGCCAACAACAATAGCCCATACAACAGTGTAAACGAAATATTAGTCAGTCCAGTAATTGGAGACCAAATAGGAAATGGAAGAGTACGGAATAAAGTGAAAGGTGAAATATAGTTCACATAAAGAGTGGAGAGATTCCAAATCGGTTTCTTCAGAAGGCAGTCGTCTTTTTCAAATCTGTTCATTATGGGTCAACCAATTGAAGGCGAATACTGGGGGCTGGCATACTTTTCAACCCGAGTTTCTCACGGACATTACGTTGTCATGATAACGGTTAACATGTTTTGGAAGTTCAACTTCAACTCTTTCTCGCAAGTGACACGCCATTATCTTGTTGAAGTTACTTGATCTGGCAGTTCGTGCTAATCTTCAGACTTAAAATAGCATTGACATACAGATATGTTCTGATCACCGAACATGGATTGCCTAGGCTCCACAGAGTGCGATTGCATGAGGTGTATCATGTGGGCATGATGTTTTGACCACGCCCATCTGACTGAAGGTTTACAGTAGTTTTGACAATTGATCATTTGCATCCTTTATACTTCCTTCAGGTTTGGCTTATAAACTGAGAGAATTTGTTTGTTGCTATATGTATTGATCGATGCCATTTCTTGCATGAGTGAACTCTTAAACCCTTTGATGTCACGCATGTTACAAACTCCATGGGATCAGTTTTAGTTTTAATTGACCAATCCGTTCTTATCTTAAGACTCCACCCTCTCATTTGCAGCAACGTTTACGTATGCAAACAAGCGATTAAGCTTAATTCATATTGACGGTACAAATTTCTTTTATAGGCTTCTGGAATGCTAGTGGTTGAAGACATACTTCTCAGCTAACAAAAGAAAACAGAATTCTGGAAAGCTGAATACATGAGTTTGGGAGAATTCTTTAAACCACAATAGCAGTCTAACAGGGTTTTGGTTTTATAACAGTTAAATCTCCAAAAATTTGCCCCACTACTCTATTGACATCCTGTTTAATATTCAGTGATAGAGTGATGTATTGATTTATTCCACAGAATCGAATAACTATCAAGTAGCGGAGGATTTGGTTGATATAAAAATTGAACACTGTCTGACAGTTGATCGTAGCTTTCTCATCCAAATAAACTTTCCAGCTAACTGAAAGTACTAGACTGGAAGCTTACCGCCCGATTACTGCTTACCCACCATTCTAGTCGCAGCAGGGATTTCAATTAAGTCCCATGTTCTGGTAAAGTAACCGTTCTGACCACTAAGCCGATTACCTCATATCTGACAAACGGAAAAGTACGCCATATTTGTTTATGGTAAATAAGCATTCAGTAACTTCACCAGAGCATAAAGAAAACATATATAACTCATCAATAATATTACGATATGTTAACATTTCATTTACTCTCATCAGTCGCAGTGCAGTGACTTTTACATAGGCAGAACAAATCAACAATTATCACAAGGAGTCGTCGAATACATCTCGAAGTGGTTGAAAAAACGGATGACGCACTGATGATGCACTGACAGCTCGAAATCCAATGTCATCGATTACTAAACACCTGATGACAACAGATCATCAAGTTGACACATTAGACTTATTCAAGATACTATTGCACAATCGAAACCCTAAGTTATTAGCTTTTTGCAAAATGATGCTCATGCGAACTTACCAGCCGACGTTATGTGCATAAAAGTGGTTGAGGCAACCTGTCAGGTTGTTATGGTCGTGATTACTTAATACTTGGTGTGTTTGTATGCGTGTCTAGTCCCTGTTTGTCCTTATCTGTATGATGTATATAGCTGGCATATTTTACGTTAGAAACTGATGGGAGTAAACGAAATGTTAACATATCGTAAATATCTCTTTCCTGCTCTGATGAAGTGGTTAAAGGGAACTCAGAGTTTCAGAACTGCGTAACTAACAATATTTCGTAATCCCGCTTGATTTTTGCGCATCAAACTCACTGCTATCACTATGCGTAGAAATTTAAAACACTGAGTTCACTTTATCCAGTTCCCCAATAACGATAGAAGACGTATATCGCAAGATGCATAGAATCAAATATGGTTCCGTATAGTGAACAATTTAAAACAATAAAGTCACGTTGGATCCAGTGAGGCTGATATGAATAAACTTCGTTTTATTGAAAGAACCAATAGAACAAGAAACATTGCCATCTAAAATGACCTTGACCGACTTGAATTAAAAGTACAGAAGCAGTCTTACGACTGTTCCCTTCATTTCAAACGGTGTTTTCTCATGCAATCTATAACACGAGAAATAGTGAAGTTTTGCACACCGTTCTTCAGGTAGTACACTTTCCATAAAAACCGGAAACGATACAACTCGGACTTAACAATGAAGTTTGGAATTTCTTTCCAAAGCAAACAAATGTAGATGTACTTGTCAACTGAAAACATATCAGCCAGTTTCACACCATTTTATATCTGCTCAAGCCCTGCTATTTAGTTATTGTTCAGTACGCAAACTCGTATGGGATAGTTCAGTGACTAACTCCTTTTGACAAAAACGAGTGCTCGATTTTCAAACAATGGATAATCACGAAATCAGTTGTTATGCTACATAGTGAAAATTATTAGTTGCCATGGTGACCGAAACTGAGATTTATCCGACACCTCTCGGGTAGGATCTACAAACGAGTTCATTTACAATGGCCGGTTTAGTTCATTAGGTATCTGAAACGTCAGTCTTTGTTATATTCTTTAAGAGACTCACATCTTTTGCCCACCAATAAGGATGGAAGACATGTGCCACAAAATGTATGTATTTATTTGACCCTCAATAGCCACAAACATACGTGCTACAGGCCTGATAGAAAACAAAGGGTGGAGGGCTGGTTGAACCAGATGGCAAGTAGTGCCAGGGTAAATTGTTCTGCTACGTCTACAACTATTATACACACAGAATTCACTATTAATTTTGAATGAGCACAGACTATCGGGAGGTTACACACGTAGGGATTCTATTACGTAACAACACTGTACGATTTAGAGGAATCGGCCCATTGACCAGTTAACAAGGTTAGAAAGTGGAGCCAATGGTATAGTGATTACGTCAGGTGTTGGCCAGCGTATGAAGCTTGATTTTCGCAATAGGGGCGTTAATCTGGACCTTATTTCGTGTCGAGCTTAACAGAAATTGTCCGTTTAATGTCTATTCGAAACAAACACAAATTGTCTGGGATAAAATGTTTTGAGTTTTTCCGCTTCGAAACTTGCAATATGGAGCATGAACTCAGTTGAATCGAGCAGAAGTGTTCGCAAATCGTTCTGGAAGAAAAATACTTGTCAAGTCTGGAGGCGAAAACACATGCATCAGAGCACAGCATTCATGGTCTTATGGTCCTTATGGATTTCTGGACTCTTAACAGATGTCAAAGTCAAGTCTGTTATTATAGTATACAGCCGTCGCACTTAAGATGAAAAATACCAGGAGGCTGTGATCAGTATCAACGGTACATTTCGGTATCTCGTTCTCTTTACACAATGTTACATGTACCAGTGAAGTTCGCTTATCAAGATCAGGTAATCTGACATATGGAAGTCATTGATTTGTACAAACTTATGTTGTGCACTTGAGTCCTGAATTTATGTCACAGCTGAAGGAGTTGGAACTTGACTGTTATAACTCTACCAACAGTCCGGAATCAGAACACGAGATTTGAGAACGTACACTGAATATCTGTCACTCAGTAGGTGACCAAAACAAATGACATGTAAACCATAAATATGACCAATCCGACAAACAACCGACCGATATGCGACAACCGTCAGAAAAGGCGATCGAATGGACTGGAATTTGTACGGTACTGTTCAGTAAAACTACAACAAAGGCACTATCTCATCTTGAATGTGAATCAACCGGATACATATGATCCAACAAAAAGGCGTCCAAAATGGAGTAAGCAAACAGGAGTCCACAAATAGTCGTCAGTCAACGAGAAATGAGCTCAGTAAAACAGTCGGGTGCAGATGCAGCTGAGAGCATGTCAAACAATACCAAAAAGGAAAATTTCAAAAGATAGGCAATGGTAGTTATAAAAAAAGAAGAAATCAAACATTGTATGTGCAGTTATGATACAAATTCATCATGATTGTTTACTGCACACGGCAGACAAACAGAAGCAAAGTTAGGATCGGCTTTCTAAAAACAAACCAAACACGCCTCAACGAATTCATCGCCCCGTATCCTACCAAACAAAAGGTGACAAACGTACCGGATGAATTTTAGCAAATCCAACACAAACAATATAATGAAGCGAAGTGGACACTGGTTTTACACCCCTTACTGTGGTGTCATAATTAACGAGCCGGAATTTTTTTTATTGAAACAAGCAGACGGATAGTGTCGTATTTTGCCAGTTTGCTTGTAGTCCACGTATATCGAACGAGTGGAATCAGTTTCTCTACAGTCTTCAAGAAAATTGCGTCAAGCTTTTTCTAGCTGTTGAAAAGTGAGGACATTTGGGAGTTTCATTTTAGGATTAGAACTATTACAAAAACACTACACTGGACCTCACCCGATACGGAAGTGTTGATGAACTCACCTGGACTAGAGCGACTAGCTTAGACCTGATAGTGGTTATCAGGTTGTGCCAAACTACTCAACTTTTCTGTTGCTCAAAACAGAGGCATCACCACTACCTTCATATTGTTGCAAACCTTTTGCCAATTGTTGTTTTGGACTTGTGACTGTTGTGGAGCGATGAGAAGCAGAAAAGCCTTGAGTGGACGCAAAATTTTATGAACAGGTGGAGTTCTATATCATAGAAAACATTTAAGTCTACCCAGCGACAAAACGACTACACTTTACAAGCAAATCACTTAGTTGCAAATGTGAACAAGACGGTGACTGTAGACTATCCACCGAGCGGGTTTTACTATCCCGTTTCAGTGCTTTTTCCAACTTTAAGGACAACAAAAAGACCAAAACATTGATCACGCCATTGAACCAAATTGGCCTTGGGATACCTAACGTCTATCATAACGAACTGTGGCAGCCACGTCTCACCCAGCAATGAAATAATCGATCGGAACTAGCTGAAAAGCTGTTTTTATTGAAGGGGGTCAGGCCACTCTTGTATTACTGAGAAACTACCATAACTGAACATTTAGTCACGATTATCCGGATGTGTGTATAATGATATCAATCACGCAGTAATCGACGCGGCCAGCCCTAAAAGATCTGAAATGAAGTTCATATTCCGGTCATTGCAAAGATATGAACCGTTTTGATCGGTCTAAACAACACCAAACCTATAACCCAGCTAACGGCGAAAACGTTTGCATGAAGGCGAAAGCAGCGTTGAAATACGAGTTATTCTCAATTCATGACGACAAAATTAATCCTCTACTTGTTGACAACTAAAGGGATGGGCTTCTGACCAAACTGGTCGAAAACTATTTTCCTCAAGATCATTTGGTTGCATCTTGCCAAACACATACCGCAGTGGAGGGTGACCAGATGGCGGCAAAAAACAGAAAGATATGGTGAGGTAGACGGATGATGCAGTGGGCACCAATCCAAGTTTACACTTAGTACGCGTAGACTACCACAATCCGCTGGTCACGGAAGTAAACGAAGTGTGACAGAGGTCCTCGAGTACACATAGTTTCGAGAAAATTATTGTCTGTGCAGACTGAGGCAACCTCTGATTATTTGTTATACAGTGATTGCGAAACTTTTCATCTAACTTTATTTAGGGTCTGCGTATTAGCGAATATCAAGCAATTTGTGCTGTCGGCCGTTCGCAGTCTGTTGCTGAACTCACATTTTATTGCATCACCTCTTTGCGTGCAAGCTTTCTTCTACCTCACAAGGGAATTTACTGGATGCCGTAAACATTTATTCGGGCAGTACGTGCGAGACAGGAGACAATATTGTAGCGAAAAGGCGTTCAATAAAGCATAATATTTATTGTCCAACTCGCTAGTCACCACGCTACGCAAACGCTCGCGTTTTTGAATCACAATTCCAGTCCACAAAAGGCCTAGGTTTCCGCTCACGCGTCGCGTGCACTTCTGCCTGACTTATGTGTGTGATCGGCGCCCTGTATCGTGGGGTTGTCCGCCTGTCATTCTTCGCCCGTTAGTCCGATTTCCTTGAGCGATGGCTCGTCCGGTCGCTCTTGTTGTCTGCCATGTATCCACTGTGGAATTTGACAGCATTCGACGACCATACCGAGATATTCCTCCGAGTGTTGGAATAATCGCGTCTCCGATTTGGTCATCCATCTCATTTTACTCGCCATGTCTCGTCCGTTGGTCCGATCTCGTTGAGCAATGGCTCGTCCGGTCGCTCGGGTTGTCCGCCATTTATCCACTGCGGTCTTTGACCGTACTTCACGACCATGCTGAGATATTCCTCCGAGTGTTAGAATATTGCGCCGCCGATCCGGTCGTCCATCCTATTTTGCCTACTATGTCTCGCCCATTTGTCCGATCCAGCTGAGCGACGACCCATCCGGTCGCTCACTTTGCCCCCGATCCGCTCGCTTTAGGCTTTTGGACGTACCTCCCCCGCGTTAAAATAGTCCGCCGAGTGTTAGAATACTCGCACCTCCCGTTTGATAATCCATCACAGCATGAATAAATTAAGGCTTTTGTTCTATTAAAGGCTTGCATTATACACCCCACGTAATTTTATGTTCATTGAATATTTATACCTGCAGCAAGCAAACCTAAAAATAATCATTATTTTTTTCGTACTGGCAATTACAAACTGGATATCACTCATATTTGCCGACAGCTTTCACATCTCGTGTGGATGGTTTATCCAAACCCTTTTAAAAAGAAGTAACGGGTTTTATTTTCGATCTTGTTAGACCCCGTCAGTAGTACACCTACTTGCCAGTGGTAGTTCACGAGTAAATTGATCACGATTAACCAGTAATCATTTTAGATGTGAGTTGAAAGAACTGTGAAAAGTCTCATGAATGGATTCGATTGAAAATGTGTATATGTACCTACAAATATGGTGTATGGTTAGAATCAAAGGATTGATAACAAATTAACCAATAGATAACCTAGAGATATTTTTCAGTCCTGTAATCGTTTTTGAGGTAAAGGAAAGGTCTGAAATTTTCGGTCACTTAGCCGCGGGAAATTACCAGAGAGAAACTCAACTGTAATGCGTAAGGACACAGGCATGGACAAAACCGGCGGAGAAAAAAAAGGTATAAACTCAATCTAGCTTTCGTAAAGTGTGTGATTCGCATAAGGGAACCCTGTAAAATTTGGGCTCACTAGGATAACCAAGGGACACAAACTACGATTTAGAAAGGGTTTCTGATTTCACTAGAACATACAAATAATCTTGGGTTTATTGGACCGGTAAGTAGTTTAATTTAACAAGAGATAGTTAAACACACTGAAGCATGTACCGAGTGATAAACTCGACATTTCAGATCAATGGACTACTTCCTGAAAACAGTTAAGTGTGACAAGGAAGCAGAATAACTATACACTGAAACCAACTACATATGGTTAGCTTAGGAGCGAGAAGTCTTTAGGGACTGACAAAATAGTTTACTGGGATAAAGAGAATGAGACGAAATACTTTTTTGTAGTTTGAAATGCGTGAATGAAATGACAAGTATGCCAAGTTCAAATTCACGGTTACTTTCTAAGCAGTAGCAATAACAGCGTGTCAGCCAACGAACAAGTAACGGAATCAGTATTATGCACAGCGCAATTGTTCATACAATGAAATAACTGTGACACAATGTTCTTTTATGCACTACAATCAATACATTCGCTGCAGCTTATTTGAAATCTGGGTTGTTGAAGTAATGAAACTGCTTTCTCAGACGCTCAGTTTTTGCTAACACTGGCTTAATTGCAAATATTTCTTAAGCAAAACGATTTCACATCCGAAACGGACTCAGAAACATTTTTCGGTATCACATCGTATATTGTTAGCGTCGAGTGAATAGCATACAGTTTGATCGGCATGTCTACGGTGATTTTAACTACCAACTAAATCAAATATTTCGCGCACACGGGTACCAACAGCGCCCCGCATTATTTCAGTGGGAGACTGACGTTCGTTGCCACGATGGAAACTAAGTTAAGCGAATGCTAGACTAAGCGGAGTTACAGTTAAAGTACTTCATATGGTGGATTTCATGGAAATCAGTATCCGCTATGAGAAAAACTCAATCAATGTGTTACGGATAGACTCACGGAGACCAGATGGAATTATGTGATGCTTCATAAAGATGGATGTACCCGATACGTCAAAGCTAACTTGTCAAATGTATTTACCACCGGAAAACAATGTCGTATAAATTCCGATCCATTTGATCGCCTTTACTGACGTTGACCCTACTGTGTGAATAAGCGTTAGGGGAATTGTCGAGTACGCGTTATTGGAACGATTTAGCAGATTTTTAAATACCATATGTATAGTCAACTTATACCTTTGATAAATTATCGCTTGCGCAAGTCGACAGGTCATCCCCAATGGAGTCGCAATAGTGGACTCACCTAACAGAAATTGACTTCACTGGTATCTTGAACAAAAGCGCAAGGGTTCTTATTGGGTGCGATGTTCCTGAAGCTCATTAGGTATTGGAACAAAGAATAGAAGCCAGAAAGGAACCGCACGTTGTTAGAACAGTCCTTGGGTGAAGTCTCAAGAGTGAAAATCATGTTACATTTGGAATGCCCCAATAATGTAAACCACGTGGGTGCTCGACTGTTGTCTTTAGAAGATAGAATTCAAAGTGTTTGAGTTAGAATTCGTTGAGGAGGGAATCTCGGAAAAAGATCCAAAAAGGATCACTCGAGTATAACGAAGCTCTAGTCAAAGCGGAAGCTTCTCTGTCTTTTTCGAATGGTCACTACGAAATGGATCTGCCATTGTGGACAGGAATGGACCAAGTATCTGGCAACCAGATGGCCCAAGTCACTTTTGTGCAATCCTAATATGCATTGGACGGACGCCTCAACAACTGTGCGAACCTGTTGGAAATAGGTCTGTTCCAGGTAACACTATAAACAAGGCTGATTAGACAGTGTTTAAAAACATCTGTTGGCGGGTCTTCAACGACCTCGAATTCCACTAGGATCGCTGTCAACGGAGACGCGAAATTATAAAGTTTGCATCAAAGAACTGAGGGTTACCCAACAGATCAAACTGAGAGAATATTTGCATCAGCCACCGACAAAGTGTGAGTACAACTATGTGTAAAAAGATGGCGTATGAACCTACTGCTTGTCGCGATAATTGGACAAGTAGACTGTGTACATTGAGGGGCTAACTAATTGGCCTGAGGCAACTCAATCAGTTCAATAAAATGTGTTCAGTTATACTTTCGACGATCGTTCGACGGAACTCTAGGTGGCTTTGGAGCCTAATTTACGAAAACATAACAAGGCTCCATGTGCGCATATTTGTCTCCTTTCTTCTTAAGAAGATGTAGTTATTTGAACCGACCACACTCGATTGTTCTAAATAGAAGACTGAAGAGGAAATTCGTGAGTAGGGCTAATCAGCAGTCCCTCTCGTATTCAAAAAAGTGTCAGAGCAGTCTTTAATGATCTCAGAGACTAACATCGTTTATATCGCATCCGAGGTATAGACATGTTTTGACTCAAAACCGAAAAAGACAAAAGACGCGGCAACACCATCTATTAGAAGAACGAATCAAAATTAGGCCACAAAGACTCTAACTTTATAGGAGGAAATGAATACCACACATAACTGACAAGACGCGAAAAAAATCAAATCAGACGGTCATACATGGCAGTCAGACAAAGGGCGAATCAAATGAAACGGTCATGTGTGGGAGTCAGGGCGTTGCATCAGAAAACAACGGGAGAAAACAGTCCAGATAGTGCACTGGCACTCGATCGCACGACTGCAATCTGGTTGGCTGAGTGGATCCATACCACCACCCACAACCATATCATCCGAACTGGGCCGATCGATCGATATGGCGTGATGCTTCCTGGATGCTTCGTTAGACGATACGCCTCCTGACACTTTTAATACACAAAGAGAATCAGATACAAGAACAAGCAAGATTCTGGCCTGGGTTTAGGGGTGCAGTTCATACACTCAATTTGTTATAGATACTAAGGGCCGCGATTATTCTTTTTTGAATCGACGATTAAGTTTTCGGACTTGAAGGAGGCTTTTGACTCGTTGTCTTCAGCTAAGGCGATCTTCAGTGAAATGTTTGGTAAAGTCATTGAATACCTACAGCGATTACGCAGTGCATACTTGTAGGTATCTATCAGAACTGTGTTGAACAGGTGTCCGATCTCGTTATTCTGCTTTAATTATGTGAAGGGTGATATTTTGAAAGAGGCACTTAAAGGTTCCGAGGGTTTCGGGGTGCAAAACTTTTTCACTTAGTAACCTGACCAGTAGTGAGCGCGCGGATGATATTGCTTTACTTATTTATCTCGCGGACAACAGGCGGATTTGTTGAATCGGTCAGATGACCTGTCTGGCCAGTATGTTGCACACATCGTGTGTTCTTACAAGACCGGGATAGTTCCGACACTACCTTCGCTATTACAGCCTCGACATATTTGATCATTTAAAATACCTGGATAGCGTCAATATGGTAGCTTGCAGAGTTGTTGACGAGGTGTTTATGAGAAGCGCGAAAGCACTTGTGTTCGTTAATCTTCATCACTTTTGGGGTCGCATAAAACGTACGTATCAGTTGGAGAGAGGGTTTGCAAAATCCTTGTTTGTTCAATCTCGTCTCATAGACCTTACTAATTCGTAGAGAATTTGTGTACTCCCTCAGTATTCAAACGCCGCTGCTTACGCCGGAGAGTCTGTATCAAATTGGTTGATTGTGTGAGCAGCACTGTAGTCCTCTGCGTGTTCTTGATATTTCTGAACACCCGCAAAGGATAACACAGATAATAAAATTGTACAGTCTACTCTGACTGGGTCATGTGTTTATCAAGCTTATGGAGCGTCTGGCACAACGTATGTCTCTGAATGCGACTGCTGACGTTTAGAAGAAATCATAAAATGATTAAGCGACGGTATAGTCACGCATTACGAAAACCTTCACCGATCATGGTTGGGAAGTGGCGTCTGCCAGGTTCGAGACTGCACAACCACCAACATAAAAGCCTAGGAACTTTCTCGGACACAACAACGTATCGCAGCTAACTGAGTTTGTATACGCAAGCTCACTGTGTCTCCTGTTCATAAATCTCCGTTGCTTTCGCTCACTTTTCTTACACTTGTACCCGTTTATTAAATTGTCATTTCGTGGATTTCCGTGAAAATCCTCGAATGTCTGAATCACGGGTGCGGCTAAAATCTGAAGATGTATGTAAGCAACGAGGAGTTATTCTCAGACTGTGTTCTAGTGAAAAAATTGACGAATCGAAAGCGATGGTACCGACTACTAGAGACCCACCCGATTTAGAATGATCAGTTAAGACGAGGAGGGAAGACAATCAGAGTGAACGAATCTTAGCCGCATAGTTTTCGTCAGCGCAACGACATCAGGACGTTGAGTGCATGGAAGCCGACTAAACACTGTTACCATCCGGTCTGTTGGGTAAGTGTACACCGCGGATATTAATCGCCTAGATGAAGACTGCAGGTAATTATTGTGTAATCCGATCATGGATGATGAGCTAACAGCGTACCCTATGTCTGAACAGGTACTGTATTCACCTTGATACATCGAAACACATTTGGGTGTTTACAAACGAACGTCATACTTATGGCAGTCGAGCAAGTACGCTAAATAAGACGAATATTTTAGATCTGTAATGAAGCTTGAGTGTGTGAAATCGGTGTGATCAAACCAGACCATCCAAAAATATTAAGGCATACGATGCAGAATAAGTTAAATTCGGTAGATAATTACAACCATTCGCTTATTCATGGGGTCACGTACATCATAGGGCTTATAAGTAAGCGCCAGCTTGTGTATAACTAAAATAAGCACGAGTGTTCATCCAGTATTCATTCGTAATTTTAACAGCTCGTCCAATGTGGGTCAGTAAACCTGGTTTGGTGAGAATTCATGCAACATGGTCTAAGATTACTGACGTATAATAGGAGATTTTGGTTTTTATGTAGATTGAACATCACTCACAATTGATCGCAGCTGTCGCATCCCCCGTAGACTTTCCAGTCGGCCCCTTTCGAGCAGCAGAAGCAATAGACTCGACTTTCGCTCTCATTAGAGCTCGTCAGTAGTGCAGATCCTCGCCACTGTCGGGACTAGAACTCCGGTCACGCTTTCATGAGACAACCGTGTTTACCACTGCGTCACTAACCCTACATTAGGTCACTACTCACAAGCGAAAGTGGTTGAGCGTCCACATATGATAATTCGGTTGTATCTAATGTGAAGTCAGTGACGCAATGGTAGACAAGGTTGCCTCATGAAAGGCGTGGCCGGAGTTCTAGTCCAGGCAGTAGCAAGGATATGCACTACTGACGAGCCCTAATGAGAGCGAAAGTCGAGTCTATTGCTTCTGCTGTTCGAAATGGACCGACCGGAAAGTCCATGGGGATGCGACAGCTACGATCAGTCGTAGGTGATGTTCAATCTATACAGTCTGCGATTTCCATCTTTTTCATCAGCGGGATGATTATGCGGTTGAAATCGAAGCAATGCCAGAAGTAGGTACAGTGTTTGTGTTGTTGGAACGAACGTTATTACACTTAGTCGTTGAACTATCAAAATAGGAACCTGATGGATGAAGACAGATAATTACCTCAACGAGTTCATCTGTCCACGTACAAATCGATCGGAAAAGTTTTAATTCCGAAACTTTCAAATGATTTATCCTTACACTCAATCTTACACAGATCTCTACTGCAACAAATTCAAAGTTGTACACACTCGTCTAAAAGCGCTAAGGTAGCAAATCTTCTAGAAAACCCCGTTCCAGACGACCACTAGTACATCCGAGTGCAAAACATTGTAAACAATTGAGTATTTTAAAATTTCTCATTCTTTCTTTTGAGAAACGATATGGCTTGACAAACCGGTGATTGATAAAGACTGACTGTGGCGAACGAGAAGCGGGAGGATCTGACATCGATAACCCATACAAACATAGAGGAAACATTCGATATAGATGAGTAATAACGCTTTAATTCAGTTCTCTAAACTGCCAACTTGGGAGGTAAGTAATTTGGCACACTTGATAATTTAGAAGATATCCACTTGCAAAAAACCAAGGCCTCAGATAGATTCGAACTAGCAACAGAAACAGAGAACATGTCGTGCGTGGACGTTGCATTTTCATCACTGGTTCGAATTCAATCAAAGGTCGGATTTTTACACGAATAGCTCTTTTTCATATTTAAATGATACTCATGATCGTGGATATCACTGGTCGGAGAAATCATATGTGATATAACAACTGTGCTGGCGTATAGATACCGTATGAATTGATGTGGAGCTTGATTGTCTTACAAAGAATGTTAGTCAGAATTTGTGGTTTACAATGCTGCCAGCGAATGCAAATGATGTTAAAGTTATCATGATTATTATTAACCCCATGATAAACCTATGTATTAAAAGTTGATGTGTCAAGAAACGCTTAGCAATCACTGATTCATTAGATCCGATTGGCTGGTTCTGAGTTTTTCCTCAACTGTTCAACATCTGTGTAGAAATAGAACAAACACAATAAATAAAAAAAGCCGTGCCGGAAAAAATAAGCCGACATGATCAGGTGAATAACACGATAAAACGGTAGGTTGAATAGAACAGAGACCATTTTTTGCTCACTTCGTCTAACCTATGCATTACCCCCTCTTGAGAACGTTCAGGAGAATTGTGGCTAGTTGTGTTCAATGCTGTGAAGGTTGCCATTGTTTGATCCAGTTGCTTGTAAAAAAGGGTATGAGTAGAAGGACAGAGCACAGAAAATTGCATTCACTTTTAACATAGTGCTTTCCTCGCATTGTACAGTCCCTTCATACTGAATATTTCTTGACCATACAATTAGTTAGGCATCAGCCTTCCTCCAACACCGCATTTGAACGAGCACATCCACCTACAGCTAATATGGCAGTTAACCACCGGTCCCAGCTGCTGATTCATTACTGTCGTTAATAACGATGAATGTGTGAGAAAAATGACAAAAATCTAGGAAATCACGTAAGTTAGTGGAATTTTTCGTTGCTTGATAGACTTCACGCCATCCATTGTTTTCCTCAACTAAGCATGGCGAACGGTCTAATTCATAAACATTTCGCAAAGGCATTACCAATTGCGGAAAGGGATTAATATATTATAATGAGCAACAGTGTGAATCGTTAGTCATATTCAAATGAGTCTGCACTGAAAAGAGACCGAGGACATCAGCAGATCCCTTGGGGATAACATGCCAGTCATGTTGACACCGGTGAAACAACATGTGGTCAATAAGCCAGTAGACACTGAGAAAAGGAAGGATGTGATTTCACGGTAACCTTCAGAACCAAGCAGAGACAAACCCAGATCGACCGCCGAACACAAACTTGTCTAGCAAAACCAGTCGCCTTGGAGCAATGTCTGCAACTGCACACAATTTTCGTACTACTGTACTAATTGCTGATTACTGTGATTCATTCGAATGTCGACATATCAGCACAGTCGGATGGAGTACGTGACTACTGAGACCGAAATGGATCTGTGCGTGCAGATTGAACACTCAAGTCACGCGATTTTTTAAAGCCAACATTCTGGGTAGTGGGGAAGCCATTGTCAACAAGAAATGGAAAGAGCTACTGACTTTAAAGAATAATCCTTCAACTGAGTGCGCACCAATCACTTTTGGTTGTTCCTTTAACAGTCCTCTTTTTAATAGGGATGTTACTCAGCCAACACAGGCTAGCCCGACATTTACGTGTGTGCAGTAGCAAACCGTCTTCATAGCGTCCTTCAGAAATAACAGCAGTGGTATTGACCATGCTAAATATTCTCCCATCTTCACCCGACGGAACTTTGTAATCGGAGGTAATTTGCTAGACGAGCTCTATTTCGCGGATGTTCACAATTTGTCCAACTAGTGAAAGACAATTACATTTATCAGATTCCCGCACCGCGGACTCTTGAATGATTTGGCATACTAGGGCATTTGCCACATGCAATTGTTTCATGCTGCCGACCCTGTCCAGTTATCCTTTGAGCTTCTGGCATGCTGAAATCACCCAGTCATGAAAGTAATACATACACTAGGTGAGAACACCACTCGACAACAGGTATAAGGTATTCTAACAGAGGCTGTGTCTACCTTGATTGAAACGAGTGTAAGGTCTTAACATGCGGCCGAATAATGGTCGACTGGTTACCTTTGAAAACATGAGATTCGATCAGTTGAATCGGTCCAAAAAGGTGAATCGACAAACTCCAGTTGAAAATCTGCTGTTAGTGTACTGAGACGAATGGCCACATCATACTACTCACACTACTACTCAGTAGTCAAGCAGAGGTACGTATTTTGCTATTGAAGTAACTAGGGCAAACTACGAGAAGAGGCTTTGGAATGCATTCTGGTGCGAAATAGTTTTCCGTGCATGAACATGGCATTAGCAATCGTGGCGTCTCTGGATCAGTGTTATCTGTGAATGAGTGTTATTGTGTGGTGCTGAAGCATATACCCCATGTATTGATCTCCCGAGTAAACAATCCTTATGCCATCCGCGTTCATAGCTCACAATACTAGTATGCAAACGGTACCATCCTATCACCTGCTGGCAGAGATATGTTGTCATGTACGTTGGTATGCAACAAGACAATGCTGTCCCTTACAATCAGAGACTCAGCACCAACGAAACACACGACAATCCTTCATCATGTAGTTCACTTTAAAACGATTACAACGGCGAAGCGAGAAAGGTTAAAAGTTGTAATGTTTGGAAACAAACCCCCGCCTTCTGGACCGCGGTCGTTGTTGGCCTGAACTAGCGACGCCGGTTTTTGTAGTGACGTTTACATAAGCAGAACAGGTCAACAACTATCTCAGCGAGTCGCGGAACACGTCCCGAAATGATTTAAGCAATTGGTGACAACAACCTCAAACCGTAGAACCTATTGCTCGGAATCCTGCACCATCGACTGCTGGACATCTCATGATAACAGGCCAAGTTGACCCACTCAGCTCCTTCGGAATATTGTTACCAGGCACTGAACACGATTGCAGTTCAGTGTTTAATTGGACTTGACAGCCGGTGCACAACCAGAACAGCCTTTGAAAATTCCTGTCAATGTCAGAATCCATGCGAAGCCAGTACACATAATTGTGTGCCAGTGTTTTCATCCGAATGAGATCGGGAAGACACTAAAATAACTGCTGCAGAACCCGCGTTCTAACATCAAATAAGACGACTGAACGTTCACCAGACAGTATGCAAGAATGAACGGTAAAAACACAGTTCCATGGCTGGAAATACCGCTTCATCTTAACATTGTGTCGACCCTGAGGCCGTCCGTTACGAAGATAGTGCTGAAGAGTCTGCATCTCATCTGCGTCTTATCCTGTTGACATTTTGGATCATTGACGCAATTAAGAGAAGGTTCCTAACTGCCTTCGTAGCCACGTAGTTCATATAATGATCCGCAGAAATGGCCAAAACAGCATAGTTTACGTTTTCCGTGGTACGCGAAGAGACCGATCGTGATAAGATATCCACTCGCCCAGTGCTGGTTGTCGACCTATACTTGATAGTAAATTCGCAGTCAAGTAGTACAGTTAATCAGCGCTCGAGGTGCTTGCGGTATATATATATATATATATATATATATATATATATATATATATATATGCAGGAACGCTTTTTTTAATCCAAATACTGCAAGTAGCGGCTGGTGATCGGTCAGCAGGATGAAGTGACGTCCAGGGGACATTTTGTGAAATTTCTCCGTAGTTAACATAATTGCTGGCGTCTTCTTTTCGCTTGAGTTAGCGTTCTAGATGCGTGAGCTATTGTCTTTTCAGAACCACCCAGGAATCATTGAGATATAGCTGCGCAAACACAGTAGTTTGAGGTAACCGAGGCTACCATGATGTCCAGTGGAGGGGTGAAATAATTTAGGGGCATATCCGAAGTCATCCCAGTCTTCACAAGATTAAAGGTATTTTAAGACTAAGCAGATCAGCTTGGAATCACTTCTTTTTATAATAACGATGACCATAGACCAAATTTCACGAAAAGATTACGCTGAAAGTGATAAGAAAAAATCAGAATGGGTTAAAAAAAACCTTCCAGATTTCACTTTTTCCCGAGTTGACGCACGCCAGTTACCAAGACGTTGCGAAGTTTCGTTGCAGGTTATCGAATCCGGGCCAGCCAGAACTTTGTATAAGAATTAATGTAAATCTTTGTAGGGATTAAATTCATGGGGCCACTAGCAGATAATGGACCAGTTCGAGCTCAATGCTAGTCTCGACACATTAGGAATAGAAGACCACGAGTAGTGTATACAGCTACGAACTTATTGAGTAGTAGGTACTCCTATAGAGAGCACTATACAAAGCAACCGATTAGACGACGTGAACCAATGTTGCACATTATGCTTTCCAGTTGTGTGAATCGCAGAATACTCTCCTGGTTGGTAGTTGCTGAAACAACATAGGGACAATCATAGTTGTTTGTAGTCGTGGTGTTACGATTGACAGACCTAAAACTATTGCGTGATGTCGTTTGTAAACGGTTGTCCTGGAAGCTAAGATTACCACAATCTTGGTGCAGGTGTACTGATACAAAACGGGAGAAATCCGCAGTTTCGAGGCAGGCAGTCGAATTATTATCCTACTATTTTCGTAACTTCCGTAAAGCTCCATCCGTTGGAAAAGGGCATGAAGACTGCACTTCGGAAATAATTCTTACTTATGTTAGAAACTCAATAGCTGCACAACACCTAAGGAACCCTCCTAACGCTTATAAATCTGTTGTTAGAAAACACCAGTATTTATTGATCCAATTGTCCAATCACTACATTTTTACCGACTTGGATGGTTAGAACATGTATTAAGGATGCCGGCTAATCGTTTGGACCACCGAGCGCTGTTTACCGACGCCGCGGCCGACTGGCGTAAGGTGCGAGGTAGACAAATGAAATCGTTCACGAAGAGGTTAGACACTGTAGATCAGGTTCGCCTCCCGGGCTGGGGCCCTCGTGACTCACAGAGTCAGTGGTTTGAGACGTTGGGTGAGATGATGGCGGCTAACCGAACTCAGTGGCGTGAATGTTGTCGTTGTTTGTCCGAGTTGTCTGTGAAGTGAGTGCACTTAATGACGCGGGGCAGCGAAAGCTGTGAGGAGGCTGTCTTGCTGATAACGCCTTACTTTCACTTACAACTCGGTTCTTTGTCTGCAAGGTGTAGGCGTCTTGATGTTGCATGTTTGAATATAAACGTAGCTATTTTTAGTGGTTAAGTCCATTCCCTCCCCTTCTTTTTTTGCTCTATTCTCATATAGGTTTTCCTCTTTCTTTTCTTTTCCTTCGTGGTTGTGTGACAGTTAAGCATCAGTGTGAACCACTGATGTATTGCTGTTTATGATGGTGATGATGATCCACTGATCCAAACTAATTCCAAGAGAAGTGACAAACGCCTTAATCTTTCAGTCCTATCCGAAAGGTGAGGTTTGCCGTCTCTAAGTAACGAGTAATGGAGTGCTGCGATGACACATGAGTATATAGGGCGGGGGATCCAGTAGGTCGAACTCTCAAGCACTGAGCAGTTTCGTTTGATTCCGGTCTCCTACACTTTAATATACTTTCTTTATCCCCCAATAAACAATGTCCCCTTCAACAATCGCTTTCGGAAACCACAACGCTGTCGCACAAACCAAGAGTTACAAGTATCGGCTACCAAAGGGGAGTATCCGTCCAGCCATGAAATCTCAAACATGCTACAATCAAACACAACGGCTAGAAGCTTACGATCAGCTAACAGAAGGAAGCTGTCTCTTAAAAGTAATGCATGTGTGATTGATGAAGGAACAGTCACGGCAGACAGGACTATGAGTTACAGTGGAAGGTAAAGGTTCTCAGTATCTGGCGCACGCAAGAGGTTATCTAGTTGGAAGCAGACTTTCACTAGGAAAAGTCACTAAAGGTCGTCATTCGAGGGCCAATTGTTGGCTCACTGACTGTCTTCTCAATTCTGTGTTTAACTAATGGTGAACACCTGAAAAATGGTTGAGCACTGATAAATCCATAAAAGACTAAACTCCCTCAATACAGATAATCAAAATGGACAAAATATATATCGTAGGATGTTAACAACTTGAGTCCATTTTATCCGTTGCTAACATACAACTAACTACATGTGGCAAAAAGAACACTCAAAATAGCCTCAACCTTTATTACGCTGGAGGCAAGCAGTTTCAGGTAAGGGGATTGATTACGCCAACGTCTTCTGTGCAAACAAAACTGGCAAATATCGTCTGAATATTGCTGCTTCACTCGTTGCTAGCAAGATCGGGTTGTAATTGTGTGACAATATCTTGAACGACCTGACCAGGGCAACTGGGGGATCGGTTGTTAGAATGGCGCCGTGGATAACAGATCGTTTCCTGATGTGTTAATTAGCAGTCACTTGGGCACATGCTCTCTAATATGGTGATAAAAGCACCAATCTATTCCACCTCTGTGAACGCTGTTGAAACCATAGGTCACCCGGTAAGTTACGTGAAAGAAACTGATCGGTTGTGTGAGTATCACTGCGGCGGAGAAGCAACCTCCCAGTGCCTGGCAAGTATGTTGCAACGTCGACGTCAGTTAGAAGACGTCGTTTAAGCTGTTGGTTGAATGATCAAACTTGAGTTCCATTTCCAGAATTTATTCTTTCTCCACAGTGTAGCATACGAATTTCAGTACTTCCTTTTTTATTGCAGATATCCGGAAATCTACCTGGATAGTCACTGTTCACCAGTGTTTTGTCACTAAGTCTCTTGTCTTCTTCCAGTCGATCTATTGTGTATGCTTCTAGCCGTGTGAAATAAAGTTCTCACTAAAACTTGTTTGTAGACAATCGGTGCGAAGCCAGAAAGTTATCACACCACATGCACGAAAGGCATCGCAGCTGTGAGTCCGGAAACAAACCGGAGATTAGAGCAAAGAGCTTAGCCAGCGAGCACGCCTCCTACCGGAGTCGGGTGGATGAACGAGCACAACACACCGCCGAGATTACAGCCAGATTAGCTGGCTGTGGGTACGGTGTATGTGCGAGTATTTCCAGTTGAGCTGCCCGGCCTATAGAGCCAGTGTTGAGATCGACAACACCTGACTGTTCACACGCGCCGTTGTAACCGTTTCGGCGCCTGAAAGGCAATAGTGGACTGGGAACAGGCATGCGCCGGTGAGTGCAAATGGACGAAGTAAAAATACGATATCTCTCTAACGGATTGTGCTACCAGGATAGTTTTTCACCAACTGATTGATTGGGACGAAATCCGACTCCATCCATTGTAAAGCACATCATGGATGCAGGCCATGCTACTGGCCCCGACAACTCGGAATCCGAAATTGCTTGCACTCTCCGAGACAGTGTTAATCAACACTCGTCGTCCGGCATTGTTTACACAAACTGCTGATTCACGCAGTTTGTTTGCGCTGGGATTCATGACAGTCTTTTGTTTCAAATAAACCCAATCGTTAACTGTTTCTAGTATTGTTGTTATCTCCATGTCCCACATATTCTAATGTTTTACGTTCGTGACTGAAGAGAGAAAACGAAATGTCAACATCTCAGGAAAATGTCTACTATCGTTATTGGCGAACTGGACCAAGAGAACTCAGTATTTTAGATAATAGAAAGCTACATGCATGAACGAAACAGATTCGCAAACCACTAAAAGACTGATCAAAACCTAACGATCCTCCCATAGAATCTGCACCACGTCATGTTGTGCTCTCAGGTTTGTCGTGGCAGCTGTGCACTCTGGTGTGACGTGCTACAGCCATAGTGTGAAAACAATAAGAATCGCCCTGCACCTTTCAGTTTTGTGACCTCGTTACTGAGCCGTGTCGTCCCACTTCCTGTCAACACGTTCTATTTGACCATTTTATCCGTGCCGTGATGAGAACAACTTGTTAAGTAATCGAGATCGGCATGGACAGCTCGCTCGAAAATGTTGTCCAGGTCGAGGTAACAAGCTTCGTTCTGGAAAACGATATATCAGGGATGCGAACACCGTCGTTTAACTCGGGTCGACACAAAACATTCCTGTCATGCGGGTTTCGGTTAGGCTGATGGAAACCTATTTCAAACTGTGTTGATCTAATGAACTCGTTGAAATGGTAGTAGAATGAAAACAAGCTTTTTGAAGGCAGTGTACATAACCGGTCTGGCTTGCTTAGGTTTGTTATGAATGCTAATAAACTGCTGCGGATATTCATTCACAAGAAACCTCTTCGTTAAGGATTGCTCTTAGAAAGCTGACGTATCAGCCATACAAATTCGGTGGACTCGAATAAATAATGTTTTGACTAACTCGTGTCTATAGTTAACCGGGACAAAACTGGTAAAGTGCATCCAATAATCACACCAAACAAATCTGCAGGAAACGGAGTGACACAATGTCCCATCTGACTATCTAAATAGATTCGACTTCAAAAGTAACGCACAAAGAAGGGTTGTAAAGAATTCGTGACATTGTAAAACGTGGCAAAATAATCATGTTTAGCAGAAATCGATATGTTATCAACGTAACCTTTGTAAAATACAGTTGAACCGATATGGTTTGAAAGCGATCTATCTTTCTATAATTTCTGGGAAAATGTCGGCAAGTACTGAACCGACAGGACCTCTCATAACTACTCCATCAACCTGTCTAAAATGAAATCCCTCAAATTCAAAACGTACGTTTTCTGTGCATAAAAGGACAAAGTCTTTAAGATATTCGAGAGGAACTGAGACGGGAATATTTTGCGATAGAATAAAACCGCATAAAAAAGTCGACAGTTTCATGTTAAGGGACATTGGTAAAAAGTAATTTAACGTCTATAAAAAACATTGTTGTTGCACTTAGAAAAATTTTCAAAGGCGTTCACTAAGTCAAAAGTATCTTTAACACAGTAAGGTATCAAAGCTTTGTGCACCGTGTCGAGCAGTTTCACAGGCCAACGAGCCACCTTGTGATAAGGAGGGTTGTTCATGGTCAATATTGGTCACAAAAGGACACCGTCTTTTGTGTATTTTAGAAGATCGTCTCTCACGAGGCGTTTGGGTCTCGGTCGGCTTGAGCTGTTTGTGTAATGTCTCGTTGATGTAGCCGTATAAGGGTAATAACTTGTTGTATAACAGACAGCTTCGTTTATGAGTAGGATAGTGCGTACATTCGGAAACTAAAGGACAAGCCTCAATGCCAAGGAGACAATGGACCAGA
>LUCH01000426.1:0-14668 GCA_013368495.1 Paragonimus heterotremus
CAAATGTACAAGTGAATGCGACTATCAAAAATATCATTTATTATAGTCGCTACAAGAGCGAGCAAGTCTCAAACCATGAAGCGTTAGGCTTGGGAAGAATTCAGACGCCCAGACAGATATTAGCTTTATCTGGACTACAGACAGGCCCAGCGCAGTGCCAGCCAGGTTCAGCGGGAGTGCTGGCTGGCGTATGAGGAGAACTTGAATCAACGACCCAAGCAATACCCAAAAGCATATTACAGTTACGTTCAGTCCAAAGCCTTCATCCAGGTGTCTGTTGGGTGTATCTGTAACAAACACGGAGAGAACGCGTCCACTAATGGAAAGAAGTCCCAAGCGTTGCAGGTCACTGCACGTTGACTTTGCGCCTGATGTGCCCATCATGGAGGATGTGGTAGTCACTGGTGGACGGGTGCTGGATCAGTTGGATAAACTGACTGTTACGGAGGCAACGGGCTCAGATGACGTTCACCCGGGACTTTTATGACCACTTGCAGATGTATTAGCTGCTCCTTTGGCTGGTTTATTTAACAAATCGCTTGGTGAAGCCAAACTACCCACGGATTGGAAGGTAACCGCTGTCACACCGATACACAGAGGACAGTAAGGAAGAGGCCTCAAACTATAGGTCCGTGAGCCTTACGTCAGTTATCTTGGAAGTGTCTGAACGGATCTCAACAGACAAGATAGCGCAGTATGTCACCAAGTATAGACTAATGACGGCTCAGCAACATGACATTGTAAGTAAGAGATCCTGCCTTTCTAACTTACTGACTTTTTTAAATGAGATTACCCTACTTCTTGAAAAGGAAGATTATGTTTACGTCTGTTATTTCGACTTCATAATTCACAGACTTCTAATGTTAAATTTGGAAGCATTTAACATATCTCCTGGTGTTTTAGCGTGGGTGAAGGCGTTCCTGCATAATAGGAGTTTCTTTGTGCAGGTGGAGGGCTCCAAGTCACACTGCACATGCCACCAGTGTTGTTCCACAAGGGTCAGTTTTAGGTCCCCTGCTGTTCCTGATATACATAAATGATTTGGCGAAGAGGATCAGCAGTCTCGGCTACATGTTCGCAGATAATGTGAAACTCGTGAGACTCCCGAGCGAGTCTTTGATGCAGCGAGACCTCGATGAAACTCACCAGTGGACATTTGACTGGGAATTTCCCTTAGATTTTGCGAAATGTAGACACCTTACGGGTGTCCAGACCGAGAACTGTCTCAGGTAAATAAGAGAGTCTGGGCAACGTGTGCTCATTCAGAAAACTACCCAGATGAGGGATCTATGAATACAGGTCGCTGGAGACTTCAAGGTGTCAACTCAGTGAATATTTGCAACCCGTGAAGCAAATCGGGCACTCTACCAACTGGAGAAGACAGTAGCCTCGAAGAAACCCAGCGTCCTTATGCTTCTGTTTAAGGCTTACATGAGACCGCATCTAAAGTATTGTGTGCACGCTCGGTGCCCTTATTTGATCAAGGATGCTAAGGTTCTATAGAGGATGCATATTAGGTTTATGAAGTTCCTCGTAAAATTTCGGGGAAGGGACTACTCCAGCAGACTTAGACACCTCAATCTGCTCTCCTTAGAAAGAAAACGAAAAATTGGAGATCTTGTAGAAGTCTTTCAGATCCTGAGTGGATTAACTGAGGCAGAGGAACAGCGGTTTACTCGCAACGAATATTCATCGCTTTGAGGGCACGAATTAAAGATCCTTAAGGAAAGATATAGGACTCAAATCCGGGAACAAATTACCGTCCGAGGTGGTGTTGGCCAACACGGTTACCGATTTTAGGCGCAAGTTTGATGCTTGCTGGTTGGCATTATTTCCGCATACGGAGTGGTGATGAGGTGACCAGGATCTGCTTAACATGATGACAACTCTCTCTCCTTCCTCTGTCCGCATCTTTGTTATGCCTTTCACCTCTTTATTACCAGTTATTGACAATTTGCAGAGGACTTTTTTATTAGTTGTTTGTCTCTTAGCTGTTCTTTTGTCACAACCAGGAAGTTATCTTTGACCTGTCATCCAGGAGTCTGATGGAGATATGGTAGCACCAACATTGGCTTTGATCCTGTCTATTAATCTGAGTATACCATGATTGCTGGCGGTGATTCCAATACCGCTTCCCTCCATCATTCAAACTCTGGCATCCGAGAGATAGCTTGCGTAGTCCTGATGAGGACTTGATCAAGGTTATTCCCGCTGCACATTCAGTAATATACTGTGTTCTATATACGACTGAAGATTCCGAAACTATTGAAGGGAAGCTTTTCTCTTCCATTTGTCGCAGCACGGTGAGATCATCCGAGCTCACTGGTGCAAGAAACTGGACATCAACCGGCTACTAACCTCAAGTCCTGTGATCCGAACTGAATTGAGTCGTGTTATTCTGGTCAGATTTACTCTGACTCTAACAGTTAGTTGTGTTGATTGCCAGTTGAACCGCAATTGACAATACTCTTTTCAATTTCCCATGTGTTCTCACACATCTCGCTGGCATGACGCTTTTTGGTATCTGCTGCTCGCATGAGGAGGAACAGCTTGCAGTATGTAGTGGACATATGGGTATGCGTTAAACCCTCATCCAGTAGCAATTCAGCGATTTAACGATTGATACACGGGTTCGAGGTAAAGGTCCAAGGATCCCGGATCTGGTCGGTTTTTCTTACTCTGTGTCGAGCGAAGTTTTGTTGATCTGTAAGGCATTCATTAAAAACAGAGTGTAGCACCGCTCTTGGGGATTAGAGTAAATACCAAGAACAGAGTAAGATTACTCACGTGATGGATTTTTTGGTAAATGAGAACCAAACAAATCTTTAAAGCGACCTCTAGAAGCCCTGCTAACGACTTCAAAAGGAAGAATGTTCCAAAGGATACTAACCTTGTAAGTAAAAAAATGGCTGCCGAAGGAATGTCCGAGGACGAAACTTGAAAAGTTTCCTGTTATCTCCTCGCCATCCGTCATTCGCTGTGATAAAGAATTGTTCAACGAGACCTTCTCTAAACAGGAAGTGTGTGAGAATTAAATCACCGCGTAGTCGTCGAAATTCAAGTGGATATAGATCAAGGGTTTCAAGTCGAGGCTCGTAAGTAACATTTCTCATGCCGGTGACTAGTTTGATAGCCGCGCACTGGACACGCTCACCAGTTAATATTGTCTTTCTTTAGGCCGGTATACACGACCTGATTAGCATACTCGAGGAGCGGTCTTATATAAATTCCGTAAAGCGTTTGAAACGCAGTTGTCTATGCGGTGGAAAGTGCGCTTAATCATCTTGAGAGCGGCGAATCCGTTTTTTGCCGCCATCTCACGGTGATACGCAAAGGTACGTTAGACGACAACCAGACGCCAAGGTCTTTCTTCAGATCGATTTTCATGATATCTACTGTGCCGAATGCACTTTAAAACACGAAGGCATTGCCGGAATTTCCACCGAGTGACATATGTGCGTACTTATTGTCATTAAGCGGAAGGCTCCAATCGTCCGACCACCGCTTACTCTTGTCAAGATCAATCTGTAGTGCACTGGGATTAGTGGCACTCCAGATTTTTAGGTCATCGGCATATAGGAGGGCGTTGTTGGAAATATTCCCCGGAAGGTCGTCGATGTAGATCGGAAATAACAGGGGATCTAGCGTTTACCTTTGGGGAACTCCCCCAGAAATGAAATAGGAGTTGAAAGGTCTCATCCAGTTTTAACTCTAAAAGGTCTATTATCGAGGAAAGAGGCAGTATAATGAACAACCTCTCCTTGAATACCATAGGCTTCCAGTTTGTGTTTCAAGGGCCGTGTAAAACACGGTTAGAAGCCTTGACAAAGTCAAGGAAGATATCATCTGAGATGAGGCCATTGTATTTGGCCTCCGTCAGACTATCCATGAAAATAAGCATATTAGTTATGCATGACCGATTAGGAAGGAAGCCATGCTAGGTAGAAGAAAAAAGATGGTTTGATAAGAAGTGGTTAAGGATGGCACGCTTTAATAAGCGCTCCATTATTTTGCACGAAATGCTGGTAGGGTTGATTGGCCGATTGCTACGTCTTTCCTGGAGAGCAATCAAAACCCAGTCCCGAAAGGCATCGAACTGAAGAACGCAGTAGTGTTTGGAAACAAACCTTATATTTGCAGCGATGTTTGGAAATCCGATAAACAGTTAGCTCTGGCCTAGTCTGGGATGAACAGCAGCAACCAAGAGAAGGACGAAAAGGAGCGCAAAATGGGCTACGGCTAACTCGGCGGCATTCACGAGCACGCCATGCGAAAAGTGCGTGGAACCTTCGAGTGCGTTTAACATCGCTCAATAGGTCCGGTTTAAACGACCTTGAAAGGTGGGATAGTCGATGAGTCGTCAGGAAAAGGGCAAGCACTTGCTGCGTGCAATTAGTTGCACTACTGAAGAAAGTGGCACTGAGTTCGTATCAGGCCTCCTATAGCAGGCGTATACAGAATCATGCGTATGGAACAAACAAGCGGGAAAACGGTTGCAGACGGATCCCTAGAGAAACCACACGATCATTGGTCACTACACAAGCCTCCCCCAGAAGGGTGGCTGTAGGCATCCTTCTGTCATGTAACCGGAGGTATCAACATGTTGGCCACCCTCTTGGTTTTGTTCGTGACACTCCCGATGCCATGAATGCATAAATAAAAAACCTAAGATCACAAGTAGTTACTGAAAATAACGGCTGGTTTCTTATCTGAATTAAGGTGCATTTGCTAGACTTCACAGTCACCTTTCAGCGTTCTCCTTACAGGCCTTCTTGAGTAACATTGCTTTGCAACGGAGTACGCATTGCGTAACCCAAATACAGTCTAGGCTTCGGGACTAAGGGCAAGTGAACTGTCGAGTAGATGTGGCGGGTTGATGATAATCGCAGGACTTTCAGAGACAACGTACGTTAATGGAACGACATTGTTGTATGCGACCCATTGACTGGCGGAAGTCGGTGTAGTGACAGTTAGATTAGGAGGCAGTGAAAGCTGCACTATTAATACTTTACACGTCATTTTGCTCTATTACCGACTTGGCTGTCTTCCATACAGGGTGTAGGCATTTTAATTTCAACTGTTTAAGTTTAAACATGATGTTTCTCTGTCTAAAGCCTTTCCGTATGTTTTCCGTGTTTTTAACAAACGAAGATATGCCAGTGGCTGATGTATCACCATTGATGCTGCTGCCGCTTTGTTGAGGATTACTGTTTGTTTGATATACAAAGTTTACTGAGTTCCTAATTTATGTATTTAATTCTTTTCTTGTTTTCAAGCTCGTGTTTGAATTCCGCCACGCGACCTTCGTTACGCTCTCGATTGGTGTTTGACTTCCCTACAATGCACTTCCAACATAATTATCCAAAGTGTTCTACCCTCACACCACAAGATTCCCTTTCTCTTAGACAGTTACATCTAAGCAGGGCAAAGTTGAAGGCGTCTAGTCGTGTTTCGGCTTTATTGGCTGGATTCGCAATGGTTGCTCTTGTTGAGCTAGAGGTTACTTTGAATGTAAATTGATGTGCGTGTTTAATTAGATCTCAAGTTACTTGAGCGAAGCTCCACAAGAATTATTGGTGGCTTTCACAACATTGACTTGTCTCTTGATCGCGGTACATGTTTTTGCAGTGATGATCAGCACTTGCCTTCTGCCACACTTGGATTCTTATGTAAGCATCTATGGATATTTCGGTGCACCTCTTCATAGATTAAAGATGTAAGTTACTGTTCGGACCTTTCTTATTGTCATCAGTTTCGTAGAAGTTGCTTGGATTTTCAGTACTGTTATTGGTATTTTTTTGTTTCTGGCGGTCGTCGTTTTAGCCTGTTGGATTAAATTCTGGCGTTTAAGTCCGCCATCTGCTGTCGCAGCTACCACCGTGATTATCCCAGCACTACTTTTATTTCTGGGATTCAGTGTTTTGTTCTATTACACTTTGGTTTGCCACAAAATGCGGCGTGCCACCGAATTGATAGATGGGCTTGATATGAGATTGCACTCTTTAGAAAGGGGCGAATTGCGGCTCGATCCATCAGAAGAGATATAACCAGCAGAATGAGCTGGATTGCAATGATGCAGCCTTTTGTACAATTTTGTCTATGATCACCCGTATACTGGTCCAACCTTTTCGCACCTCGGAAGAACCTACCTCCCAAACAATCGAGACGTGTAAATTTTTCGCAATCGACTCATTTATATCGGTCTATAGGATTCCCGTTCGGATTTCTGAGCTTGGCTGCATACATTTAGCCTTGTAATATTAGCACGTTTGCTACTTGGTATGGTCTTTTTCCGTTTCTTATAATAGTTGAAAGTTTTCTTTCGACTTTATTACTTTTACTACCTAGTTTTGATGTATCTGGAAATATTTCGGCGTAGTTATCAATCACGCCATTTCTTTTTGTTAAAGTTCATATTTCTAACTCAGTTCTACGTCGGATTCAGAAAGATCTACTCATACTGATTCATTTTTCGCAACAAGTGCATCGATCCAGCAATGTTTTTGTTAGTTAGTTTGCTTTGGCTGCTTTTACGCAGTTGTTTTTCACTCGCCCCTCACATCAGGCCATTTCAGTAATTCCAGTGAACTTTATTAAAAAAGTTTCTCTTTCTCAGATAAAGAAGAGCTACGCAGTTTGTGCAATATTGTCGTGTACAATATACCATATCTTTCAACTTTCCAAACTGTTTTAGATGTCTACTGTCGCATATAGTGTAACAAAGTATAAATTGTCTGATTCTTGAATAAAGCCACCAGTGCAATATCACTTTTGTTCTCTTTTTCACGATCATACATACTTGCAGCAAGTGTGCTTTCACCGTTATATTGTACTACTGTTGCGCGCGTTTCTCAATGGTCTGTTTGATTGCGTGGTTTGATAGTCTGTTGTCTTAGAACCAAATTGTCATGCTTTGTCTGGGTTGAGCACAACACGAGTTCGGGGCTGATTGGTATAGGGTGAGAACCACACACATTCGATTACAGTTTTGACATTCGGAGCAAAAAGGCATCGTTGGTTTAGCTTCGTACGTCTAAATATTTAGAAGGTGAAGCTTGTGGGATTTCCGTTTGTTAGTTCATTGAGGACATTGGACACTGCCTTGATTTTGCTTCTGCTCCATAAGACTAAGTGGGCTTTTGCGTGGTGAGTGTGTGAATTGACCATCACTATATGATTATTGGTGTCTTGGAAATGTTGCCCGTGTTTGGCGAAGCAAGTGAACTCATAGTTTTGGGCTGTTTGCTGATATTCGGTGAAATGGACTAAACCATACCGACCACGTATCTGTTCAGCCTTTGGGGTATGTGAGGGCGTAGTCGTCCATTACAGTTGTCACCTTACTCTCATCCTAAGTTCGGTTGCTTGCTTACAACGTTTAAACATCTTGATACTAAACGTTTCATTTCAGACGTGTTTTTACGCATCAGCTCCTCATCTCTCTCCCCTATTTTATGTTAGCCGGGTTTCCCTTATATACGTGTCAGTTAGATAACTGGCAACCTAGCGAATATATATATATATATATATATATATATATATATATATATATTCGCTAGGTTGCCAGTTATCTAACTGACACGTATATAAGGGAAACCCGGCTAACATAAAATAGGGAAGAGAGATGAGGAGCTGATGCGTGAACTCAATTGGAACGTAATGCTAGCACCGCAGATTTGCTTCTCAGAGACGCAACATACATCAAGCACCATACTTGTGAGAGTACTCGACAGACTAGAAGTCCTGACCTTGACGCCGTGGTTAGGTTTTTACGTTGCTTTGACCTGAAGGACTGTACTGATTAGGACTGTGGCTCTTCCAGGTTCCACTTTGCCAGGTGGGCTACATGGGAGCAGTTAGACAAAATCAGTTAAGCTCATAAGGTCATATATCGCACTACCACCGCGTGGGATTGCTTAGATGGTGGGGTCCGATCTTATGAGCATACAGCAGAAAACTTTTCGCGGTTGCGGCGCTGCTGTCTTCCGAATAAGGAAGACGGGGATTGGAAAAGGTGCCCTCAAGCAAGAGAAGACCAGTCACCCAGATTCTGACTGCGACCACTGGCTTATTATCCAATACGGTCGAAAAACATTCGGTGTGATTCAGAAGCCTACTGTAGTTTCAGTTGCATCCACTGTGTTAATCGGTGAATAGAATCGGACTTTGACATCTTCACTTCATTCTCCCTCGGGCTGAGCAAGCTTCTCATTGTCAAGTTAGTCAGATTCATGAGGCTTTGGCCCCCTGTAGTGCTTCACGGGAAAGTCCAATTTACAGACCACACGTGTGAACTTGTGACTGAGAGTGGGGTCCTTTAGGTCAACCTTATTCGACAACATGAACGATCGGGAAACATCAGCATGCTGATCCGGCGAGCACTATCGAACCTAAATCTGAATGTGTTTCTGGAACGCGATTCTTCTGTCGTTGAGTTGCCATTCACCTAGATTCTCCCCCGGGGTATGCTATCGAACCTTGGTTCTTCGTCAGATTCTCTGATGGAGATAAAATCGAACCTCGCAATCAAGCTGGAGTGGATATTGCACTGAACTATAAGGCCGAACAGAGTCCGGCCGACTGGATTCCAGTGAATGATTGTGTGTGTATGCTGTCAGACTTAGTACTTTCGTCATAGTCCGGAAAGATGCTTATTTGTTACATGTGCATGTGTTCCAACAGACAATAACTAAACTTCTGTCAAGAACACCTACGATGCCCCCGTTAACCTTCTGGGGAAAAACTAAACATTCGGACATTACTAGGCCTGTTGGTAAAGTGCACGTACAACTTGGGAGTCTTACCACAGGAGAAAAGCCATTAGGTAGTATATTTGGTGTTCTGACGCAATACACTGACAGTGATGACCGACTGTTGCAGTTCTACGCATCTCAAGAACTCTATTTATCGAGTTACATATTTTAACACAAACGAGGATAATGCGGCAGGTGGAGACTACTTAGTGCAACTCAGTCATGGATCCATGTCGATCATATAGGCGTCACCTTTCTGTGGTGCCGCTTCATTAAAATTTGCCACTCATATTGTAGTAACCACTTCGACTCAGATCGTGCCGTTGTTTGTGCCTGGTCCGTTTTATCTTTTGGTTGGAGATTATCTGCTGGTGATCCCAAAGTACTCGATTAGAAACTGAGTGACTATGGTATACGGAACGCTCATTAAGCATTACGGACATCTAAACTACCTGAGTCAAAACAACGAAATGATCTACATGAACTTTGGACAACAATCTTAGCAGCTGTGCGTACCGTTACTAAAGGGTTCTATTGCAAAAAGCACGGCGAATATTGCAGAAGTGGATTGCCTCCGATGCATCAGAATTTATTAGTGTCGACTGGTCTCACCAGGATCAGATTGTGACAGAGACCACCGTGAACTCAAACTCTGCTCAAGGACCAGACGAGTCAAAGAGTTTGTGAAAGTATTTTCACTACTGAGAGTCGGGTACTGTCTTCCCTTATTCAGATCTACTCATAGAACCATGTGTAGAACAAATGACTCACGATTTCGCAACCTGTTGAGGCGACTTGGGTGATGGACTGAACGCTTTGGGGAAACGGTCTAATTGTCCTAAGTTAACTCATTCAGCTGTAGATGGTGAAGGTTGTATGGGTTGGCCTCTTTTGGACAACCAAGTGGCTTTGGAGGTTAAATTATTGAAGCTTACTAGAGTCCCAAGTCCAGGAGTTTCCCCTCGGGTTCTTTTCAGAAGTGGCAGTAAAAGATTGTTGTCTGGGCTGACCACATCCTTTCGTTTCCTATGGGAAACTGATGGAGTGCCTCGTGATTTATCAACAGTCCTTCCCATCATCATAAGGGGGGCGAAGACATCATGTGACTACCACTGAACGTTTAGCCTTAAGTTTATCTTATTCAAGATACTCACTAATCTCATTATGCGGCGGCTTCCATAGCACTATTAGAGAAGTTCAGACAGGTTTTTAACTTGGTTGATGGTGTATCGATCATATCTTCATCTGGCGACAAGCACTGGACCACCGGCACTCCTGTCCTCAGACAACGTTCGTCTTCTTTTTCCCCTTAAAGGCTGTTCTCGCCTGGGTTGCCTGACACGCTCTCTGGGGCTGTCTCCATCCCAGAGGTGTCCTAGGGAAATATGCCAATTTTTGGAGTCCCTATAAGCCCGCTACCAATGCAGGAAGTTTTACACATTTGTACCTAGAGTATGTAGTGTTGCTACTAGTTTTGTTGGCTGTGACCATATTTTACTTTTGGAGGTAGGCCGATGAAGACCGTCGATCACTTCAACTACGTGAGTACTGTCGTTTTGTCAGTTTGTAATGTTGCGCACAAAGTGTCCATGAGGATAGCGAAAGAACGTAGTGCATTCGCCAACCCTCATCATCTTTGACATCACAGCAACGTTCAGTTATCGACTAAAGGCTGCTAACAGTGCGTATGCGCGTTCAGTTTTGCTCTCTGGCTGTGAAACCTGTCGCATGAGGAAGGTGCAATAAACTCTCGATATTCGTTTACCGGTGTCTTTACCAATCACCTTGTATCAAATGGACTAACTTTGTGTTGGGATATGGCACTTTTTCTCAAGAATTCGCATTACTTGCCAAGTAAAACGGTTTCTTCATTTTCCGGGAATTCGAACACCCGCCAGAATTCTGGAACATCCGGGAATTTGCTCTCGCTTCTGATTAGTCCATTCGGTGACCTAGACCCAAGGCCGACCTAAACCTATAAATACAGTTGCTGTAAACCACAATTTAGCCTTCAGGCTGAGCAGCAAATAAAGCTCGTTTGAAGACCGTCTTTTTATTTACTTGTTGAGGAGTTCTAAGCTGCGAGAGTTGCGTCCGTTCGTGATAGAGATGCTGCTCGCGGTCTTTGCGTTGTTCTTGCTTTTCTCTATCTGGTGGGGCCGTAACACTTTGTTAGCAACCCTGCAGTTCATCGGTACATATTTTGAAGATGTTCAAGTTCACGGCTAGTAACTGAGGTAACGAAAGTGCATAGTCATCGCTAGTTGCGTCATGCACTCCATGTGTCGATGGAGCGTATGCCACATAGCGCATTTGCTACCGATTCGTGAAAAAAACCCACGAGACGGCCAGGCGATAATGTGGTCACAGGCTGTGTAAACCTTGACCGACCAGCTGGGAAAGCTTGATAGTTGTCATCCATCTGGTTAGGGTATTTGCAACCATCCACACCACTGGTTGGAAATACTTCCAGACATAGCTGTGTGACAATCAATGACGAGCGTGTATCCCCAAGTTTGCTAAATTTTTCCCCTGGTGCTTCATTTTCATTATTTCGTTTTTTCTCCATAAGGTAGTGAATATTTATTGTTGCGCTACTTCGTGGACAACTGTCAGGACCAATGACAGCCCAAGTCACAGGTACAATTTATTGCTGAAAATGGTGGTAATGGTTCGATAGAGTGGTTTGCTGGCTTGGTGAGTGCGAACTTTAAAACCACCAGTCTAGCGGTTATCGGGAAGGCTGGAAAACTGATCGGCAAAGCAAAACGAGAAATGGATAGGGGTTGATTTGACTTCTTCTGCGACCCCGACGAAGTGACGAGGCTTGTGCACTGCGTTGATCTGGGGTGTGTGTTGACCCTCATCTTACCAAGTGTACCTGTATCAAAGGTCATTTGGAACAGTCGGAGGAATAGTGGTTCCACTCACTGGTTTGTGTATCGTGTTGCTGATTGGACAGGACTGTTCGTGAGGCACAACCTTGTACTTGTGCGACAGAACTATTGTCATAACTGCAGCATTTCTCATTCAAGAAAAGGGGGTTTGATAAGGTACCCACAAACGGAAAGCACTCCGATCGTCCAACATTCCACAATTTCTGTCTGTGCATTTTCCTACTCAGTAGGAAAACGCTTGGTTTCACTCAAAGGCATAGTGTAATTTTGAGTCCGTCTACTGCGGGTGGCGGTAATCAGAACCACTGATCAATACCTTGGTCATTGCATTCTCATGCTAAGTCAGCCCCTCATTGTCAGGTGGGTTGGACCCCTGAGTCGTGGATGAGATATCCAAGAGAAACCCCATTTCCATTCTCACTCATCAGGGTTCTGTATCACACCCCAGCAGTGGTCTCTAAGGCCAACATCCTTCCTTGATGTGGAAGGTGTTGAAGCAACTGAAGTTGTAATCTTCCTGGCTGTTGATTTTTAATCAGTGCTGAGTAGTATTAACAACGTTTTGGGGCCCAGAAAATCAAAAGACTGAACCGAGTAAATCTACCACTGCTTTTATGTTTAACGCTTTTTAACATCTCACTCAATCGCATAAAGTCAACTTCTTTTGCTCCTTTGTTTGTGTACACAAGCAAACTCCATCATCCCGTGCTTGGATTTATCTGTCAAATTGGTTGCTATCCTAATTTCTTCTCCATCTTCCTTAAGACTCGGTAGTTCAGTGAGAAACACCCACCTGCACTTCTTTTGCAAAGTGCGAAATTAGAATTTCATTGCCGAACTCTGAGAACTAGCTTCAGGCTTTCTGGGCACAAGGCGAACGATAGTACCTTTTGAAGTTTGGTTGTGTTAGTAGGAAAGATTTATCGAATAGTATTCGTGAAGTCCCTATTTTATCCGTTCGCGGCCAATCGCAATGTTTTTTTGTACGTAACTTTAGTTCATTATTGTTTATGCATAACATTATTACGCACAACATTATTAGGTTGATATGCACACTGGGATAGTAAACAAAGGATTTACCGCTGGACTACTTAGTATTGACTGTTTCTGCGTAAGTCTAAACTTGATGTGTAACGATGTACATTATTGCTATTGTGAATTTGTAGTTATATAAGCCTAACGAATGATCTGGTACGACACCACTCATTAAACATGAATTTAGCTCCTGTTAAGACTCCCCATTTATGTATATGTTTACTCGGGTCGGACGTCGGTATAAGGTTCGTAGGCTTGTAACTCCAACTTGTTAACTATTGTGTTTGTGTAAATGACGGCCACTTCTTCAAAGTTTCTATGCTCCTGTCTAACGTGTTCTTTGTAAATATGACAGCCGAACATTTCTTGTAAATGCAAAGCTGTTGTCATCATCATCATCATCATAGATAGCAATACATCAGTGATTCACACTGATGCTTAACTGCCACACAACCATGAAGAAGAAGAAACAAAATCTGTTTAGGAAGAGAGAAGAAAAAAGGGAGAGGGGAGGGGACCTAATCACTAAAGATAGCCATATCTACATTCAAACATACAACATCAAGGCGCCTACATCTTGCAAACAAACAATCGAGCTGTAAGTGAAAGTGAGGCGTCATCAGCAAGACAGCTTCATCACGGCTTTCACTGTCCCGCGTCATTAAGTGCACTCACTTCACAGACAACTCGGATAAACAACGACAACATTCACGCCACTGAGCTCGGTTAGCCGCCATCTCACTTAAAGTTTCAAGCCATCGACTCTGTGAGTCGCGAGGGCTCCAGCCCGGGAGACGAACCTGATCTACAGTGACCAACCCATTCGTGAACGATTTCATTTGTCTACGCCAGGTCATCATCTGTCCATCTCGCACCTTACGCCAATCGGCCGCAGCGTCGGCAAACAGTGCTGGGTGTGGCAAGCGATTAGCTGGCATCCTTAGTACATGGCCTAACCATCTAAGTCTGTACAAATGTTGTGGTTGAATAAAAGAAACACCCGCCTCCTAACCTCTTTGTTGCTTACTCGTTGGTGCCACCCGATACGAGCGATTGAACGCAGACATTGGTGGTCAAACACCTGAATACCGTTCACGTCTTCTACCCTGAGCGGCCAGGTTTCGCTGTCGTAAAGTAATACAGCCCTCACTGTTGTCTGTTATACGCGACTCTTAAGCTTCAGAGAGATACCTTTCTGTCGCCAACAGTGCCTCAGATTAGTAAACACCGCCCTAACCTTAGAAATACGCGCCTTTTTCTCATTCCCTACACCTCCGCCGTCGTCGCTGATGCAACTTCCCAGGTATAATCACCGGTCAGCAACATCCATGACTTCATTATCTAACACTAAGTCTACGTAATTACAGCAATCTTGTAGAAGCACTTTGCGTTTTGAAGCTGCAAAGCGCATTCCGAAGTACTTAGCAGAACGCGAAATTGCGTTCAGCGTTGCTTGTGATGCTGGAAAGTTGTCAAACAGCAACACCTTATCGTCAGCATAATCAAGATCAGTCAGCCTTCCACCAGGTGAGAGGTCCACACCGGCATCATTTGAGTGATCCAAACTGTCCCCTATTATTTCGTCCATGACGAAAGTGGACAGCCTTGACGAACGCCGCTCCTGGTGTTGAAACTATCAGACAGCTCACCGTAAGCCCTAACCTGAGCCGAAGTATGGGAGTAAAGCGCCGACAGTATGTTCACATACTTGGTCGGTACACTTCTGTGTTTAAGTGACTCTAAAAGTGTAGGTCAATCCACCGAATCGAACGCACCTTTATAGTCGAGAAATATGGCAATTGTTGGTCGGCGGTAAACATGACGCTGCTCCAGAATTTGACGAAAGCCCTTGATACGTTTCTTGAATGTAGGAACTAATATCGCGTGACCCTAGCACGGAAGGATGGTCTCCGTCGACCACACAAGTTGAAACGGTTGAGTCAAGGCCTCGACTAACATCTCTCCACCTTCTTTAAAAAGTAC
>LUCH01000426.1:16108-45119 GCA_013368495.1 Paragonimus heterotremus
TTTAGAGTGCGACCGTTGAAGGCACCTATATTAATTCGCATTCTGGATCTAAGCAAAGGACGAGGGAGGCCTGAAGCTAAATGGCAAGAGACGGAACTTACCGGCGCAGTGTTACCACGGTTAGCTACATCTGTTGTGAGACCTGTGGATTAACTATCAGAAATGGAGTTTGGGAGGGGCCTGAGAACTAAATTTGATAGGACAGTGGGGGAGAGGTTAGCAGTAGCATGTTTTCGCCTATCCACCCTGCTGTATGCGACAGATAGGGCGACCAGGTTTATACTGTGAGACGGCCGATGATGGAGTATGGAATACTTGTGTTGTGACTATTCATGGTTGTGTGTGGGCTAAGATACTGCCAGGGCGCCAAGACCTAGACAGGGCAACGATTAGGGTTCTCAACCAGAACCTTTGGCTCAAAAGTCTATATCGCAAGGCAGCGAGTGGGTGGCAGTGTACAAGAACTGGTACGTTTTCCGGAAGAATATGCCACTCTTCTTCCAACTCTCAACCTTGAGGACCAGGAGACTGGTTTGTCAGACCTCTATCTATTGGCCTGCCTGGCGTGAGTGACTCTATCGGTGTGGTGGCCACACCGTCCAGTTTAGCCCAATAGGTCATCGAGATGCACAAGACATCACACCGCGTCAAGGTCCAGTCTGGTTGTGTCAGAAGCTGTTGTCAACACGTAGGCGGTTTTGAATCTGCTGTTTCAGAATGTTTGTTTTGAGTTGGCTCTCCTTCATAAGTAGTACTGGGCTCGGATTTTACTGTTTTTGGAGCAATCTGGTAGGGGTAAACTCGGGTTAGGTACTTATTTACAAAAGAGTCTGGTTATAAAATCTGCGTATATGTATAGTGTTCACCTAATATCATCCGACTCTGCGACCGCTTGCTGGTGATCGAAATGTTCCTTAGGATGCTTGGTGCATCGTGTAATTTCAAATTAACTGGTAAGTCATGATATAGAGGTTATCTAATTTAGTTAACTGCACATGTATTATGTCTTTTCTTAAGATGATCAAGCAGCGAGCATTATTCATAAAGGATGCATATAAACGTTTAGATCTGGGAATTCGCTGGCGCCTCATGTGAGGCAAGTGAGTTGTGATAAACATGGTTATCGCTTGGGAACGTGAGGTGGGAATCTCCTTTTTGTCCTGGGAAATGTATCCACAGTTTACGAGCTCCAACACGAACAAAATTGGCAGGTTGTGAAGTAATTCTGATTGCTAAGACCGTCATCAGATTTGAGTGGTGTACTGCTCATGTTCATTTGTGTGTACAAATTTTTCGCTGAATCAGCTGTTCCTTATTTGTAGCACGTATCTAATGCCCGTCGAAGTACACACGAAGAATGATGGTAAAGACCATGATTACTTCGAATTCGTAATAGTTGGCGGAGGAATTGCTGGAGTTGTGTGTGCAGAGACGCTGTGTGAATTGATTCGGCCGAGTCGATTTGGCGGAGGCAGTGGGACATCAAACTGTCAGGACGCCCGTGTCGCTCTTGTTTCGGCTACGTCAACAGTAAAGACAACCATCAATCTGCAGCGCATCACAAATATGATAGAGTCCTTCGATGTTGCGGAGACGCCTGGTAGCCATTGGTCAAAGACTTGGAGTGGTACGCTAACCCTTGTTCAGGATACAGTCGACAGATTGAGGTAAGTGGTTTGCTGGTGAAATTGTTTCGTTCTTCAACAATAATATGGCTGTGGAAAGATGCGGCATTCGTCGTCATCCGTTAGAAGCTTCAACGTACCGTATGACAAGTTGGCCCACATGACTTTCTACCATGACGTCTTCATTTGAACGTTACTCTTTTGACCGTTTTTGCTTCCACATAGCTTGGGTGCTGTTTTCACGTTCAAGTGAATGGACGTGATCTGATATTCTTGGGGTCTTGAACTTGGAAATTGTGCAATTGTTTAAAGTGGAGTTCATCTGTTGCCATTTTCGTTCAGCACCATAACCCTTGGGGAGTTTCACGCCGTCTGTTTCCATCCTGCTATTGTGTGACACGACATAAGCAGAAATATTAGGCGATCAGAATGTCGCCCTTGATATTTACGACATGCAACATGTAAGCTCCTGCCTTGACTCGGTAGCTGTTAGGGCGTCCATTTCTTTCTGTTCAAAACCACCTTCGTCCTCGAGGAAAAAAAGGATTGACTCAGTCCTAATTAGCGGAACTGTTCAGAGCGGTCGAGAACTGACCTTGGCTAGTTTTTTTCACCTCCCGACGTTTTATTCCGCTGCGCCCATTAGTGACCCTAACTACTTTTTTCTGCCATTGTCTTTCTTTTTTATGATTCGGGAATGTTTTTTAGTCACTGCGCGTCATATAAGTACTTTGTATTTTTCGCCTTTGTCGCACACTTTTTGGGGCGGAACGAGGCGGTTTTTTGTGCGCGTCTTGTGGCTCGTCTTGGAAGTAAAATCAAGGGACAGTTGCGGTATTTTTTTGGATCGAGATTTCCGTGTTAATTATTGCCGGGAAGAGAATCCGAATTCTGCCAAGCGCACTGTGATAACAAGGAAGAGCCAGCGTACCGTTTTGGAGGATTTACAACAATTTGGCGAGGGAGACGGGAGTGAGTCAAGCGTTTTTCTTTCTCGAGGACAGGGGCGGTTTTGGACGGAAAGAAATGGACGGCGTGACAGTAGCAGGAAATGGTCTATCGGCTCGTATTTAAGAATGTGTTAGTCATGACTCGGAAGCCGGTTAAAGCTTGCACATTTTCTGTGCTCTATCACCCTGAGACTCTTTTCAGTGGTAAGTTTCTAGCTCTAATCCTTGGGGTGACTATGCATCTATGGTTGTTTCGAGTAACGGTCGTTCTCAGCACCTTTAGAAGACAATTCAAATGATTACACGGTACTTTATGTTTTGCAGTTTAGTTCGCTTATAAACAGAAGCGCGACTAACTCGATTAGAACAATTTACACAAATTGGAATCTACGCTTTATGCTGCAAGCAGGGTGGCACAAATGTAAACACTGCCTAGGTTTCGACGGCAGCAAGACAAATAATTGCACTGCCCAACTAGCAAACGATCGTGTGCCGCAGAGTGGGGAGGATTAGCTTTGAAAGGTCAAGTGACTGTTTTCCTCAACCCCTACACCCATGCGTTGACGTACGCTTGAGAACCGTCTTTCGCTGTAGACCCGCAATTTTTTCTAACATTCAAGATGTGATTATTTAGGTCGATATAACTTCTTTTTATGTGTATCGGAGATGTGTGCTAATGGCTTAAAAGCAACCTACTATCTGAGCATGGGCTCGATCAGGGTTTTTGACAGTAATTCGTCAACGTTTTGCATTCGTACGGCGCATCCAAGATTCGTACTTAACCCCCGTGGCTGCATTAGCCATACAGAAATGCGCGCGTACACTGACAAAGCCACTTATTCCAATGGCTGCTGCTGCTTGCCGATACTACTAGAGCGTAATACAGACACCGTTATTTCGCTGGACTGCCGAGTCAGAGAACATTTCCGTGATACAGCATTTTGTATTTTTTGTTCGTTAATGTGGACGGTTTATTCGTCGGGGCTCGATCGTTTGACTTGGTGAAGTACACAAGCGAACTCTGTTGTTGTTATTGTTGTTGTTGTCTACGGGATTTCCGGCAGTCGGTTTATGTGTTTACCGGAAACCAGCACAGCCATGAAGAAACGACATGCACACTCACTGAACATCAACAACTAATGCACTGTTGTGTCGGTGTAACAAAACGGTCTACCTCGATAACCACATTCTCAGCTACAGATGACATAATTGCTTTTGGAGATCAGCGCGGCACCAAGCAAGATAATAGTTTCACAACATTATTGCATCTCAGAAAACGTCAGTGTGTAAGATAATGAGTGAAATTAATCTATGTGTAATGAGCCAGACGTCTCTTGCCACTCTCGCTCTTAGTATCCTGATATAGTGAGTAGCAAGTTCAGTTCTTTTGAGAACAATGTTATCTTTCATTTGCACGGATTCTCATGGAGGCCAGTACACTGAGCTCTCAAAATTCCCTAACAATTTAAAACGTGCAGAAGTTGGTTTAGATGTAACGTTGTCGTTCAGACTGAAACTGTTGGAATGAGATAAAACGAATTATTAAACTGAACAAAAGGAGACCACGAAAGCTGAGTTGCCAAATCAGAGGGAACTTCAGTCCTAGTAGCAGTTATCTTGGAACATGTGTGTGTGAGATAGCATAAGTAGTATGTCTACCGGTTGCATTTCGTCGTAAACACAGGATCAATTCTGCGGTTGCTGGCATTATGGTACCATCGTACGAATTGGAATAGACTGACATTTTGCGCGTTTCTCAAAACTTCTGACATGTGCACCGAAATAACTGTCCCACTGCGTCTTTGGCAGATAACAAAAAGAACTCACAAACAAATTAATCTCAATAATAATTTTATCCTTAAGAGTTGATACTTGTCGTAATTCCACATATCGATATATCCAAAACAAATTCGAGTTTTCCGCGCTTCCGACGAAGCAATGCAATGTTTTGTAAATGTAAAAAAGGTTGAAAATTAATTGTGATCTGTTAGGTGCACAACTGGCGGCCATGATGTTTCTAGGGTTAATACAAGTTGTTTCTGCACACCGTGTGCCTATTCTTATGTATATTATCGTTAACCTAGTGTGCGTACGTTCTCAAATGTGGTTTTATGTGTTCACCAATGTCGTAGTATACATTTTTCACACTATTAACTGTGTTTCTAGTTGACCTCCTACTTAGATAGCAAGTGGGGCGTGAATCCGCGCGGTTACCTCTATACTACCCAGATATTTAACATTTTTCTAGACCTTAGCAATCCGTACCATGTGTGGGACGAGATTACAAATCTTGTCGTGAAACAGGTTCAAACTTGACTACGAGGGTGAACGTCCTACAAACTTTGAACCACTTTAATGCGACATGGACTCAAAGCGATCGTTAGCGGTGCGCTTTTCTTTCACCGTCGTTTTCTCCGTTTGTAGTCCATCCGACCATTTGGTTTTCTTGAAACTTCGAGGCCCTGACTGTCCCATTCGCTATGGACGTTTGTGCTTGACCACTGGTGGTGTTCCTCGCCTGATCACTCATAACAACCCACTGGTTATCGGACTGCGTGATACAGAAAGTTTGGTCGACTTCCAATCTCGTCTCAGGAGTGAGTTATGAGAACGATTCCGTCGTTTCACTGCATCCTAAAATGCACCACCATATTTTGAAAATGTTCTAGTTAACGAGTGAGAAGTATTGTTTAATGTGCGCTCTTCAAAACGTTCATCGTCAGAAGTCATATCCCGTAACATTTTGTCAACATTCTTTTGTTTGCGCATAATTTAAGACTGAGGTCGGTTTCCTTCTTTCAGACTGGTGCCAGATAATACGCCAGTGAGTGGAGGGCGAGTCACATTCAGCCATACGTAATAAATCCTTTCGTTATTAATAAAACATGCTGAACTGCACCGTACTTAAAGTACGGTGCCTTCATATTCGTAAATTATGTTAAAATAATGTTTTATGGCAAATACGGCGATCATCCGATGCGTACGTTTTCTGTGTCATTCATCATGTGTTCACCATTCAATGATACATTTGATCTAATTTTGCTCTCTTGAATTGTTGATCCACGGCTGTAAAAAGGGATTCAGTTGATATCGTGCCCAGTAAGATGCAAAAATACCTCGGTTATAGATAGCTACCCCCTTAATAATGAAGGTTGTCTGGAAACTTTTGTGAATACCCTGACCTGGAATTTCGAGTCTAAAAATATCAGAAGCAACTCTGATGAATTGGTCTTGTTTCTATTTAGTGGCTGATTACGCAAACAGTCGGTCGTTGTGACCACTAAACAGCTGTTTTGACCCGTTTAAGTTTTTAGTAGCTCGGACTCTGGTCCACAACCTATAATCAGTTTTCACAATGGTAATCCAAATAGTTATCTGTGGGAGTTTAGTAACACTCGATTTCAGTGGAATTGCATGGTCATGGGTAGGTTAGTTCTTGTACTTGTATCATTGACAGATCTTTTAGTCATTTGTGGTTAGGTTGCAAACTGGTGAGCATCCACCACGTACCCAGATGTGGGCTAAGAGTGGTGGTTTTGCAGCCAGTCTGCTACAATGACCATCAGTGAGTCGCAGCAGGCAACCTAGTTAGGTTTCTGCGGTACCATGCACGCACAGGAGTCTCACCCATAACCTGTGAAAGAATGCAAAGATATTAACTAAGATATTCGTCCAGTTGACTACATGATCGTGCCTTTGAACACGTTGACTAAGCGACACCAAAAAATCGGAAGTTCAAACTTCAGTCATCGAGCTTTTATGTGATTACTTTACGAACCGAAGCCAGTGTACTCAATTCGGTGGTCAAGCCTTATTGCCACTCATCGCTGGTTCCGGTGTTCTGCAGGACGCAATCCTGTCTCCTTCCTAATTTTCACTTTATATTGCATCCTTACCAGTAGACACTCACACATTTCTAATCAAATACGCAGATGATGTGTTGGGTAACAAGCACCCCACTAAATTTTCTTCTCTCACTCTGTTTGACAGCTTATCCGGCCTAGCGCGTTAGTCAGAGTTTCGCAGTTTGTCTGTTATCATATTCAAATGTGCTCACATTCGCTCGTGAAGAGAAACCAGTATGAGAAACCCTAATGCATGCTTCATTCTTCACATAAATAATGAATCTTTACCTCAGTTGTTTTTGTTAACTACCTGAGGATTACTTTGAGCAACAGCCTGGTGTGAGCACTTCGGTGTATCGATGTTTTACTTGTAAGTAGCGTGGCAGATTTCATGATTCAGATGAGACTCAAACCCAGCAAGAGATCTGCCAGCTAAGCTACGGAATCACACCAGGAGCTGAGAATTTTTCACATTTGGAGCATTGGTTGTAGACTTCCGCTGTAGATGTGTAATCAGGCTGTCGGGGGTTAGAACTTAATTTCTTGAAATGCTCTTGTCAGATCCGGCGGGCATCGGGTTTCCACTCCTTCAACTGTAGCCTAGATTGGTGTGTGATCGTACGACACAAGAGCTGATCGAGTTTTCATGCTCAGGGGACCTACTATCATTAACTTGTCATTAACCTGTAAGTTGCATGCCGTAGCAGTGGAGTTGTGTACGGCTAATCGATGGGTTGGAGCCTGTATATTGAAATTTCCTTTGTGGGATTGTTTAGTTTTTGAATCACAGGGTCCTCTGGGCTCATTTTTTTTACCACAATATTAAGTTTTTGCTTGATTTTATCAGTAGTCTAGTGAAAGTTGTACTCTTAAAATACATCAGTTGAAAGAAACTGAATGCGTCGAGTAAATCTATCATGTTCAGCTGGTCAGTTCTGAGACGAACAAATAGTTTGAGTCAGTTATTTTTTTCCACTGCGCTTGCGGATTGGGCCGATATTTTGTGGTCATTTCCACTTCAATGGATGTGAGCAACATTGATAAGACGATAAATGAATGGATATGATCGACATGATGATGACCTGTTGGCTGGATATGTTGAGCGATCGATACTCCAAAGTTTCTCATTCTTTGTTGCGTTTATGTTTCATCGTTCGTTTCAAAGTGAGCGCATGGACCTCCCATGTTTGTTGCGTGCGATCACGTGCTCCGATATGATATTCATGGAGCATGCGTAAAGCGCGTATCGCTCAGTAGACCAGGTCTCTATTCCTCGTGAATGTGTGCACGTATACGCACGCACCAACGATAACCTCTTACTGATTAATGTTAACATTAATTATTACAATAATCTGCCTGTTTGGTTGGTGTCTGCCGAACACAGACGCCTGGTGGACGATGAGGAGCTCAGGTAACTGTTTGTTCTGACTTAGACAAACGTCTCAATCTGGTGCCTGTTGAATGCCAGGCCAACACAATCTTTTTAAGGCTACCGTCGGCCAACTTCAAGAGCCGAATTAACCGGCGGATCTTCTGATCAGAATGTCTATCTGGTCAGTCAGAACAAATACAGCTATGCAATCTCGTCATTGTCCGTGTAATATTCGAGTCCATACTCGCCAAATCAACAAATCGACGAACCACTTACTCTTATTTGCACACAACTATTACTCGATCGAAAATTTTCATATGTTGTTATCCACCGGTTCGGAAAAAGCGAATGCACTGAACAACTCACCTGATTCCCAGCGTATAATGTTGACAACCTGCCTGTGTGCATCCAGCTTCAGCGGTCAGCACACCCATTTCAAGACGATGGACTTAGGCTGCCTCAGTTATCCGTTCACTCACTTAGCATGCATCGATTATTCGATCACGAATTATGGCCCTGGACACTTCGCTCAACCATATCTTAGTTTAGGCAATCTGACAGCCGCATGCTAGATTTACTGGTTATGGATCGGTATCTTACATTTTATATGTCGTATCGTAGTTGACCTAATCAACTCTGAATATTGAAAATTGTTTTCACTGTATTTGATTAGATACCCGAAGGCTTATGCTGGTCGGTAACGGAGGTATCGCAACGGAAATCGCTCATGAGGTGAAGGATTGTCAAATCGTATGGGCCATCAAAGATGCTAGTGTAAGTGCCCCGTTTCTGGATCCGTCCGCTGCCAAATTTTTGCTCAACGCACGTGAGATCATCCAAAGTGACCGTAAGCAATCGGGCGAGAACGAGGTCCCAACGCCAAAGGGTGATCCTGATGGACCTATGCAGATACGTCGAATGCGTTACGTGGTCTGTGATGATGACCAGTTGGAAGAGGAGAAAGCAATATGTGGGACTTCGCAAAAGCGATTGATCATGGTCACTGCGCAGGATGGTCAGCCGATCGGAACTAACAATTCTGTCCCGGACGTGTTGGGTTCTGCCTTGGGACCGGATTGGGCTTGTGGGAAAGACTTACGTGGGTGCCTAGACCGACACTTCGGGAGACGCCTTCTCAAGGTATACTTTCTTGTTTATGCTTACTAAAATAACGATGTTTTGTTTTCACTCTCGGATTGTATGTAAACGTACCATACTGGAATCGGCTAAAAAAACGGTAAAGAACAGACTGAGATCTAAAACGACGACAGAAACAATTTTTGTTACCTCTCTGTTGCACACCGTTTGTTGTGTTTATTAAATTAAAAGAAAACATATATATATATATATATATATATATATATATACTAGTGGCTAACTAAGGTCACTACGACACACAAAAGCGTTCCTTCTACCACTAGCTTTGTTTTTTGACAGTGCTGCTCTCATAACTGACGAAGCTTTTGACTTTAATTGGATTGTCACTATTGAGGGTGAAAGCGGATGCTCCCTCCTGTCAGTATTTGGGCAGGACTTTGCTCGAAGCGTATACTGTCTTATGACCTCTTCGTTACTAAGTGGACTAACGCGTCTCTCACTGCCTGTTCATTGGCAATAAACAAGACGATACCATCGATGTAATCTTCATTGACGTGGGATTCCGTTTCACGAGAAACGTTCATTTCCCTACTGACGAGGCCAGCCAAAGCTTTCTGCAGGATATTGTCGATGAAAAGTTTGAGGAGGGGTGTTTCAATAAGACAGCCTTGCCCCATTCCTCTAGATACAGTAAAGGATAATCGTAATCTCCCATCATCTCTTACTGACGTCTACCCTTTCACCACAGGTGGTCCATTTCTTAACAGACAACCTCAGGAACAGCCTTGTAGACTGATTTTGAACTACTGTGATTGCTGGCGGATGAGACATATGGCAATGTTTGGCCAGTTGATAGAGAGTAAAGATGGAATCAGTTAACTAAAGCTCCACGTAGAATTGCTCTTTTCCCACGCAGACCTTTTGAATAACCTGTAAAACAGAACGACGACCAGCAGTTTAGACGCAACTGAAGTCAAACGATGCCTAATAAACACATTGCCAATGTATTTATTTTGCTTGCTGTTTGCTTGTCATCGTGTACACTATTATAAAAACTCAACCGTCCTCGCTGGAGGTTTATACATTTTTTCCTACACTTTCCATTTTTGTATCTTTGGGACGTTGAAGCAAACTGTCAAAGCATTTTATTCAGTGTTTGACTGAGTGATCTAAATTCCTTGTCTTATTGGTTTGCTCAATCTTACTGGTCGATCAGGATGGAATGCCTAATCGAATCTGTTCAAGGTCACCATCAAAATCGCACATGGTGTAAGGTAATTTTACTTGTTCATTTCTTTCTTTTATAATTTTAGATTGTTTATCAAGTTCGAGTAAAGCGTGTTCTCACTCCTTCAGAGTTTGAACTCTTGGGCACGACGATGACGGATCCGTTCCCGAATGATACAGAAGACAATCTCGACTCTGGGTCATGGCCAATCTATGTTGAATTGACCAATGGCGAAACCTATGGTTGCGATTTAGTCGTTAGCGCTGTGGGCGTGGAGGCCAGTTTCCAACCCAACCGATCCTGTGTCTCGGAGGCCAACGCGGGGGAGCTTTTCGGGACGCTGTTCCATGTGGCTCCTGCCACCGCTGGCGGTGGTGTGCTGGTTGACGATCAGATGACAACTAGTGTGGAAGACGTTTATGCTGCCGGAGATTGCGCTTACGCGAATTGGACATGGGCACCACATTGGTTTCAAATGCGGTTATGGAGTCAGGCTAGGCAAATGGGGTTTCAGGTTAATCTTGGAATTTGTGTTCGTGCGTATGCACAATTTAGTATAACTTCTTTAGAATGTTTTTTTCATTAATGCTTGAAAGGTAGTGCTTATATTTGCACACTTCGGTATTGTCATTCTGACAAAATTACACACATCTTATGAAGGCTCGTGTAATATTGTCCAGCACACTGTTTGAGTGCATAGTTCGCATTCTACATCAGTTTGATGTCCATCCGTTTGATTAGTGCTATTAGATTTGCGCGGCTTATTTTTTTTGCTTATGATATTTCCTTTCTTTCCTCAAGGCTGCCAAGTCAATGTTTGGTCACAGTCAAGGAGTGGCTGAAATTCCTTTGGATTTCTCCTTTGAATTGTTTACTCACGTTACCTACTTTTTCGGGTTTAAGGTAGGTTTTCGAAGGCGATTTGTGCATGCAGTTTCACATATTGCGTACAGATCTTCAGTTTTTTTCATTAAAAAATGAAACAGATATTGGATATTATTCTTAGTGCCTTTATTCCTGAGCTTAAGTTGGTAGAATGGCAGTGAAACTCTCTTTCCCACTCGTGCTATTCTAACGGTTGTTTCTGTCACCATGAAACCTTCTATCCTGGTTGCTAATGACAGTATGAACTGCACTGGAGTAATCATTCGTTCCGAACTAGTCTAGCTTGTCCGGTTTAATAGTGATCGCGGTGACTAAGCAGTACCATCAGTTCTTTGTTGCCAAGACTATACCGTGTCGTGGTGCCTGCTATCCTGTCAAGATGTGCCACGTTTACCTCAAATTGCACTTGTAGACAACTTTTACTGTCCACTTGGATCATATCCTTCAGACTGATTCTAGTAGATCCTGAAAGTTCTTTCTTTTGAGTAACGTTCAGAATGTACTAGGCCACAACACGGCATTACGAGCTGGTTATTTTCCTGCTATAGTAATGTTTTTTTTTCAGTTTTATGTTTCAATAACATTGTAGAGTGTTCCCAATTAAAATTCTTTTGTCTTTGTATCAGTTTATTATGTTCCGAGGGGTCTCTTCAGCATAACCCTCTGTTTACCGTTTGATCCACTTTAGGCTTGTTGGTCTCAGTTTGGACACGTGTGAGCACCTGCAACAGTGTGATCCCCATGGTTTGCATTTGAACATGTACATCCTAGAAGAATGGTTTTTTGGCCCCTCTTCTCCCACGCCAGATAAACGCTAACACAGACGCACACATAACTTTTGATGGATTGGTGATTATCCCTTGGGTATTTTAACCTGTGTTTGCCAGCCAGTAAGTCATCGACACGAAATACTTAACTCATCAATTGAGAACTACCATAGGTCAGTCAGATCAGTGCATTTAACGTCACCTTACTGAGTCACACATACTCAGTGCACGTGGCTGTATCCGTTCCGTTTGAGCGCACGCATCTGCTTGTTCCATGGGATCGCAACGTAAGATGCTGAGGCGTTCATTTTGAGGACACCATATCAGGTGATATCGTTATCCTGATTAGTCATCACTTTACTAAACGGAAATGTCTGTTTAGTCCTTCAAAGCAACTACAGCCATAAAATTTCCTTGTTGTCCATGAGGCAGTCACATTCATTTCTGAGTGTACTAGATAAACCATCAGCCACGCGTGTTAGTAACCGCAACCAGGGCGAAGTCGTGAATCAGCCGTTGATTACTGTGTGCATCTACCGAAAGTCAAAAGAACATGGGCACTTATCGTTGAGCGTATTTCCGGGCGCACCGTCTGACCCACATTAGCGCACTTAGGACGTCAACGTAGGCATTTTTGACGTGTGTAGTATTTGTGAATCTAGTATGCTAACCATTTTCCTATTGACTTCATGCTAATCGGGATCAAATTATTAATTTGAAAGGTTCAGCGGCAATCAGTTGTGAGTAAAGCTGAGATTACTCATTCTGACGGCATAATTAGCTCCGTTCGGTAACCTTTCGATTAGGATTCCGCGAGCAGATGAGATCCAACAAGTGTGGAATTGAAATCCGCTTCTTTCGGGAGCGGAGGGGTTGGCAAGTAAACTATGATTGTTTGTGAATGATGCTGACCTCATACCAGTCTGAATCCTGATTACTAATCACTGGTCAGATTCAAGTAATGGTATTTGCCATCAGTTTTCTTCATGTGGATTGGTTTAGCTTTGAACTCAGTAACTCTCTGTGTTATATTTTCATCTGAATCACCACGCTCTGTTCATCATCGCTTGCATTCTCTATCTGAAGCTGTTCATGCGTGATTCGTTATCCAGTGGTAACATAGAAAAGACTGGTTTGTATGTGGATTTATTATTATTATTGCTATTACACTAGCTGAACATCTGAATTTTCTTTTCGACCCATTCAGGTGGTACTGCTGGGACTGTATAACGGTCAAGGCTTGGATTTGACTTCATCCGATTGCTACTTGTTGTTACGCGTGACATCCGGCAAAGAGTTCGTGAAATGTGTGATGCAGTCCGGTCGTATGCAAGGTGCTCTACTGATTGGGGAAACAGACTTGGAAGAGACGCTAGAGAACCTTATTTTGAATCAGTTGGATCTGACGCCGTTTGAGAATTCACTTTTGAATCCAGACATCGACTTGAGTGATTATTTTGATTGATAGTTGAGTCAGTTTCTTGGCGTGTTTCCGCCACTTGAAACCGGTCCTCAGATTTCGGAAAAACTATCGGCTGTGACATCGGTCACCATCCTGTACATAAAAGGATTGTCTGTATTTTGTGATATGTAATCTCCTGGAATAACCCGTTTCATGCCACTCTTTGTGGAACACTGTTCAAATTTTTTTCAGATTGGCAGGACTACCTTTAGCAAGTCGTTGCTTCATTTTAAGTACAGTTGGTGTCATTCTCCATTACCTTATGAGAATACTCCGTATACAAATGAACGACTAGGCTACCTGACTATGTGCACTGTTTTGAAAAGTTAATCGAAAATTTAGTGTTGGTCGGTTAATTTTATGGCGCATTGTCATTATAATTGGGTGAAAAATCTCCTCGTAAACTTCTGTGATATTTCTACGATAAAACGGAGACAAATAACGCCAATTTGTAGGATCCCCTACAGTCAAAATCAGGTGGGATGTTAGATGATTAAAAACCACCCGTTTGCATATAGCATTCCCATGAGAAACCGGTAATACACCATTGGTAGTTAGTGTCTGAATAAATGTATGGCGCAAACATCCACGCAGTTTTGATCAAAAACTGATCAAAGCTGTTGCTGCCATTACGATAGCTGAACTGGTTACAGACCACTCCACGACTGCTTATTCCAAGGAGCTAAGTTGGTATCCTAAGCATCAGATTAACCTCTGATCGGATTGGAAGGATAGCAGATGTGTACAGAACGCCTGTATCTCTTCCAGCGTTTCGTTTACAGATCTCGAACTGAGTTTAGACTCTTACAGTAGTATCCAGTGGCGTGACGAGGCTGATGTCAATCCTGGCTGTCGTTTATTAAAATATCCTCAGACCGTTCTCGATCCACTGTGTGCCGATTGCAGTTATTGTTTCAGTAACTAGACTTGCGTTATCAAACTTTTTCGACGACACCATGGAATTCACTGATTATTGAGGAATCAGCTCGATATATGCCATATCTGAAGTTCAGTTCCATATGTATTCAGGCATTTCCCCTCACATTTAAACTCCGGGAAGTGGATTTCTCAGGGTGGTGGTCGTCAGCCGCATTGAGTATTTTTAAGTCTTTGATGTTGGTGGGACAACTGATATCCACGCTGCTTTGGCTCACCAATAAAAATACTTCGAGCAGTTTATGCGAACGATATTTCTGAATTATCTGTCTCCCATTTTCACTTGTCTAGAGTACTGCTAGCACTTGGTTAGAAAAATGAATCAAATCTTCGAGCTGAGTTTGCCTTGTCTGTTTGTGTTAGCTGATCAGATATGTACGTTGCAGTCAGCTATCGGGTTTGGTGATATTTGCGCATAGTTTTGCATCCACTTCTATCTGCTTATAATCAAAGTAAAAGTATTCCATCTTCCGCCTTCCAATAGTGTTTTATTGACCATTTGATAATAATTGAACGTTGTTGTCTGACATCCAAAACCAGCACGCGACTGTACTGAGTTTACAGTTGTCAGGCTGGAGTGAAGTAAGTTAGGGAAACACCTTAGACATAATAATGGAGTTCCTAGAGGTGTTTTTGAGGATTATTGCTTCTGAATGTGTGTTCCGTTGACTTGGATACATATTCCGCCTAACTTCTCACTGGGCTTTTGGTCTACTTTATGATATTCAATTACTGATAAGTAGTTTAACAGATTTGACAATTTAGGAGAGAACCAACTGGATTCGATCCAGCGACAGAAACAACATACCCAAACGCGGCAAATGCTCTACCAGCTGAGCTACAAAGCCACACCAGAAGTTGTGAAATTTATGCTAAACAGGCTGGTAAAACAACGTCACATAGACAGAAGGCGTTTACTATGATAGAGTGCTTGAACCTCAACTGAAAGATCACCTTGATGTAAAGGTGGATGATGACCGAGTCTACTAAAACAAACGGAGATCACTCTTTAACTGTATTGATCTTAGAATCGGATTTACCGGGATGTCGAAAGTGATTGGAAATATGGAATCTCGTCCTGGCATCATCAGTACCAATGGACTACGTACTGCGATTACCCTCTACGCTTGAATCCTACTGTAACAGTAAACCGCTCGACATTTGTGCTCTAGTGTACATTTGCGTTGAGGCTCACAAACATTTCCAGCCTGTTGTAATAGAGGAAATCGAAATTATTAAACTTTATGTTATTTTTTGAATCAGCTGGGATATTTCAAGTTGAACATCACTCGCTCAGTAAGTCAATGATTTATATGGCTTCAGCTTAGAGAAAAGTCCTAGACTAAGGGTCATCGATTGGAGTTAACAGACAGTAACTGTGTCTCCTCTTGAGGTGATCGGGCAATCTGATCATTACTCACAAGCGAAAGTGGTTGAGCATTCACATAATGCCTTATGAGATGTCAATGGCGCATTGATAAACATGCTTGCCTCATGAAGGCCTAGTCAGAGTTCTAGTCCCCGCCATGGCAAGGCTATGCACTACTGACGAGCTCTAATGAAACCGAAACTCGAGTCTAGTGTTTCTTTTCGAAAGATGCTGGCTAGAAAATCTATCTTGATGCGAGAGCTGTGATCAAATGTGAGTGATGTTCAACTTGGAACTGGAATGTGTTTCAGGTCTGTAATTGAAACGGAACACATTTCACAGGTTAGGCAAAGCTGCCTGATCGCTCGAGATTCGTTTATTCAGATTGGCATCGAAACCAGGTAGCCAACTGTGTATTGTGGCACTGCATAGAAGCTTACCTACGAAATTCAATATAATCTAGGGTTAAGTATAGTTGATTCACGTCGAGTGGCTCACAGACTGTTTTTTTCGACTGAGTTTTTCAGTCTACCTCTATGAGTGTTGCCCAACTTTTGCTCCGTAAAGTATAAATCGTTTGAGCGTCGACACGTTTATTTCTGTTTGCAAGACATTTGTCAGCAAGCTTGTTGAGTAACGAGTAGTGCCATGTGTACGCATCTTCATTGAATGATATGCGTACCGGGACGGATACGACTTTACAGATTTAAAGAAATACCGTTAGAAGTTGTAACAATTTTGTTAACGTTTAAATCTGTCTAACTCCACATTCACAGAGATTCCGCGCACAGTCGCACACAATACAGTCTTCAGTTTACTGTTGTAATAAATCTTCGCTCTCGGGATCATCATTTTCAGTCACCTCATCTAATGCACTAAGGTCATTTTTCTCATAGAGTCGTGGAAGCCTGTCCGTTGTTCTGCTACCCATAGTTGGAAATAATTCCTTCAAAATAATGGTAGCCAACTTGTACAACTTTTTCATCGGTTGCTGACCCCGTTGTATAAGAGGTAAAGTTGTGAAATCGGTTTTGCTCAGGCGGACAAATCTGCTACTTCGAGACGTGTCTTTACGCGGTGGACGATCGCGTAGTATTTGTCCCATTGGAGGCAACTGTTTAACCGGATCCGGCGAGCTTCTAGTATACGAATCACGCGATTTTGGCGTATGTTTTTGTCTTTGTATGGATTTCATCTCTTCGGACCATTCTAGTTCTTGCAACATCTTACGTTGCATTTCTTTATAGTGTGGTGGGTGATTAATGCAATAGTAAATATCGCCCAAGATCCGGTAACGTCGTTCATCCCTTACTTTTGCCCCATGTGTATCATAGCCCCAAATAAATTTGGACTTGTGACAAAAGTGCACCGCAGATATCGATCGAAAATGTTCTGCTTTACGAATTGGAAGCTGGTCGGTCTGTGTCTTTGCACTGGTAGAACAAGCCCTTTCAGAATTGACCTGAATGATTTGTTCTATATAGTCCACTGGAATTTCCCAGGGCAACTGGCGGTAATTTGTGCAACTCAGTGTTGGGGTCCCATATTCGTTACCTTTTAGCTCTTCCGATTTAAGGATAGGACTGACTGACATTTGCCGATTGATCGCACAGTGTAACCGACCGGCGTTGTTCAAGGTGGAGGCATCTGGAGAAGTGTACATTTCACCACTATTTTATGTGTGCCGGCGTGTTTGTGGACTTGTTGACACTTAATATGCAAAATATTATCGATTGGAATCGGTTTTGAAATTGCTTTTGGTCTGAAACTTCTGTAAAGATGAATATACGGTTCATTTTACCCACCACTACTGGTTAACTGTAAATTGGGCTCAAGTAGATGCCTTAAGTCGCATTTCGTTTCACAACAAATAGTTAAAATCCATGTTCTCTTCAGAGGGTGATAGTTGAGAAAGGATTGACAAGGAAGGCAGTCATATAGCATTCACCCTACCGACTCCGATTCCATTTTATGGACAACAAGGAGTCATGTTGATGCTTAACTGTCATACAGTCAGGGACAAACGACCTTGGCTGAGATGGTAAAACTGAAACGATGAGGATTAGACTGTGTTACCCCTCTCTTAATAGTGAGTCAGCAAATGCCAGATTATGTTCTTCTTACACACCTGCGTTGTAAGAAAGCACAAGGTGACAGCGACTTCCTTGTGACTTCCATTACTCTTCCTCATCAGCTACCATTATTTGGCCGTATAGTTAAACGACGGTTGCGTTTAATTCGCTAACCCAGATTAGTTGCCCTCTCCCAGTTGAACACTAATTAGCGATCAGGACGGCGGCTCGGGGGATGGGGATGCTTCAGGGACACGAACCGCAGTGATATGTTTAACTAATTGGTGAGTACGGGATTTTGATTGTGGGTTTAGGATGTTGCAATTTCTTAAACGAACCAGACACTGTCAGTTATTTATTGCGACATAGTATGGAACTGACAACCAGTAACTGCATAGTGAACGATGGCAATAGATTCGGGGTATTCTTCATGATATCCGCAATTCAGATCACAGTTAGTGCATTCACGGAGAAATGCTAAGTGAAAAATAGTTGTTTCAGACGTCTGCATAAAACAAGTCGTGAATCAAACAATTATTAGCACTTCGCAGTCTCATGGGTGATGTAATGTAGGTGACCATTCGAGTAGTCTGTTGTGTGGGGTTCTTTCGCATAACAAGTAAGTATTCCATGATTGTAGAGATCAGTGGCGTGGATTTTAGATGGAGTTGGTGGGTTAAATATCAAGATGGCTGGGTTAAAAGGACTGTCTATAGGAAGTCCACGTGGTCCGGTCAATACTCAAACTTCAGCAGCTTCACACCGGTCCAACATAAACGAACATTAGTGAATACGCTTTTTACACTGGCAAGGCGAATCTATACCCATGACAGTCTTGTGGAAGAACTAGATCCGATTACTTCTGTCCTACACTCAAATGGTTACCCCAGAAGGTTCACAGATGGGCACAGTAGACAAAAAGTACCACCCGAAGAGGTTGTCACGGTAGAGAAAAAGAAGGTCTAAATTGAGCTGCCTTTTAAGGTTGATTATATTATGCGCCAAACAACACAACGGTTGAGGAATTCAATTAAGCGAACTTTCAGTGCAGCTGAACTCCGTGTAATCGCTCGGACTCAGAAGTTACCGGTGCCTTCAGTCAAAGGAGATCAGCCTATCGGTGCTACTTCACATTGTGTTTACCAGTTTGTATATAACTGCGGAGAAAGTTACGTAGACAGAACCGAGAGATGCCTGGGCTCCAGAATGAAGGAACATCTACCTACATGGGCGCAGAAGTCCGTGTCACCGGAGAACGGCAATGTTGTTGAAACGCGTAAACAGCCAGCTTCCTCAGTCGCTAGACACGTCCTGACCACTGTTCACGTTATCGACCCATCTTGTGCATTCAGAGTTCTGTTACGTCATTCTACCTCAATAATCTTACGCTTTGCCGAAGCAGTCGCAATCAACCGACTCAAGCCAGTTCTCTATGATAAGAAACAGCTTTTCGTGAACTTGACCCTTCTCTGGACTTAATGTTCTGTCCTAACCCGCTTATTGATTATCCACCCGTGTTATTGTAAATTTGGTACTGACGAGTCAATAAGAAATGCTTGCATCTACCAGTGTTCGTGTTCTAACTGCTTTGTTCACATGTCAAGTTGTTCGTCGAGTTCGGATTTTCGATTGCAGACGTTTCGTCATCAAACGAGCTGACATTAGTGTGCAGGTATTTGAGTGCAAAGGTTCGACCACCCGTCACCTTCAAGTCTCTACTTACTGAATGTCACATCGTTTGGTGATGAGACACACTGGGCGAACTGAACACCTAAATTCAACTTGGCTTGACTGATTACGGAACGAGCGATCAGGTATTGCACAGTTAATTTGTTTTTACGTCCCACAAACCACGGACTGGTATTCGGTGAGTTGTACGAATGATAACTACCAGTGTTGTCAACTAAGAACGCGGATGGCGCAAAGATTGTTTATTCGGAAGGCCAACACCGGGTATATGCTTCAACACAACAGACAAAAGCACATTTACATATAACACTGATCCCGGGACGTCACGTTTATCAATGCCAAGTTCTTGTACGGAAAACGTCATTTCATGACAGTGTACTCTATTTCTCCTTGCGCCATCCCTCGGTTACTTCAGGACCCAGTTACGCGCTTGCGCCTGACTACTGAGTAGTAGTGAGTAGTATAGCATGGTCGTTTGTTTTCACCACACCGGTGGACAGTTGAAAGAATCCATGGAGTTTCCTTATGACATTTATCGATCTACTGAACACAGACGATATGCATTAAACTTTATTTGTGGATATTGAACCTTCGTCTAAATACTTGTTCATCAGTGGAAGGAGTTTTCGAGAAACGTGTTTCGCAATTTGACGATACTGTCACTAGATGCAACAAACTTCAAAGGACGGTTTTGCAGACAAGCTCCGTGTAAATAGGAAACGGGGGTGGACGTCAGTCAAAACACCAGTGAACCAAGATCACAAAAGGTGCGATGAAATAAAAAATAGAGATGCATGTGAGGTGGGTACTTTCGGCCGTTGGCCGGTGTGCATTGATGATTGTTGGAACCGTCACATTTGGTGAGGTTTTAGCGAATCGCCTTAGTGTATCTATCGTTGAAAAGAAAATTGTTTCTCATTGGTTTAAGTGAACCGTAGTTACTCAATCAAGGCTAGTTGGGTGGAAACTGATTTGCACTATTAATACGAATATGTATTGTTGTTAAATATTGAATGATTTGATACTGCGCACGGTTTATATTTTCTGATGAGATGACCGACGCGTTCGATGAACATATCGGTTACACCTAAGTGAATTATGACTCACCCCGTCAAGTGTTGCAATGTGGCTTGATCTAGCGCTTATTCATGCCTTGTCAATTATGTTCAGTACTGGTTTTTTCTACGCAAACATCCCACATCTGAGGAGCATATTTAACAAGATAATAAAAACGGGCACTGAACACATCTAAAGGGCATGGTTTGAAATGTACATTTAAGCAAAACAGTTATTACTAGGCACCGTTCTTGTCTGTAAAGGGCAGCAAGCAAGCATGTCTACCATTATGGTAACTGCTTCAGCTCATGTTCTTGTTTCTTCGATGGTTTACTGAGGGACGTATTAACGTAATATTGTAAGTCAGTCGACGCGCGTAGAACATCTGACTGCTAAAACTTGACGCAGTCTCTCAGCGAATCTCGTGGCGGTTTCATTTTCACACATCACTTGGATCTTCCATCTGTCATTGTGCTGTTCAACGAGCACATCACATATCCTAAGCGTTAGAATTCACCTGTGTTGTGAGTCAAGGATGCGGGCGGCACAAATTTTGTTTATTCAGGAGAACTACACGGGCTATGTGCCTCATCATAGCAGACAAATCTACTCATCTGTGTATAGCACTAATCCCAGAGCGTCACGATTGCTACGGATGCCAAGGCTCAGTTCCGTGAACCATTTCTCACCACGCTGCACTTCAATGATTATTGTATTTCTTCCGCGGCTACTTCAGTGTCAAAATCCATGCTCTTGTCTCTGCTGAATAGTAGCGGCGTGAGTAGTATGGTGCGATCGATCGTTCTTTTTACACCTCGTTCCCTAACTATTCTGCTCAAACTGTTCAGTTATCTTCATAGAAGGTGGTTACATTCACTGGACATTTATTCAATGATTAAGAATTTGGTCAATTCTGCTTTGATGTGAACTAAAAAACATTCTTCAGAGAATTTTGGTGTGATGCACGATCAAGTCACACTAGAAGGTGTCCGGACGATACACTCACGAAATTTCTACACATCACTGTATCTAACATGTGTACTTTGACGAGGCAGGTCTCTGAAGCATTTCTAGCAGTCAACCACTGCCTCTATGCAGTAACGTCTCTCGAGTCGGTAAAGTGAACTGAGTGCTAGAAGTTCATTTAGTGCACTCAACCTGAATCAGTTGTCTGATATACTGGAGGGTTGACGTACTTCTTCATGAAAATGAATCTCTTCACACAGAACTATAACATATTTCGTCCAATAATGCCACATGTGAACGGCATTGTTGTACAGTAAAATATCTATAACCCTCTTTGGAATGACAGTCCGTTTCATGTAGGGTAAAATCGTCTCTCGGGAGGGTGAATAGATCTGATGAGACGGTTTTTATACACTATGTTGGATTCTGAAGATACATCTGCGAGCTTTCGGATATCTTTTGAAAACCTTGCGGTTCCAACTCCAGATGGTTCTGAATGAAGTATGTTTCTTCTAAAGTGATACATTTTAGAATAGGAATGCCGTTAAACAATCAAAAGGCGTGACAACAAACTAACGACAACTGTTATCTTGTTTCAGGTTAATTTTGACGTGGTACTTTTTATTCCATTAGCGCAAACACACTGCAGCCCTTGTAACCACTGACTAACTCACAGTCACATGCTAACATCCAATCACTCTTTTGATTCGGTCTACTGACATTCTTGTTGTGATACAATGCACTTCTTATTACAGGCCACCAAGACTGTTTTTCAGTTTGCATGGATAAGCAATACTTAGAGAATCATGTCATTCTGCCGATAACAGATTGCTGTTAACTCCGCACCATGCTTCTTGTCCTGTTTTTTTCTGTTGTCAAAGTGGAACGTCAAGTTTTCGACTCGGAAACTTTCACAAGTTTGCCATGCACTGGGACTAAATCGATCTCTGTTAAATATCACCTGTTTTATGAGAACCAATCAACTGTCTGTTCACTCACGCTTCGATTAAACACGAGATTCAACGAACAGGCAATTTCACGTGATACGAATTGCTGTCCGTTCAGTTGATCGTAGACTTGAACATGTTTTTAAGCGCTCAAGATAGTATCCGTCAAAATCAAGAATAGACAACAAAATGAGGAATACGGTGAGTCGGAAAAATGTTGTAAACAAAATGAAATGTTAAAGATTGTAAAACTGTGTCACTTTAAGTAAATCCTGAGCTACTTATCTAACTAATGAAGACAAGGTTGAGAATATTTGCGTCCTACCGATCCGTTTCATGCAAACTATCTGGTTCCTGCTTTTATTGTGTTAATTCGCTTTTGTGACGTTTACTGGCATTAGCCAAATTCGACGCACTTTTCTGTTATGGTAGTGAATCAGATTTGCTTCATTAAAGAAGGCAGGTCGTAAGGTGATCTGAACAGATTATAAATGAACTCCTTAGTAATATTGCAAGAGGTTTTGTCGGGGAAGTATTTTTAGCATGCAGTTAATATGGGGCACTTTAACTTGTATATACATACTACGATTCCAGTTTGATATAGTAAATCCAGCCACCACAATACGTGGAGAATTTGAGGTGAAATCTGAGGCGGGTAATTAATCTGTAGGCTTTCTTTTGCTAATCAGGGATGAAAGCTTAAGGAAGCAGTTTGGAATAAAATGTAACAGGCAGCTTGATCCATGTATAGACAGGACGCTTTGATAGTCAACGAACAGTAATTGCTATTTACTAGTTTTAGTGGAAAATTACCTAACTCAATGGTCATGATCAAATCGATTTAGTGATTGGAAAGCCCACTCTGGGTTGTAGTGGAACCAGGAAATCAAACAACCATGTAACAAGACAATCTACAGGAACTGTGCACGGTGCATTCCACCACCGTATGTTGCCGTATACTGGAAGAACGTTCCTGCTGAATAACAGAGAAATTCCATGGAAGTCTCTTCCCCCATTCTGTTAGAAGGGATCGGCGCCACGGTTAGCTGCCGGTGACAACGATCACGTGAAAGCAGAAGCCAAGGCGCGCGAGAACAAAGTGTGTATTGATTCAAACAATATACAGATAGTTAATATGCCCAATGAACGTAACAGGTATGAAAGTAGTGCGTAATAAGAGGGTGAAAAAGTAAGACTCTACAAGACACAAGCACTACATCTAAGGTTCACTGCGGGCTGCTGTGTAGCTAAAGTGACGTGCGTGTCAGCATGTTGAATTGGTCCGTTTCAAAAGCACGTCGAAGAACTGGTTCGTTATCCCTGATGTTTTCCCACAATTCACGAATAGTGCTACAAAAACACTGAAGACCGTCATTCGTGGAATATCCTCCATAAGCGCACCAAGTTTAACAGTTGCGTATAATGATAAAATGCATCAAATCCTTTTGCTCTTTGTTCATCGAAAGAATTATAAATAACCTCATATAACCAGTCGGGAATGGCATAACTATCTAAGCCGGCGGACTATCAGCTGCGTTCACAAGTTCCGGTGACTGTCAGCCTGGGTGTGGATTCTTGTTATATTCAGGGTCAACTTCTGAGTCGTTGTGAATGTCTGACACCGCCAGTTAGTAGAGTAATTGTACAGCCTATGCGGCAGAGCTAACCAAGAGGTTATCTTCAACATACTTTGAGTACACAAATCTGTACGTATGGGCGGTTTATAAGCAGTATAACTGGAATCGGACTATGCCAAATCAGTTTAGTGGTAGGACTGGCTTGTATGATGTGTGTGTGTTCAATCTCGAAAGAATGAAGTGTTGGTATGAGACTGGATTGGCTTTCCTCCCGTGGCTGTTTTGGTAACCAGATTACGTGAACCTATGTATCGCTTCATCTATCCAGATGCCTCCATCACATTGGCTTATACTCTTGTTTATACTCTTGAGAACAGCAAAAACACATTACATCTGTAATATTATCAAACAGTAATAGTGCTTGGGCTTCGACTGATAAGTGAGTAAAGGTTTACAATATTCAAAGCTTACCAGGCGTATGCGTGTTCAGTCTTGCTCTAGGGCCTACCAGTATGGAAAGTGTGGATAACATTTTGCTATTTCATCATTTTTGAATTCACTTGTTAGCCTGTATTAGTTGAGACGATTGTGTGAGCATCCACGTGGTCTTCCAGTATATAACTCGGAAATTTTCACGTTCACGACTAATGACTGAGTTGATAAAAGTGCACTATGTTCGCTGGCTTAGGCACATATACACTCACTACGTTGCCCGAGCTCCTGTCGCATCACATTGTTAATTATGCTTGCTGTTGCGTGAAATACATTACAACACGATAAGGAGGCGATATATTCCTGGGCAAGTGAAAGTTCTAAGTTTCTTACTGTGCGACGTTGAGAAGTGCCATCTGTCAATTTGGAGAATGTTAGACCACTCGCGCTGCTGGTTGCAAACGCTTTCTGACAATACACTGTATCACAGTCAGTGGCGAGATTGTCTGTCGACTCAATAAATTTCCACAGTTTTGTCCGTTTATTATTCGGTTTATTGCATGCACTGTGTTTAATAATTCGCTTTCTAACCGGTTGACTATTATCATGATCGATGGCAGCCTGATTAACAATATCGAACCTTAGGGTTCAAAACTTAAACTGTACGGTCGTGTAATGAAACCTTAAATAAAGCACACAGGTTAAGGAAACCAGAGTATCCCTCTTTTTATTGATAATTCAGCTGCTTTTAAAACAAAATTATCGTGATTTGGCAGAGTTGTCTTCGAAGTAAGTGTAGTTAATCTTGTACAGCAGTGAAAGCCGTAAGGAGGCTGACTGATTTGTTGGAGATGTCTTAATTTCACCTATAGCTCAGTTTGTTTGCAAGTTGTGCTGATGTTGAGTGCTCGAACGTAGGCGTGGACGGTTTTTACCAATTAGGCCTAATCCCTTCTCTATACTTTACCTGTTGATTAGAGCTAGCTGTTCTCTACTTGCATGTGTGCCAGTTATTTACCGGTGCACACCGCAGATGCATTGCCGCCATGGATGATGGGGATGATGATGATTACGATTGGGTTCTTACATGTGTAACCACAAATACTTTAATGCTTCCTCGTCTACGAAAGTTCTGTAACTCCTAACATGGAAACCACTAGGTGGCACTGATAGAATTGTGGATTGACTGAAATGGTTCTGAATGAACAAACAGCAGTGTAGGAACACGGTTCCTTTTCTGAATCTCCTAGGTGAATGAAACATCAGGACCTTGCTCACGGAAAGACGCGTATTCGTCTAGTTTGGTCGCTGTTTTTACGCACCCACCACACCGTGGTGTTTGTGACAGCAGTCAATCAAATTTGACAGAAACACCACAAATCTAGAAGCATGTGTTAAGGAGTTCCATAGTTTAGAAGACCAAATAACCCTTAGCCTCAGTGAGTGCGGTTTAACGTAATATCTCAAGTATGCCATACCACCTGAACTTAAGGGTCGAATTCATAAAACTACAATTGGAGTCGTTTTACATCACCACAGCTGTTACACAACAGGTAGCTTTGTTTGTGAATAGTATAGTGCGTACAATCGAGAACGAAATGGCGTGTCTCAACGCCATGAAGGTGATGGACCGAAAACGACTATTGGAATAGTGTATACACACTATGAGAGACGAGACCATTGTATTCCTAATCTGAATGAAGGGTGGTGTTCATCATGTGTATCCGATTTCCCCCTCCCTGCTCACTTTTTTGTCATGGACGACATTTTGGAAGGTACGCTTGAGGACTGCAATAAGCTTGCTGATGAGCTTCTTCCTGACATTACATTACCCGACGTTGAGTAAGCAGATGACACTGTTTTACTTAAACCCTCTGCCGAAGACATTCAGACTATACAGAACAAGGTGGGTAGTCGGGCTGGTTTGTACGGAATGTGCTTCGCACGTTCAGATTGCAAAGTGTTGCTTCAAGACTGAGGCATTTCCACTCCTACTTTTTATTGCAGTTAATCCGCTTTAGACTGTGAACAGTCTCACACACTAGGGTAGCACTCTGTCAGGGGCAAGATAAATTGCTGATGAGACATCGGCAATTTTTATTCCATCTGTAAACCGTTCTTCTAAAATATCTAACTTCACTGTTGAGGTTAGCAGTGGTCCTAGACACAGTACCTTCTGATCATGCTCAATGCTACTGAGAAGAAATGAATGATGACAAAATTTTCCCCGGGGTAAATTATACCACAACAGATGAACGAACGATGTCAGTGCACTTCGGAGCCATATTTACCACAATCTTTATTGGCATCACGAAGTAAATCATGGGCTGTTTTGTAATTTCCAACATCCTGCGGTGCAGCAAATTGACTGACAATAATAATCGAGGAGAAAACCAAGAAAAACGCTCCAGTTCAGACAAACACATCCTTCCTAAATGACCTTTACGCGACCCAAACAACCAGACAATATGGGTGCTACATCAAATCAGCTTACTCAACTTTTCAGTTTTTCTTTTCTTAAAGCTTGTCATGGAGAGGTCTACAGTGCACATGCAAGCAAAGTGGATTTCGACCAATTCGACAAAACAAGTGAAGCAGTCGACTGATCCCCTGTGACATCAAGTAAGACAGTAGCTTGCAGGGATGGGAACCCTTATTTATAATCGGTCTTCCTAGGAACTGTGAATGCTACAGAAGTGTTGTCTGGTATATGCGACCCTTGAGCTTCAGAGAGATAGCCTTCTGTCGCCATAAGTGCCTAAGATTAATAAACACCGCTATAGCCTTATAAATACACGCCTCTATTTCATTCCCTACACATTTGCTGCCGTAGCTAATGCAACCTCCCAGACATACAAACCGGTCAACAACTTTCATGACTTCATTATGTAACATCAAATCTAAGTAATTACAGCAATCTTGCAGAAGCACTCTGCATTTCGAGGCTGCAAAGCGCATTCCGAAGTACTTAGCAGAACGGGAAATTGCGTTCAGCGTTGCTTGTGCCACTTGAAAGTTGTCAAACAGCAACACCTTGTCGTGAGTTTATCTACATGAGGTGGAGGCCATATATTAGAATGTATCAAAGTACAGAGTAACTATTGTGAGATGACGTGAACATTAGGCAGGGCTATTTACATTGCAGAAGGAATTACGAAATCAAATTATCAAGTAATTCTAGCTAGCCATTTGTGCCAGCAAGTGTGATTGTCATGTAGTCTTAAATTATTACCTGTGTGGACGTGAAAATTCGACTAATTCCTCACAACTGATTGAATAATATTGCAACATATCTTTTAAGGTTTGGAAGCGTATGTGAACACTAACTTGCTTATGCTAGGGCTTCTGTGCATGTATCTTTAGACCTCCCCAAGAGAATTTTCGACCAATAAGTCTGCCTTCCACAACTAAACTAATCACTGAAAATCTTCTTCTACGCCAGTCAACATTGCATTGTGCAAGGTCAAAGCACTTAATGTCCTTCCCATACAGGTTTGAGTGACAAATGGTGAGTAGGGGAAGTGGTTATGTTCGTAAAGTGTCGGATAAGTGACTCCACGAACAAGATGATTTATTTTCTCCATATGAGTGAATATTCATCTTAGGCACCGAAACAGAATTACAAGAAGAGTGGACGACAGCCGTAAACGTTAGTTACCTAGGTGATCCGTGTGAATTGAGTTCTGCAAAATAATTTGTCCAGTTTTGGGACTGGCAAGTGATAAAGAAAGTCTGCTGATAACGTGATTCTCTAATCTAGTACGAACCCCGTCATTCGTTTTGTTTACACGTACGCAATGTGCGGAAATTTTTGTAGGGTCACTTCCGAAGGTATGCCTGGTTGTTTTACCTAAAAACAATAGTAGTAGGGTTGATTTAACTGATTTTCCTGGCAGTTTGTCAGGTTATTCATAGGAACACTTTCTAAGTCAGCTGATCGCAGTTAAACCACTAAGAGCATTATTTTCTTCGATGCCTACTGTGAACTGTTCTTTTTCTTCATTCATTTAACAATTTACAGAGACTCTTCTTCAGACCAGGTTCGGTAAGTAACAATGTTGATCTGGAGCATATAAAGAGGTTACGTTTCCCGTATTGTTTATTTGTAGTCTCCGTAATATAGATTTGTATTCAGAGTATAGATATCAAGTTTATTTCTCATGAAACGAGTAAACTAAAAATTGTGCCAGTATCATCCGCCATCAACGAACCGGTGTGTAACATGTGGATAAGAATGTTAGTGGCTTCAACTTCTGTTTAAGTGCACAGCCGTGTTACTCATCTCTGTTCAAAGAGCGCTTCTACAACATGAAATTGTACACAACAATGCCGTCATCTCTCGGCTGCTAATAAACGCAAAAATTTGTGCACAGAAATTTCGCAATTTGTATCTATGTGTGCAACTGTATTTTAGCAACACTAACATCTCATTTGATCACTTATTCCAAACCCAGCTGAGTACCAAAAATATGTGAACCACTTGAGGATGATAAACACCTGTCTTATAGCTGGGAATAGCGCCTCTACTTAAACGCCCGTCAATACCACCCATTCACCTCCAGCTGGTTACAACCTGTTCCATCTCTTTGGACTTTAACTAATGCACATGACTTGTTCAGCTTTTTCTTAACCCTCCTCTTATAGGTTACGCACAGCTCGATAAAAAATGACTGAAGACAGCGTTGGTGGATTCCAGCGTGAACTGTTCGAGAAATCCTGCCGGGGCAGTCGATCC